>OZ005648.1:219775540-220160540 GCA_963930645.1 Salticus scenicus
CATCTGATAGATTTTTATTTGTTTGTAACTATATTTGATTTTTACTTTCTTCTATATGTAATATAGAGAAAGTATTGGATTCGCGAAAATTTTCGACCTCCGTTTTTTGACGGATCTACACGTTTTGGGGTGTCCTGAACACGAATTGATAGTTTTTAGAAAATGTCTGTCTGTGTGTCTGTCTGTCTGTGGTTTAGTGTTTTCACCGTATCTCACGAACCAATAAATGAAATTCAACCAAACTTGGTATATAGTTGGACCCTGGCGGGGCATTGTGCTGATTAGATTTTGGGATCAATAGCCCATCAGGTGGCGCTGTGATCGCATTTTATGTAAATTTTTAACATGGCAGTATAGGACAAATTTTCGTATTTTTCACCGTATCTCACGAACTAATGAATGAAATTCAACCAAACTTGGTATATAGTTGCAACCTGACGGGGCATGGTGCTGATTAGATTTGGGGATCAATCGTCCAGCAGGTGGCGCTGTGATCGCAAAATTTCGTATGTCACACCGTATCTCACGAACCGATGAATGAAATTGAACCAAACTTGGTGTATAGTTGGACCCTGACATGGAAAGGGTCTGATTAGATTTTGGGATCAATCGCCCGGCAGATGGCGCTGTGATCGCATTTTTCTAAATTTTTAACATGGCAATATAGGACAAAATTTCGTATAAATGTACATAATGAGCGTTATTTTAAACTTGTGATTGTAAAATTAATATCAATTATTGATAATAGTAGTAGTTAACTACGAAAAAAATTTTGTGCATGTGGGGGCACCGGTTCCCTCCCTGGGGGGGGAAGTACCCCCCGGGGGGGTAAATTTTCAAGATGGGTATCTTTCGAAAGATCTCGTCAATAGCTTTAAAACGAATGGTTGAACTATAAATCTGTGATAATTTAAAACAAAGTTATCGATTTTTTTTACTTTTAACAAAAAAAAAAAAAAACTTAGAAAAAAAATCGTATTTTTTTTTTTTTTTTTTTTAAATATTGTTACTGGTTGAATATGTATTACTTTTAACAAAAAAAAATTAGAAAAAAATCGTAATTTTTTTTTTTTATATATATTGTTACTGATTGAATATGTATATAGGAAAATATAGAAGAAAGTCTTGTGGTGGCCACAACATACTAGTTCTTATTCTTCTCGTTCCAGTAATCAAATTTTCTTGAGTATTGTTTATTTTAGAATTTATTATCTTCATATACGTATTCTCAAACTTTATATTTTGATATAGTTATCTTCCCGAAACTGACAAAGCTATTAGGTTTAGAAATCTTTTCTCGAAAAGCAGTGAAATTTTATACTGATGTTACGTTACAAATCATCGAAGAACGAAAGAAAACTGGCCAGGTAATATTTTTTATTCTCATTAATATTGCAAGTAATTTAATTGATTGAATAATACATACATTTTTTGAGGCAAGTTTTTATTTCAAAATGTTTAAAAAAAAAACTCCAGTTCAGCGAATATGAATACAAGTATTCAAAACATGTAAGTTGCATGCATGCATGTGTGCAAAACATGTTTTGCTGACATGCATGCAAAAACTTTAGCTGAATCGTATGATAGAAGGTAGGTTAAAATTCGAAAATAAATTTTGAATTGAAATTGGGTGGGGGAGGGGAGCGTAGCCTCCCCTCCCTCCTACACACAAGTGCGTTGATTTTTTTACAGGGTAGCATGAAAGAATCTATACATATTATGCCATTTAGGGGTTTCTTATGTGAAATAAATTAAACTATTTAAAAAAATAATAAATCTAATATATGTTTTAGGATTTAATAAAGTGGAGTCGTTAATAAAAATTTCATACTTACTACATTATTTATAGTTCTTTTAAATAACTGTTTATATGAATTTGAGGTTTCCATCTAATATCGACTACAGTAAAATAATCCAATCAAAAATGACTCAATGATATGCACCATTTTTTTTTTTTTTTTTTTTTTCTATATTTGTTCAATAACAATTTTTCTGACAGTCCTGTTTCTACAGTTAAGTTTTAAAGTTTAAAAATCTTGAATTTAAAACCTCTTAACTTTCAGTGATGTAATTTAGGTTTTTGCTTCTCTTCGTATGATACATTTATGTGAATCATTTGTATGTTGTTTGTAAATCCAAACATTTAACTGAATATACTGCAAGATTATGCAGTATATTCAGTTATAGACCATTTAACGAAATAAATAAATAAATAAAAAACAGTGGGAAACAGCTATCTATATATACTACTGGCCATTAAAACTGCTACACCAAGAAGGAATAATAATAACGGGATGAAATTTGTTGGACACATACATTATAGTAGGAAGAACAATTGATTAAAATTTCAGAAAATTTGGAGTAATATGTACTGAGAAAACAGTAAATATTGCAGCGACCTCTGTGAGCAATAACAGCACATATCTGCCTAGGCATTGAATCGAACAGCGATTGGATGACATGTACGGGTAGAGCACTTCATGAAGTTTTAACACGATGCCACAATTCATCGATGAAGCACTTCATGAAGTGCTCTACCCGTACATGTCATCCAATCACTGTTCGATTCAATGCCTAGGCAGATATGTGCTGTTATTGCTCACAGAGGTCGCTGCTTTATGTACTGTTTTCTCGGTACATATTACTCCAAATTTCCTGAAATTTTAATCAATTGTTCTTCCTACTATAATGTAAGTGTCCAACAAATTTCATTCCGTTATTATCATTCCTTCTTGGTGTAGCAATGTTAATGGCCAGTAGTGTACATAAAAATGAATGTTTGTCTGTATGTCCTTTATAAAATCTTAAACGGCTTGACCAATTTCGATCATTCTTTTTTTGTTTTTTTTTTGTTTTGGTCAGGGATGGTTTAGGGAAAAAATTGAAAAAATTCGCCACCCAAGGGGGGGGGGGAGGGGGGCAAAACGTGAATTCAAAAATCCTTCATATCTCAAACAAAAAAACAGATATCCGTAAAATTTTTGCTTTAAAAAATAGATAATATAAATGTCTAAAAACCAATTTCTGGAATTTTTGAAATTCGGTCCCCAAGGGGGGGCGGGGGAGTAAAACGGGATTTCACATGCGTAAAACGCGATTTCGCATAATCCTATATATCTCAAACAAAAAAAAAAAAAACATATATACGTGAAATTTTTGCTATAAAATATAGCTAATACAAATATCTAAAAACCAATTTCTGGAATTTTAAAAATTCAGCCCCCAGGTGGGGCAGCAGGGGGGGGGTGGGGCAGTAGGGGCAAAAACAATTAGAAATACAGTTAGGCCTTTCAAAATTGGCACAGATAGGTTTTAATAGCCTGCAAGTCGAATGGGGATATTTTCGAAAGTGTAAAGTTATTAGGAGGGGAGAGAAGGGGGGAGAGGAGAGGGGGGGGGGGCAAAAAAAAAATAAAAATAGAGTTAGATCGTTCAAATTTGGTATATAGAGTTTTTCGATACTTACAAATCGATTGCGGATATTTTCGAATTTGTAAAATTATTAGGAGGTGCGGGAAGGGGGTGGAGCGGTAAGGGGGGGCTATGGGCAAAAACAAATAGAAATACAGTTAGGGCATTCAAAATTGGTACAGATGGCTTTTAAAGGCCTGCAAGTCGAATGGGGACATTTTCGTAAGTGTAAAGTTATTAGGAGGGGCGAGAAGTGGGGAGGGGGGGGGCAAGAAAATAAAAATAGAGTTAGATCGTTCAAATTTGGTATATAGAGGTTTTCGATACTTACAAATCGATTGCGGATATTTTCGAATTTGTAAAATTATTAGGAGGTGCGGAAAGGGGGTGGAGCGGTAAGAGGGGCTATGGGCAAAAACAAATAGAAATACAGTTAGGGCATTCAAAATTGGTACAGATAGGTTTTAAAGGCCTGCAAGTCGAATGGGGATATTTTCGAAAGTGAAAATTTATTAGGAGGGGCGAGAAGGGGGGAGAGGATGGGGGGGGGGCAAAAAAATAAAAATAGGGTTAGATCGTGCAAAATTGGTTCACAAATGGTTTTCGACTCTTAAAATCGAATGCGGATATTTTTGAATTTGTAAAATTATTAGGAGGGGCGGTAAGGGGGGGGGGGCTATGGGCAAAAACAAATAGAAATGCTGTTAGGCCGTTCAAAATTGGTACAGATTGGTTTTAGAGGCCTGCAAGTCGAATGGGGATATTTTCGAAAGTGTAACGTTATTAGGAGGGAGGGGAGGGGGGGGGGGCAGAGGGGCAAAAAGTAAAATAGAGTTAGATCATTCAAAATTGGTACATAGTGGTTTTCGATACTTACAAATCGATTTCGGATATTTTCGAATTTGTAAAATTATTGGGAAGGTGGGGGGGGAGAGTGGTGGGGCAAAAAAATAAAAATAGAGATAGATCGTTCAAAACTGGTGCATAGAGGTTTTTGATATTTACAAATCGATTGCGGATATTATTGAATTTGTAAAATTATTAGAATAGACGGGAGGGGGGGACAAAGGGGGAAAATAACAGAAATAAGAGTTAGAGCATTTTGGGAATTTTTTTCCGAAGGCAGTGAGAACCCGGTGCGACATTTTTCCTAATCAGATTTTGTTTCGCCTTTTCTTTCACGTGATAAAAATTAATGCAATTTTGAGAATTCAGTAATTATAGTAATTCATTTAAAAATAGGGTCCAGCGAAGCGGGCGAAGCCTGCTAGTTATATATAAAATTTAATTCGCAATTTGAAAATCACGCGGTGAAAAGACAATTTTATATAAGATAAGAAAAATGTTTTAAAAGTTATTACTATAATAAACATCTTGCATTAAAAAGGGGTTCTCTTTACGGGAATATATTTCCACATCTGCTTGCAAAAATTAATAAGAACCAATTTATAAATATTTAAACAGATTATGTATAGAAATCTGTTATTTTCATTAGAAAAAATTACACAAAATTTGTAATAATTTATTCTTTTACAAAATCACCCTCAGCAGATTGATTAATCAATAAAATTTGAAAATCACTTTTTAATTGGCTATCATAATTTCAATGGTATTTAATCTTTTATAGTATTAAAACTAGTATGTTGTGGCCACCACAAGACTTTCTTCTATATTTACCTATACATATTCAATCAGTAACAATATTAAAAAAAAAAAAAAAAAAAAAAAAAAAAAAAAAAAAGTACGTTTTTTTTTTTTTGTTAAAAGTGAAAAAAATCGATAACTTTGTTTTAAATTATCACAGATTTATAGTTCAACCATTCGTTTTAAAGGTATTGACGAGACCTTTCGAAAGATACCCATCTTGAAAATTTATCCCCCCCGGGGGGGTACTTCCCCCCCAGGGGGGGAAGCGATGCCCCCCCATGCAGAAATTTTTTTTCCTAGTTACATACTACTATTATCAATAATTCATATTAATTTTACAATCACAAGTTTAAAACAACTCTAATTATGCACATTTATACGAATTTTTGTCCTATGCTGCCATGTTAAAAATTTAGATAAAATGCTATCACAGCGCCACCTGCTGAGCTATTGATCCCCAAACATAATCAGCACCAGTTTATGTCGGGGACCAACTAAATACCAAGTTTGGTTAAATTTCGTTAAAAAAAAAAAAAAAAAAAAAAAAAAAAAAAAATTGCGAATTTTTGTTTTTTTTTGTTAAAAGTAAAAAAAATCGATAACTTTGGTTTAAATTATCACAGATTTATCGTTCAACCATTCGTTTTAAAGGTATTGACGAGATCTTTCGAAAGATACCCATCTTGAAATTTTGCCCCCCCGGGTGGGAACTTCCCCCCCCGGTGGGGGGGCAACCGATGCCCCCACATGCACAAAAATTTTTTCCTAGTTAACTACTACTATTATCAACCTGATCTTTCGAAAGATACCCAATGTGAAAATTTACCCCCCCTGGGGGGGTATTTTTCCCCTAGGGGGGGGAAACGTTGCCCCCCCATGCAGAAAATTTTTTTCCTAGTTACATACTACCATTATCAATAATTCATATTAATTTTACAATCACAAGTTTAAAACAACTTTAATTATGCACATTTATACGAATTTTTGTCCTATGCTGCCATGTTAAAAATTTAGATAAAATGCTATCACAGCGCCACCTGTTGAGCTATTGATCCCCAAACATAATCAGCACCAGTTTATGTCGGGGACCAACTAAATACCAAGTTTGGTTAAATTTCGTTAAAAAAAAAAAAAAATTGCGATATTTTTCTAAGTTTTTTTTTGTTAAAAGTAAAAAAAATCGATAACTTTGGTAAATTATCACAGATTTATCGTTCAACCATTCGTTTTAAAGGTATTGACGAGATCTTTCGAAAGATACCCATCTTGAAATTTTGCCCCCCCGGGTGGGAACTTCACCCCCCGGTGGGGGGGCAACCGATGCCCCCACATGCACAAAAATTTTTTCCAAGTTAACTATTACTATTATCAACGAGACCTTTCGAAAGATACCCATCTTGAAAATTTACTTCACCGGGGGGGGATTTTCCCCCCCAGGGGGGGAACCGATGCCCCCCATGCACAAAATTTTTTTCCTAGCTAACTACTACTATTATCAATAATTCCTATTAATTTTACAATCACAAGTGTAAAATAACTCTCTTTATGCCCATTTATACGGAATTTTGTCCTATGCTGCCATGTTAAAAATTTGCATAAAATGCGATCACAACGCCACCTATTGAGCGAGTGATCCCAAAATCTAATCAGCACCAGTTTATGTCAGGGTGCAACTAAATACCAAGTTTGGTTAAATTTCATTCATTGGTTCGTGAGATACAGCGTCCACAAAAAAATGATACAGACAGACAGACAGACAGACAGACAGACAGACGGACAGACAGACAGACAGACAGACAGACAGACATTTTCTAAAAACTATTAATTCGTGTTCTCCATATCCCAAAACATGTAAATCCATCAAAAAGTGGACTTCGAAAATTTTCGCGAATCCAATACTTTCTCTATATTACATATAGAAGAAAGTAAAAATGCGCAGACATTGTAACAGTGTAACTATAAATAAGCTTTTTTTTTTTTTTTTACAGACAAGGAATGACTTTTTACAACTACTCTTGGATACTTCTAAAGACTTATCAACAAGTGGGGAATTAGAACTCAATGAAAATGATGATATTACTGAAAATTACGGAAAAGAAAGTAATCAAATATTTAAGCAGGCTGCAAAGAAAAGTAAGTGGCAGATTTTTTTGTTGGATTCATGCTTTATATATTGAGTTAACGATAGAATTGTGCGGTTTTGTCAGCAAAATCTTCCACTTGAGATATGGTTATTATGTTTCACAGAAGTTAACTATTTCATTAAATTTTATTTTCTTTTATATTTTGCATAGTTTTAGAAACATTTAAATATTAATTTTATTCCCTCTACGATCGACATTAAAAAAGGCTGAATTATTTACTTTTTTATACACTGACAATCTTACTACAGAAAAACACATTTTCAGTCAAATTTCCTTAATACTGGAAACCAGTGTCGGCTCATTTAATAAACCATGGCGTGTCTTCGCATTTTTTTTTTTTTTTTTTTTTTTTTTGTGTGTGTGTGTGTGTGTGTGTGTGTGTGTGTGCGTGTGTCATTAAGCAACATCAACAGTAACAAAAACAACAACAAAAAAGGGCTATTTAAAAATATATTTTTTTTTACTATTTTTATTTACTACTAGCAGGCTTTGGCCGCTTCGCTGAGCACTATACTTAAATGAGTAGTTAAAATTCCATTACATTATTAATAATCTAAGTTAAAGTTTCCTCTGTATTCCGTAGAGGTTTTTCCCGCTCGCAACGTGAGGATTCCGCGTCCACACTGCCTTAGGCAGCAACTTACCCGCTTCTTACTTCCCTTCCCCAGCGGCTAAGTTAGAAGTTTTGCGAAATATCACCAAAGTACATAATGCGTACACCTAATCAACATCCACGCACCAAAACGCATCATTCTAAGATAATGTAAAGCGAATTCAAAAAAGAATAACGCGTTTTTACGCGTGTTTAATGCCCGCCCCCGACCCCAAGGCGGCAAGTGGGTGAATTTCGTAAAATCTCGTAACAATAAGTGTAAGATACATATAAACAATTTGCGCACCAAATTTCGTGACCGCAGATCCCATAGCTTTCCTAAGACAAATTTAGCGCTAAAGGGGGGGGGGTCTTGAATTTGCAGCTCCCCACCCCCTCAAAAAAAGAAAAAAAAAAAAAAAATCACAAAAAAACGAAAACGCGTTTTTGAAAATATTCTAAAGAAGACACGTGGCTATTTTCAATACTTTTGTAATATCTTTAGTAGCGCTCTAATAAAAATTCTGGAATTTCTTAAATTTCCCCCTCGAAAAACGCCCCCTCCTTTAAGAATCAAGAATTCTAAAATCGTACATAATGTTTTATTTATTCTCAAGTATAGTCTCATCATGTGCAATATCTTCACCGTGATGTAATTTGGGGCCGAGTTATGCTTACAAACGTTTTTTTTTTTTTTTTTTTTGCTTCCTGTCCCGCCGGAGGGAAGGGGGGGTATTTCGATAAATCCCGTTTCTTTAGGTGCCGGTTGCATATAAAAAATCCAAGCACCAAACTTCGTGACCACAGCTCTCATAAATTTTCCAGGACAAATTTAGTGCTAAAAAGGGTGTCTCGAATTTGCCCTTTGTAACCCTCCCCCCCCCCCTCCACAAATTAAAAAAATGGCAGATCACAAAAAATTAAAAATGGGTTTTAGGACATATTCTAAGAAAGTCGCATAGCCTTTTTTCAACATCTTTATTCCATTTTTGGTAGAGTTTGACTCAAATCAGGAATTTTCAAAATTTCCCGCCAAAAATCGATTTTTTCCCTTCTTCCTTTAAAAGTCGAAAATTCCTAAATCGCAGATAATGTTTTATTTGTACTCATGTCTAGTCTCCCCATGTGGAATTTCTTTATTGTGAAGCAATTAGGAGCCGAGTTATGCTTACAAACGTGTTTTTGTCTTTTTCTCCCTCAGGGGGGAATGGAGGGGGGGGGAATTTCGGAAAAGTTGATAGATATAATTTTAAGTTGAGTAAAGACTTAAGTTTCTGCCGAGCGCTGTTGAATTTCGTCCAGCCGTTCTCAAGTGATGCCCGGACAAAAAAGCGACATACAGACACGATGACACACACACACACAGGCAAAATTTTCTGAAGTCATTTTTGGCTTTCACGGTGTGTGAAACGTGAAGATATCACAAAATTTTTCGATTCTGACAAATTTACAGACAAAACTCTGATTTTATTAATATAGATAAGGTATTGAATTTGTAAGCGTCATTTTATCCTTTCTAAGATCAGCTCAAATATTACAAGATATATATGTATATACTTATTTTCCGGAATTGATCTATCTTTTTGGTCAATCCTATTACCGTGAAACTGAATTTACAAGCAGGGCTCCTTAAATCCCATAGCTATTGGTAAATTAGCATCACATCTGTAAGACCTTGGCGAAACACCACACAATTAGTCAGTTTTTACTTACTTATTTATTTAGTATGTGTAAAAATATTCTAGTTTTTTTTTTTTTTTTTTTTTTGGTAATTTCGAAGCTCTACGACTATTATTTAAAGAGTTGAAGGAAATCTCTAGGCACTTTTTCGTTAGCTCAAATTCCTTAGAGATGTATATTGTTGTAAAGTATTAATCTTCTTTTCCACATGAAATGTGCTGTTGCTGTTGCAGCAAAGGTAGATTGACAATCGAAGTCGAAATAAAGAGCAGTTTGTTAACTTCCATCATGGTCACCTTGATGGCAAAATTTTGCAATAAATAGTAGTTTGAAATTCCCATAGTTTTGAAATTCTAGCTTCATTAGCAACCAAGTTTTGGAATTTTCGATTGGATTCTAGCACAGAATTAGTTAGAATTTTCGCCAATTTGCAGCCAAGAATATAAAAGAAGAAAAGCCTCTCCCAAAAGGGTTCAGTTGTGAACAATCAATTGTGCTGAGTAGTTATTTGCCACAGACTATGCTACAAGCAAATGTTCATTGTTTCTGAAACAGCGATATTCTTACTTTGCACTGCATTTAAAGCTGTTTATTTTATTCTTATGTCACGAATGACAGTTTTATTTGACTATTTCGAGAATATTCGTTGCATTGACAGTTTTATTGGAATGTTTCGAGAACCTTCCTTGAATTCATAGTTTCATTAGATTGTTTTTGAGAATATTCGTAAAAAAAAAGTGCATTCTTCGACTAGAACCTGCCTGTTTCTTTAGAAACGACTTTCGTCGCATAACAAAGTTGACATCGTCGTAATAATATGAAAGGAATTTCTTAGTTTTCTGAAGAGCTGCTGACTGTAGTTTTTGAAATAAACTATCTAAAGCGTTTTAGAGCCTATATTTGGAAGTTGTACTTTTAGGGAATTGTGTTGTGCTATACACTGCGTAATAGTGATATTTTTGGTTCTTGTAAGTAATCTCTTGTATTTTCAAGAGTTTACCTAAGATGACTATCGCGTTTATTTCAGGCTTCAAGAAAATTTTTATTAATCGACCCTCAAATTACACGAACTCCACATTCGAAAACAATATCAATTTTAAGAAAGTTCTTCTTTCGCGGAACTCTCGATGTCGTATTTTATCTTTATTTATTATGTATATAGGGTAAGTGCACCAGTGATTGACACTTTTAGTGAGCAATCTCTGGTGTTTTTAATGTTCTAGTCATCAGAAAATATTTTTAGAAATCTTAAGTTAGTACATATGGTATGAAAGACATTCAGAACCACATATATGTTGAAATATATACATTTGATACTATTTTTTTTTATGAATTTTTATTTGACACCCACTCAATGTTCCAGTAAATGACACTGACAGTTTTTCATTTTATCAGTAATTGGCACCCTATGTTCCAGCGTTTGACACTGCTAGTTATTCATTTTACCAGTTATTAGAGCACTCTATGCTCCAGTGTTTGACATAAAATGTTAAAATTCTTATATGTAAAATATGTTATTTTATTATTTTTATTATTTATTAATTATTTCTAGATAGATGTCAATTACTGGAGCACCTATCCTATATAATTTTATACGTTTTGGGATATGTAAATACTTTCAGACAATTTCCGCTTTTTTACCTAAAATTTGTAGAATTATCATTCAAAAAAGTATTCACAAAATATGTACGTCACAGTAAAAGAGAGAAAGGATCAATAATACAAGAGAATGTTATTTAACAGCAACAAAAAAGTAAAATCATGCATTGCTCATAAATTATGGGAAATTTTTCCATATTTCCAAAGAAATAGTCATTGTGAAAGAAATGCATATAGTTTCTGATTGCTTAGATTTCAAAATTCCTATTAGCTAACTTTTCCTTTTCAATACTTCTACTTAATTTACCAAACACTAAAAATTATTCTGTATATATATATTTTTTTTTTCTTATTCGTAATCGGGCTACCCGTTTGATTTTTTGTGTTGCTACTTTGATATTGTTGTACTACTCCGATTCAAAAAATTAGAATAATGAAAAGAAATATGGTCAAGGGAAATGAAAATCGAATTTATCAAATAAATAATCAACAATATCAAATATAAAGTACTATAATATGAATCTGCATATTTTGCAGATTATAAAAATGTAAACACATTACAATGAAATAGAAAATATATTTAAATCAGCTAACAACAAAAAATTCAAAATATTAGAATACTTTCTAACATGGTTCAAAAAATTAGAATAATGAAAATATATTGAACATAATTTAAACTCTAAGTATTTTTACTTGCTAATCAGTACTTTGTTGCATCACCCTTAGCTTTAATGACAGCTCTTAAACGTTTTGGCATGTTTTTAACTAAAGGTTCACAATCTTTTTTATCCAAATTCGCCCATATGCTCTTTATACTAGAAATAAGTTCTTTTTTGTCTCTAGGCGCAACTTCTTGAAGTCGTTTCTTCATAATTCCCCACGAATTCTCGATAGGATTTAGATCGGGTGAGTTTGCAGGCCAAGGGAGTACAGGTATGTCCTTCTCTTTGAGCCATCTAGTTGTTGATTTGGAAGTGTGGGGAGAAGCTGAATCTTGCTGAAACAAGAAATCGTCATCACATAAATCCTCAGCTGAAGGAATCATGAAATGTTCAAGAATTTCTTGATAGACTTCTGAATTGACTGTTGTGGAAACAATACACAACCTGCCTGGGCCTTCAGCAGTCATGTTGCCCCATACCATAACAGAGGTCGCAAATTTAAACGAACGTTTTAAACATTCTTTCTTATAAGCTTCATGTTTGAGTCTCCAGACACGTATACCTTGATTTCCGTGAGACACACAAAACACACTTTCATCCCAAAATACTATTTTGGGATCACGACGATTGGAAAAAGATACTTTTCAGCGATGAAAGTTTGTTTTGTGTGTCTCACGGAAATCAAGGTATACGTGTCTGGAGACTCAAACATGAAGCTTATAAGAAAGAATGTTTAAAACGTTCGTTTAAATTTGCGACCTCTGTTATGGTATGGGGCTGCATGACTGCTGAAGGCCCAGGCAGGTTGTGTATTGTTTCCACAACAGTCAATTCAGAAGTCTATCAAGAAATTCTTGAACATTTCATGATTCCTTCAGCTGAGGATTTATGTGATGACGATTTCTTGTTTCAGCAAGATTCAGCTTCTCCCCACACTTCCAAATCAACAACTAAATGGCTCAAAGAGAAGGACATACCTGTACTCCCTTGGCCTGCAAACTCACCCGATCTAAATCCTATCGAGAATTTGTGGGGAATTATGACGAAACGACTTCAAGAAGTTGCGCCTAGAGACAAAAAAGAACTTATTTCTAGTATAAAGAGCATATGGGCGAATTTGGATAAAAAAGATTGTGAACCTTTAGTTAAAAACATGCCAAAACGTTTAAGAGCTGTCATTAAAGCTAAGGGTGATGCAACAAAGTACTGATTAGCAAGTAAAAATACTTAGAGTTTAAATTATGTTCAATATATTTTCATTATTCTAATTTTTTGAACCATGTTAGAAAGTATTCTAATATTTTGAATTTTTTGTTGTTAGCTGATTTAAATATATTTTCTATTTCATTGTAATGTGTTTACATTTTTATAATCTGCAAAATATGCAGATTCATATTATAGTACTTCATATTTGATATTGTTGATTATTTATTTGATAAATTCGATTTTCATTTCCCTTGACCATATTTCTTTTCATTATTCTAATTTTTTGAATCGGAGTAGTAAGTGCGCTTACTGTAAATGTCCTTTTTCTCATCTAATTAATAGTAATGCTTAATTATTTTAACTCGAAACAACTAATTTTTTCATTTTATAGTGTTCATTTCAAAAGATCTTTTTTTTTTCTCATTTGAGATCAGATTTTGGCATTTTTTACTACCATTCATATGTGTTTCGTTCATTTTCTCTTGCAGAATTATCGCTAAATGAACTAATAGCCCAGTGTATGATCTTTTTCGTGGCTGGCTATGAAACAACTGCTTCTACATTAGCTTTTACTTCGTACAATTTAGCCTTGAATCCAGATGTCCAAGAGAAACTTATTAAAGAAGTAGATGATGCTATTAGAGAAAACAATGTAAGCTAATTCTACCATTTTGCATGTATTGTCATTCGTACTACTTTTATGGTTAAATACTGTTTAATAATTTATCGCTTAGTATAAAAAAATCCCTTAAACAAAAGAAATATAACTATTGGATCTACAGATCAGGAACCTTCCCACTCAGCCACTTACATCCATAAGACATCTATAAACACGTATAAAAGTTAAAAAAAAATTTATCCATTAAACTTCTATAAATATCCCACAGATATCTATTAGCACGACAAATGTCACTCTTTTTTACATCCATTAGATGTCTGTTACATATCCGATAAATCTCTAAATATCCAATAATTGGACTTGTTAGATCTAATAGTTATTGAAAATATCTAAATCTTGTTTTGATCTAACACGTTACATCTATTAGACATCGAAAAAGGCACGTCTAAATTTCGTCTATATTTAAACATCTAATAGATACCTATAAGTAGTACAGGATATCCAGGGGGTCTATTCTCCGATCCGACTGTATCCCAATTCCGACTGTCAAAGTCGTTATTTTGATCACGTGACGTGACATTCCGACTTTTTGCTATTCTCCCCTCTCAGTCATAGAAATTTGCTGTGAAGATCCGGTTTGTTTCAGTCCTCATGATAACGACTCCTTCATGCTGTCCTTATAATAAAGACTCGTCCCTATTTTCTTCAATTCTCGTGAATGATTTTTTGGGAAATATCAGTTTATCAATATATAAATTGGTATTGTGAGGTTAGTTTATCCTCCCTCTCCCCAATATTATTTTTGAAAAAGCAGACCTATATAATTAAAGAAATTTTTAATAATAATATAAGAGAATAAGCTTTTCAAAATTAAAAAGTAACCGAACAGAATGCTACATTTTAATCCTAACTGAAGTGATAACATGAAAATATGATTTTCCAACTGTGCAATGTGGATATGTGCTAAAAGATAATTAAAATAGTTTTAACTAACAATTTAATAATTTTTCAAAAAAAAAAAATTTTTTTTTTCGCCATTTATAGCACAAATTGAGCATTATCGGAAAATCAGAAAAAATTTTCCTTTTTAAATGATTATTGTTTAAAAAATGTGTACTTTATTCATTCAATTTCTTTTTTTTTCTTTGTTTTAATAGCTTTTAAACTCAATTTACATTAATTTTTAAAAGTATTTTTGCTGAAAAGTTCTTGAATTTTACAGTTTTTCGGAACGTTATTTTCAAAAAATGCAAATGTTTTATGCAATTTCTTTTAATGATTTTTATTACTTATTAAGGATAAATATTTTTCAATTGTAATAATTATGTACCAGTATTCTGTATTTTGGTCGTTGAAAAAGAGTTATTTCCCGGTGTATTCAACATAATAATAATACAAAAAAAAAAAAAAAAAAAGCATAAAATCTTTTAAACAAATACGCATTATATTCAGTTAGAATTTATTTATTAATCATAAACAGAGGTTCTAATTAACAACTTTTCAGATTTTTAACAAAGTTGATTTTGGAGTAGGATGATATTTCCAATATGGGAATAGTTAAAACAAGTAATAATTCTAAAGGTGCTTTTATGCTATGAATAAAATAAAACTTGATATAAAGTTTAAAGAAAAAAAAAAAAAAATCTGATTGCCATTTTGTTTAATTTTTCCTCTCTCTCTGAATATATATATATACATTAAGTAGTTAAAGCCGAGAAACAAACGATTTTAGACACATATTAAACATTTTCGGAAAATCAGAAAAACTCTTCCTTTTAAAATGATCAATATTTAAAAAATATGTAATTTATTCATTCGATTTGTTTTCTTTCAAAGTAACTGTTAAAGTGAAGTTACATATAGTTTATTTACTCACTCTTTATATATATATTAAATATTTCTAATGAAAAGTTTTTGAACTTTACTGGTTTTCAGAATGTTATTTTTAAAAAAAGTCGAATTTGTTTAATGCAATTTTTTAATGCTTTTTATTACTTATTATTTAATGCTAAATATTTTTTGAACTATAATAATTATCTATATTAGTCTGTATTTTGTTTATGTAAACACTATTTTCCTTGTGTATTCAATATAATTGAAAAATCTGTGTATTCTTAATCCTAAGGAAAAGCATATTACTTTTTGAATAAAAATGCATAAAACCTTCTAAGTAAAAACGCAGTATTTATTTATAATATATTTATTAAGCACATATAGAGAGAGGTTCGAATTCACAAATTTTCAGATTTTTTTTAAAAAGTCAGTTTTGGAGTAATGAAGCTCCCAATAGGAGATGTTTAAAAAATAATATTATTAATTCTAAAAGTGCATTTATGCTACGCATAAAATGAAATTTCATATAAAGTTAAAATAAAAAAAAATTCAGATTTCTATCATGTTTAGTTTCAATATATAACATAAATAAATAAATAAATAATAAACTAAATTTAAGTTCAGTTTACCAGCTATTTGTGAAAAGAATAAAATGATTAAATTATTTAAATAGTTTTATAATAGTGTTGGTTTGAATATAAGGAGTTCGAAAAATTAATTTAACTTTGCTTCAAAATAATCTATTTATATTTTACTCGTATTGTGGGCAAAACATTTCATTTCTACATCTTATTTCGATATTGAATTTTATTTATTATTTAACAGACACCTTAATATATTGTAGATTTTATTAATAGATTAAGCGAAATTTTATGTTATGAAACAAGTAGGTTAACACAAATAATAAAAAAATATATAATAATAATTGCATTATATATAGATTTGAGTTGAATTACATTTTCAAATAAGTAATCTTACTTCTGCAGATGAAAACATTTTTTAAAAAAACAAACTTATCAAAATAATTTAAACCGCCAAAAGAAAAAAAATAAAAATAAAAATAAGAGAGAGATAAGAAATAGAAAAAAAAAAAAAAAAAAAAAAAAAACGAAAAAGCCATATTATAAAAAGAACTTTGTGGTATTTTAGTTTATTTTTCTCCTATTAAATTTGTACACTCTAACAGCTTTATCTCCTCATATTAGTAAAGATAAAATTTTAACATATAATAATTCTTGTAATGAAATTTTTTACGCAGTATTGATAATAAAGGAACGCAAACTCTGAACAATGAATTTTTTTAGAATGTGCATTTCTGGATGTGCGATCCTCATATTGCCTTGCAATGTTGTTTTTCTTACACGACGTCTATTCACAGGTGTAGCGTCTACTTCAACACGCCATTGGCTGAAATCACTGACATCCTTAGCCTCGGAAGAAGACTGCTTCTATTACTACCTTAGATAACAACCTTGGGGGGAGAATCGCTCTTTAGCAGTGGGAGGAAAGAAAGTCGGTAAAAGTGGAATTTAACGACTGTCGTTGTTTAAGGACGGTCGCTATGGCGGTCGGATCGGAGAATAGATGCCCAGGACTTTTAATGGACATTTTTTAGATATTTTGTACCTTTTATGGATCTTTTGATGTAATTTAGATGTCTAATGAATATCAGTGGCTGTATGGGTTAATCAGTGTTGCCAGATTGCGGGTAATTACCCGAAAAACGGGTATTTTGAAGAGTCGCGGGTATTTTTTAGGGTTATTTTGACATGAAGGTATATCGGGTATTTTTTAAGTTAAATGAAAAGTCAATTTACAGTTTGTGTAATTTTTCTCAGGAATTGTCAAGGAGAAACCATAGTTTTCCCGGTCTCATGACTCACGAAAGATGAATGTAATACAGGGCCTGACAATCACACGGGCACCCACGGCTCATGCCGTGGGCACGAAGTTTCTAAGGGGCACAAAATTTTACAGATTGTTAAAAAATTTTCAGTCATTTTATTTTATTTTATGGGTTTTTTTTTTTCTTTTTTTAAATTCAGCTGTTTTTTACTTGTGCGGAGTTTTTAATAAAGCATATCATTAAGAGTAATTTTTTCCATTTTTGAGGCCAAAAATACAGAAAGATTTATCTGTCACCAAATACTTTTTTTCTGCCAGTACGTTTGCTGCTGAAATTTTTATCAAAATAAAAACCGACTAAAAAAATGATTGTGTATACTTTATTTATATTTTTGCAGGCCAAATAAAATATTTTCTTCAACTTTGGGTTGAAAGGGGGGGGGGGGGACAGCCTGCCCCCTTGGAAATTTTTAAAGTGCCCACGAAATTTTTAAAGTGCCCTGGGCACAAAAACTTGTTAGTTGGACCCTGAATGTAAATGTAAGTGAGTGATAACAAGAACGATAACAGATGGATATGTAAGAAAAGAATATATGGGAAAGGAAAGGGATTGATTTACGTTTAATATCTCAGGGGATAAGGGAAGGGGGGAAGAATTCTAAGAAAGAGAAATGACATCCTTCCTCCGAGTTCTGCTTTGAAAGTTGGAAGATTTCGTGTACCGTATTTTTTTCTTTAAAATGCCATTGATTAATGACAAACGAACGGGAATCTGCAGTTCTTAATTTCTTAATTATCACCCGAGACCCGAACACTGTTTTGACGACGCGACTTTCTGATGCCACTCGACGTAATGATGACGATTTTCTTTCATTTAACCTGTTGGATTCTTAATTTAGCCCACAAATAATGAAATATATCCAATTATAGAGCAATTTTACCCCACAAACAGTGAAAGCTCCGCCTTCTTTTAGTCCTTTGGAAAACCCTAAAGATTTTTCTACCTTTAAAAGCAATATTACAAAGAATAAAGATGAATCTATTCAAGATTTCTTTTTTCGAAAATTTCCAAGTAGAAAATCTGTATTCGATTTTATCATGTGCATATTGATACAATGTTCTTCAATCCTGTTATCTGCAAATATATTAATGTTAAATATTAACTTAAATAAATTTTTAATGCTAAAGTAATTGACATGGGCATACACATATGCTCGCTCGTAATTTGGCATAC
Organism: Salticus scenicus; assembly: GCA_963930645.1. Taxonomy (NCBI): domain Eukaryota; kingdom Metazoa; phylum Arthropoda; class Arachnida; order Araneae; family Salticidae; genus Salticus; species Salticus scenicus. Next base: position 219,794,013 of record OZ005648.1, read on the forward strand.
ACTACACACACACATGCATGTAGGAAAAGTGATTTATAAACTGATTATTTAATTTGATTTTTAGTCAAAAACTTAAAAAAAAAATAATAATTTGCCATTTTTACTTTCTTTTATATTCATTATAAGAAAGTATCTGTGTCGTAAAACTTTTCGGGGTTTTGATCAATTTACACGTTTTGAGAGTCCTTGAGCACGATTTGACCATTTTTTTAAAAATGTCTGTGTTTGTGACAAATTTTTCCAGCAACGGCTGTATCTCAGAAATTAATGCACATATTTTCATACAAATTGATATCTAGTTGCACTCAGACATGAATTATTCTCTGCAGCTTCCAATATAAATCGCCCAACAAGTGGTGTTACCACCTAGTTTTTTTATTTTATTATTATTATTGTTATTTTCTCTAAATTTTTAACATGAAAGTATAGGACGAAATTTCGTATAAATGGGCAAAATGCGAATTATTTTAAACAAATCATTACAGAATTAAAAATATTTATTTACAATAGTAAGCCAATTTTAAAAAAAAAGGTACATCTAGGAGCATCACATCCCCCCCCCACCCCCACCCACCCACACACCCAACCTTCTCTCGAGGAAGACCAATTTTCAATATGAATACCTTTCAAAAGAATGCAACATCAATACATTTAAAACAAATGGTTGAGCTATCGACCTGTGGTAATTTAAATAAAGTTATTTTATATATATATATATATATACATACATACTAGCAGGCTTTGCCTGCTCCGATGGACACAATACTGAAATGAGTTGTCAAAATCCTATATCATTATTAATTAACCTGAGTTAAAAATCCCGCTGTGCTCGGTAGAGATTTTTCTTGCTCGCAATGTGAGGAGTTCGCGTTACCACTGACTTCGGCAGCAACTTACCCGCTTCTTACTCCCCCTTCACCAGTGGCTAAGTTCGAAGTTTTGCGAAATCTCGACAAAGTACATAATGCGTACACCTAATCAACATCCACACACCAAAGTTCGCCAATCTAAGATAATTTAAGGCGAATGCAAAAGGAAAAACGTGTTTTTACACGTGTTTATAGCCCTCGCGATACCAAGGGGGGTAAGGAGGGGATTTAGTAAAATCCCGTTACAATAAGAGTCGGATACATATAAAAAATTTACGCACCAAATTTCGTTACCGCAGATCCCATAGATTTCTCAGGACAAATTTAGCGCTAAAAGGTGTGTCTCGAGTTAGCCCCCTCGTAACCCCCCCCCCCCCCCAAAAAAAAAAAAAAAAAAAAACGCATCCCCCCTCCCAAAAAAAATGTGTTTTTAGAAATATCCTAAGGAAGTCGCATAGCCTTTTTTCAATATATTTGTTCCGTTTTTGGTAGAGGTCCAATCAAAAATCAGGAATTTTCAATATTTCCCCCTCCCTTCTCTTAAAAATCAAAAATTCCTAAGTGCAGATAATCTATTATTTGTACTCATGTCTAGTCTCCCCATGTGCAATTTCTTTACTGTGAAGTAATTAGGAGCCGAGTTATGCTTACAAACGTGTTTTTGGTTTTGCTTCCCCCAGGGGAGTAATTTTTGAAAAGTTGATAGATATAATTTATGGTTGGGTAATGACCTAAGTTCCTGCGAAGCACCGTTGAATTTTGTCCTGCCGTTCTCAAGTAATACCCGGGCAAACGTGTTTTTGTCTTTTGCCCCCCCCCCCGGGAGGAACGTGGGGGAATTTCTGAAAAGTTGATAGATATATTTTTAATTTGGGTAAAGACCTAAATTTCTGCGAAGCGCCGTTTAATTCCGTCCACCCGTTTTCAAGCGATACCTGGACAAACGTGTTTTAGTCTTTTACTCCCCAGGGGAGAACGGGGGGGGGGAATTTCTGAAAAGTTGATAGATATAATTGAAGTTGGGTATGGAGCTAAATTCCTGCCAAGTGCCGTTGAATTCCGTCCAGCCGTTTTGAAGTGATACCCGGACAAACATGTTTCTGTCTTTTGCCCGCAGGAGTGAACGTAGGGGAATTTCTGAAAAGTTCATAGATATAATTTTAAGTTGGGTAAAGACCTAAATTCCTGCTAAGCGCCGTTGAATTCCGTCTAGCCGTTCTCAAGTGATACCCGGACAAACGTATTTTAGTCTTTTACCCACTAGGGGGGAACGCGGGGTAATTTCTGAAAAGTTGATAGATATAATTTTAAGTTGGGTGAAGACCTTATTTCCTGCCAAGCGCCGCTGAATACCGTCCAGCCGTTCTCAAGTGATGCCCGGACAAAAAAAGCGACATACAGACACGATGACACACACACACACAGGCAAAATGTTCTGAAGTCATTTACGGTTTTCATGGTGTGTGAAACGTGAAGATATCGCAAAATTTTTCGACTGTGACAAATTTACAGACAAAAGTCTGATTTTATTAATATATATATGTATATTAATTACTTATTAATAAAAGTGTATTTGTATAAAAAAGGCGCCAAAGGCAGCACTAAAAATTATACAAAAATATATAATTTTGAAAATATGTAGAGACATTAAGACAAGTGGGCGTGGTCAACAAGAAGAAAAAAAACGTTAATAAAAACAAAGAAATAACGAATTAAAGTAACGAAGAACAATTGTAAAAAAAAAACAAAAAAAAAAAAAAAAAACACTACATGTGAAAAACACCCTTCCGCGCTTCCTCTTCAGTGGGTGGGAGCAGCAGAACAGACAACAAAGTAAATTAAAAAAGGACTAACAGGTTTCTGGAAATATGGCGAAACTAGCATACTCCCAACAAAAATCTATGAAATTCTAAAACAAGATTCAATTACTGGTAAATTATATATAACAACTAGCAGACCCGGCCACGCGTTGCTGTGACTAAGTTATACGTTGAATTATACGGCTGTAAACTATTTAGTACAGTCAAATTATTATTTACGAACAAAGACGAAAACGTTGTAGCCGATGTAAAAACCCACAGTGTTGAGATTTGAAACTTAGGTCAAAATTTTGAAGCGATTGATAAAAATTTTGGTAGTGTTGATATTAAGCACAAATTAATTTTATTGTAGGGTCCTATAAATTTTAATGGAGAAGTGATATATATTATTTCTAATGCTACTTTGGATAAAATTGCTAAAATGACTAATATATAAATTAAATTCTATTAAAATTCTATTAAAATAAAAGTATAAAAGAAACAGACGATTTTAAAATCAATTTTTATGGAGGAGTGAAATATAATATATGCTATAATGGATAATTTTACTATAAAATGACCTCATCATTTTAAATATTTTAAAGAGGGCAACAGCTGTAGTTATAAAAAGGAAAACAATAAGGCTAAACCAGAAAAATAAGTAAATTTGATAAATATTTTAAAACTTTAAAATTGGAAATCTTATGAAATATTGGACATTTAAAGTAAATACATGTATCATTTTAAATAGAAAAAGATTTTGGAAAAGTTTAGTGTATTTTAACGAAGTGGTGAGAAGTTTTTGAGTAAGTTAAAATTTTAATAGTAAATTCAAGTTAATAAAGATGGGAAACATTGAGGATTAAGATAAGAATAATTATAAGATTAAAAAAAAGAAAAAAAAAAAAAGACTTTTTATATACCATGCTTTTAAATTTTAATATACTAATAATATACTAATTAAAAGGAAAATGATAAATATTCTATCATAGTTTGAAGTCAAATTTGTTTTCAAATGTCTAAATAAAATATCTGATGTAAGATACTAATATTTTGCAGCGGAATAGATTTCATTTCTGTCATCCTTGGCGAAAAAAAAAAGAATATCGCCAAATTATCTGTCGAAAATATTTAATTCCTTTCAAAAATCATGGTTATTTTAACAACTTATATTAAAAAAGTAATGAATAATATGAAACAATATTTCGTACAATACATATTACATGTCGTACATACGTACAATGAATAATACATATTACATTTCGTACAATGCATACATCTGGCATGTATATTTTCGTGTTACGCTTTTGATCGCCAAATAATAATAATAATAATAAAAAAAGCCAAGCGCGACAGAGTTTTGAAATTTAAAATTAAAATTTTGTCAATTTGCCAGCAAAATAATTCAATCTAACACCCGCGATAACTAATACATATCTATACCCAAATATAAGGATTAAAATCGGGAAATAAATTTCCTCGATTTTTAATAATTTCTTACAAAAAATCCAGTGGGCAATTAACATAGGAAATCTTTTTCTTGGCTGCACAGACGGTCAGTGAGTCACACTTCGCTTGCGTATAGAACTCATAGATATAGTATAGCATATATAGAATAGAGTGGTCATTGGGGAGAAAAAAGTTATTCCTTTTCATTTGGGAAAAGACGACGTTTTTACCAAAATATGGCCGTCTTTCCCCGAGTGAATACACACGGGAATACATACTAATATTTTAGCAAATAAAATTTATGAATAATTTATTTGCTAAAGGGGAATGGAAGACTCCAGATACAGTTTCAAATTCATATTTCTTTCTTTCTTTTCTTTTCTTTTTTCTTTTTTTTTTTTTTTTTTTTTCAATACCACTTAATGGCTGTTTCCAAAGCTTTTATTATTATTTTTTTTTTTCGGCATCAAAAATCTTTGTACGATAACATGGGATGAGAGATCTATATATATTACTATATCTATGATAGAACTACATTAGCACTTTATGAATGTGTATAAAATCTTTAAATTGATTATGACGTCAATTTTCGTGAGATGCATAATTTAACTTTTTATAATTTTTTAACGTTCACGTTTGATTAAATGTATTTATTTTTATGTCGAAAGAAAATGAACTCGTATTTTTTTTTTTTTTTTTTTTTTTTTTTTGGCAACAATTAAATAAATGGAACTCACAGATATTTTGGAGCAACTTTAATAAAGGTCTATAATTAACAAATAATTGCAATAAAACAATATTGTGACAATAAATTGAGATAAAAACTATCCTATCTCTCAAGTTGGACCAAACTGCACACAGTGTGCAAAATTTCATCAAAATCGGTTCCTTAGTTTAGGAGTTTACCCCGGACAAACATCGTGACACGTAATTTATATATATATACAGATATCAATGCTTCATAAAAGCAACATAACTAAATTAATTTAAAAGTCCATAACTAAATCAATTTAATAATCCAAAAAATACAAAGTTGATATTTGTGATAAGAATAATTTAATAAAAGGACATGCTAGATGTTCTTACCCAGACCGAAACCTGTTAGGCCTTTTTTAATTTACTTAATTATCTGTTTTGCTGCTCCCACCACTGAAGAGGAAGCGGAAGGGTGATTTTCACTTGTAGTGTTGTTTTTACAATTGTTCTTCGTTACTTTAATTCGTTATTTCTTTGTTTTTATTAATGTTTTTTCTTCTTGTTGACCACGCCCACTTGTCTTCAAGTCTCTACATATTTTCAAAATTATATGTATATATATATATATATTCGTTTCTGACAAATAAAAAGAACCCTGTATGATGTATTTGTCGAGTATAAAATTCACTTTCTTTGGATATTTATTGGCAAACTTTTTCTTTTACGAAAATTCTCTGCGTTCATTATAGAATAAATTATTTGCACTGGGTAATATTTTTGAAAAGAAAAATATAAAAGAAAATTTTCTGATGACCACATCATCAGGTTTTATTTTTTTAAATATGACGAAATAAGCCATCCTGTTTCTCGCTCTACTTAAGCACTTCTTTCAATTTCTAAAATACCCTTTTTTTTTCCATATTCATAGAAATAGTGTTGGATTCCTAAAAATTTGGATTTCAAGTTTTTAATTTATTTATGTTTTGAGATAGTTCGAAAATGCTTTCACTATTTTTACAAAATAAGCGTCTGTATTTGATCTAAATTTTGTGTCAGTTATAGATCACGATATCACGAACTAGCGCACATAATTTTATAAGAATTCATATTTGATTGCATCTGGACATACAATGGCGCTCATCGGCCAACAGGTCTTGCTGCTATGCTAAGCTTTTCCGTATTTTGGGGGAAGCTATATCAAAGATTCTATGGTGTATGATATAAGTATATGAAATATCATATATGATATTGATGATATGATATCATATACCTATATCAAATATGATATAAATACGTAAATAAAGAATACATGTATGTGAAATATAATTAAAGTTATAAAACATTTGTAAAATACGATAAATGTATGTTGCTAAAGATTAATAAAAATTTAATTTATAATTTTGTAGTGGTTATTCCAGTAATACGTATTTAATAATGTTTTTCGCGAACGAGGAACAGTTCATACCCTTCTACTTGTAAACAAGTACATATTTTCTTCACTAGATGGCGCTATCTATCCACTCTTGTTTTGCGGGTAATTTTATAGGTGTCGGAGGGTAAAAAGCAAAATTCAGTCTGGCAACACTGGGGTTAATGTTCCATTTTCATTATTTGTTTCTAAGCAATTTATTTTTGTTTATTTTTACTATACATGTGCAGTTTAAAACAGACAAATACTTTTTACCATTTGTTTTTGTATTTTTTTTTTTTTTTAAACATATTAATGTTTGATGTCCGGAGTACTTACTGATATGAGGTGTAGATATATAATATTGTTATTAAAATTATTTAGTTTCTTTCTCCATATGCGTTCCATATTGCCTTATCATTGTCATCAAATAAAAATTCTCTGTATTTGCAAAAATTACTTTCGCAGATTTTTTTTTTTTTTTTTTTTTTTTTTTTTCTCGATTGATATAAATGTTTTTTTTTTTCGTGTGTACACCCTAAAAGTGCTTTAAAATAAAAATAGGAAACCTGCAAGCAATGTCATAGGGTTTTTTTTTTGGGGGGGGGGGGGGAGATTATCGATTATACACTGAATTCTTCTTCTTCTTCTTTTTTTTTTTTTTTTTTTCCAAGGCTATTGACTACACATAATTTTATTTCTTGCGAAATTAATTATATAACTTTCAATTTAATGGCTTATTATTGTATCTCCACATCTTTATACATTTATGTACTCACTTTATTGGTGCTAATCTATATTTTGATGAAAAGAAATTACTCGGCGTAAACATTGTAAAGCTTTTCGGTTAAGTAATAATAATTGAAAAAGTAAAGTTATAGTGGACATATTTATAAAACGTGATTAGGTTATATATCAAACTGAAAAAGTGCACTGTAAAACAAAATTCTACTACGTTCCGTTTCTAAAAAGGCAACTATTTACCTTTTCTAAAGCGGATAGGTTTGTTTTGGCAACGAAAAGTTTCAATTTACAATACAATTCATTTCAGATCTGCAACGAACCAACGCTTTTGGTAATGAAAGATGTCGTTTGTGAAATCTTTCATTTCCAAAAAGGTTGATTTCGTTGCATATCTGAAAGGTATTGTGTTGTGCATTAAAACTTAAACGATTCGATCCGTTTCAGAAAAGGCAACTACTAGTAGTTGCGTTTTCTGAAAGACTTTTCGGAGAGGCGACTAGTTTCAGAAACAGCATGTTTTAGAAATTTATGTACAGAGTGAAATTTACTTTCAGATACTTATCTAAAAAATATTTTAATGATTTTCATAGCATTTATTTAAATTTCTTATTTAAGTTTAAAAGTAAATCAGCATGATTAATAAAGGTTAAATAATCTTAATTATTGTTCATTTTCGAATGTAATTTGATTAATAAAAAAAATAATAATAATAAAATAAAAAATGGCAAATATGTTTGAAAACTAACAAATACTTATTTCAAAAGCCATACAAAATGAATTATTATTATTATTATTATTACCAATTTTAATTTTTTAAATAGGGAGAGGTAACATATGAGGCCATCCAAAGCATGAAATATATGGATAACGTCATTTCTGAGACTTTGAGGCTTTACCCATCGCTTTCAAGGTATATGAAATAGCAGTATCTTAATAGTATAAATTCTGGTTTTATCATTTATAAATGTTCATAAATTAACTTTCAATAAAGCAGATATTATTTTATGCATGTGTTGAAAATATTTTAAAATTCCAGTCATTTAAATCCCCGATAGTTAGAACTATCTGAAATCCATCATTGATTATTTGTCGTAAATGTAAAATTAGATATTATTTCAATAATTGTGATGTAAATTTGTACATATTATTAATTTGCTTTCCCTTTAAAAATTAATCAAATATTCTAAATTAAAAAATATATATAAATTAAATTGTGCAATCTTAAAAACCATTTTAAATATAACGATATAACTATTTTTAACCTATAAACAATAACTTAAATTCATGCTTAATCAATGTACTTCTCTAAATTTTTATTTCTGCCCTTTTCCTCTCACAATGAATATATTTTTCAACGTAACATAAACGAAACCTTTGGTCATTGCCCATAATCTCCATAATGTAATGTAGATTCTTATGGGTCTGGTAATATATATTTTGACTTATATTTTCTTATATTTTTGCGAACGCAGATGATCTTAATTCAGCTTTCTTTCATCCAATATCGAATTGTGACTCTGGTGCTTTTTTGTTGCGATATTTGCATTAAAGAGTTCGGAAAAAAGTTTGTTTAGCTTGTTGATTTTCAGAAAATAAAACTTAGCGAAACTATGGCAATTTTCCAATTCCTGATGACATTTTCAAAAATTATATATTTATATTCATAGCAAAAACTGCAATCGTATTCTTTTTAGGTACTTTTCGATCTTAATGGATGTAACAATTGTACGCAAAGGATAATCTTTTCTCTTTTTCATTTCATTCACTTGTCTTCGACATGTAGTTCTATAAGGACTACTGATTTGTGTCCCGTACTTTGTTCCCTAATCCACTTTGTTATATTCGTAAATTATGTCTACATCAGTTTTAATATGTTCTTTAAACTATTCAATAAACTTGTCTGAACTGTTTTACTAAAATATTGCCTCATGGATACGAATTTGGGTTTATTGTATTGCATCTCAAATAGATTTGTTAACCTGACTTTCTCTTCCAGCTCTCAACAAAAATTTAGTCAGTGCAATAATAGATCTCCATCCGTCAGCTCCACCAGTCTCCATCCATCTCTGTCATAAGCTTCAATAATGTTTTCATAAATATATGATAACAATACATGCGGGAAAACTCGAGTAAAAATTTCACACTTTATCCTATTATTTATTAGGACCTGAGTCCTATTTCTTTCAGACAAGGGAGGGAGGGGGAAGTCATCACCATTTGCAACACATCACCTTGCATAGCTACCAATTCTTCACCGCATTTCAAAGTTTCAACACAAGAATTCCAATAAACAGGATGCTCCATGCAGTAGAAACATAAATAATATCATTTAATTGCTAAGTAAAAAGTATGCATGTATTTACTTACTAAATTATTATGAAATAAAGAAAAACAGCTAGACATTTTGAAATAAATTTCCAAAAAGCTTAATTTTATTATCACTCTTAACTTTCACGAACTTCTTCGGACGCGCCAAAACAACTCGTTAGTCTAAATGCCACATTGAAAAGCGTACAAATTTACTTTTTTGTTACTTTTTTTTTTTATACTTGGTTTGAATGAACAAAGGTAATATGGCGTACAGCTAAAAGTAGAACTTTCACTACGGTTAATACTTTAATTAGGAGTCAAAAAGCAGTGTTTCGTTTTTGAGACACTATGCATTTAAACGTTAAAAGGTGAAATTTAGTGTCCATAAGTCTTTCGTGAATTAATTCCACTTCACATTCGAGGGTAGGATTTCATTACTTCTGCCTCGCAAAGTTATTCGTCTTCTCTTTTATCAAAATTTTTTAGTACATTTTTGATTCTCATAAATGATGAATTGGTTTCTAAGAAAATAAACATTGCAATGATTTATTGTTTATTCCAACTTTCTTCCAAAGTTCCTATTGTTTTGAAAATAAAACACTGATTTTTATAATCAGTGAATAATATAAACAGCTGTTATTGCAATTAAAAATGCTATAATATTTCAATAAACTCTTCCAATATAGTTCTAGTTATTATTGACGATATGATTCTAATAAATATGTATAATTATTAAAAATATCTTTCTATCAGATTAGAAAGACTTGCTGAAGAAGACTACTTCATGGAAGAGATAGGAATGACCATCCCGAAAGGTATGGTGATCACCGTTCCAGTGTGTGCTATGCATCTAGATCCAAAGCTGTATCCCGATCCTGAAAAATTTAATCCTGACAGGTATACACAGATGTGTTCATTTTTAATTGACAAATTAAATATATTTGGCGCCATCCCAAAACATTTTCCTTTATTATTCAATATAACATTGCCGATTAACATTCACAAAAATTTAATTAGCAAAATTTCTTAGAATAAGCTTTATACATTGGTAGTTAAGTGCAATTTTAACTAATTTATGCTGAGATATACACCCCACGACAAAAATATAGGTACGAAAGGTTTTTTTCTTTTATTTTTCATAAAATAACATTATCTAAATTGTGCTTATCATTTATTATTATCATATAATAACACTATTCCCGGACTAATTTTTGTTTTAAGACTAATTTAGAAAACTTTTAAGACTAAAATGTTTCTAATTTAAGACTACACACCGCGACAAAAATATAGAAACAAAGGGATTTTTTTTTAATTTTTGAATATGATTATTTTGAATATGAATATTTTGAATATGAATCAAATATTTAATATGTATTTGATATGATAATATTTTGTTATGATAATAAATGATCAGCACAATTTAGATAATGTTATTTTATGAAAAATTTAAAAAAAAAAACCTTTGTTCCTATCTTTTTGTCGCGGAGTGTAGTCTTAAATTAGAAAAATTTTAGTCTTAAAACTTTTTTAAATTAGTCTTAAAACAAAAATTAGTCCGGGAATAGTGTTATTTTATGATAATAATAAATGATAAACACAATTTAGATAATGTTATTTTATGAAAAAACCCTTTGTACCTATCTTTTTGTCGAGGGGTGTACTATAGCAATCCGGAAAATCGCAAAAAATAATTATTTGCTGTTCCAGCTCTCGCGTGATATGTGACAAAATAAAAATATGCACTTTTTAATATTATGAATCATATAATGGTTTTAAAAAGTGGGAAAAGTTTTAAGGCGGGGCGGGGGGGGGGGACCTCATAAAAACAAATAACTTTCACCATAAAATGGAAAAGCAAGTTATTAAACGCAAGAGGACGCATGCGTGGTAGAAATGGAGAACACGGTAAACATGAATAACAAAGAATATTCGTTATCGAAAATTTTATTGCAATTCCTCAAATCAGGGACCAACAGCTGTTATAGCTGTGATACAGTCCTCTCATTGTCGGTGGATCAAATAGCGTAAAAACGTACACGTTAATTTTTTTCCTTTTCTTTTGAAAGACTTTTTTAACTTCTGCAACTGCAATGGAATTCGGGTGACAAAGTCCTACCGACATGGATAAAAAAAAAAAAAAAAAAAAAAAAAAAAAAGGTCTTGACATGGATCAATAAAACGTCTGGCATGACAGTGATAATTGACATAGGAAACTTCGATTTCTTTCGCAAAATGTTTCAAAAAGCATTAAAAATAATGTAATTGATTGTTAAACTTCTCCCATATGTCCAATAGTTCAAGGATCACTTCCCAATAACGAATAATTAACATTTGCTGCGCGGGAAATGTGAAGTCACCTACTGTTCCCCTGCTACTTGATTGACTTGAGTCTTGTCTATCGATCCCATCTCTATGAGTTACCTTTGTACGCATGTGAATATATATATATATTAGATTCACTCCTGTTTGAAAACTGCTTCTGATAAAGTTTTAGCGGTTTTATGACATTGTCAATTACAGCCTCATATTTAAATTACATATCGATTTTCTCCGCTTAAAAATATCTCTTCACATCTACCTAAGGACTTATTTTGATAAACAACATTATTATTTTTTAAATGCAAGTTTCTTATGAATTTTGAAAGTTTCTCTGGTAAAAAAAAAAAAAAAAAAGAAAGAAAGAAAAGTTGGATACTTACAATGCTCCGAAATAAATTAAATTATTGGCATGTCTGGTAGCGTACTGTACTATTCAAAAAATAAAAGAAAAGCAAAATAGTTCTTTACACATATTTACATCTTTTTTTTTAAAAAAAAAAGAGCAATAATTTGTTTTTCTTTCTTGATGAGTAAACCCTTTTTCTTGATGTCGCTCTTTTCCTGCGCCCGCAAATAATCGAAGGTTTACTACATACATATACAGTAGTAAAGCAAGCTCTATAAAAAATTCTGATGCTTGAAGTAAGTAACATGAAATATATCTAATAACCCTTTCGACGCAACGAGCTCGGAAAGAAAAAAAAAAAAAAAAAAAAAAAAACGTTAAAATTGGTTTATTTGCTTGGGAGCTACAATGCAACAGACAGAGGCTTCAAAAAATTACATGTCAGAGTTTTTAAACATGCTTTTAATCAGTAATTAATTAGCGTCAGAGCGTATTTTTATCAAAGCAATTAAGAACCATTACAATTTAACCAGCCTTTTAATTAAAATCAATAAAAAAATGAAACAATAAAACTGGTCTATTTGTATGCCATAGACGCAGGCAGACAAGGGTTTGAATTATACGACATTAGTAAACAGAAAAGGAATTCTGTGCCATCAAGATAATGCAAAACCACACACTGCAATGGTGACGCAACAAAAGTTGAATGAGCTTGGATGGGATGTTCTTAGTCACCCACCATATTCATCTGTCATAGCTTTATCGAATTACCATCTATTCCGATCACTTCAGAATTATTTGACGGGAAAAATTTACTTCTTTTGAAGCTGGCTTCATGGCAGTTGCTAAATATTTTGGGTCCAAGAATGAAAACTTCTACGCTAGAAAGATCGACAAGCTCTCTGGAAGATGGCAAAGCGTTGTTTGGTTATAAATAATGGATATTATATTGTTGATTAAAATGCTGATAAATGTTATTAAAACTGATTCAAATGTCTTATTTGAAATACGACAAAACTTTCCTGCCAACTTAATATTTACACATCCGTACAGTCCTTTATTTTTATTTTGTTTTATTTTATCATATTTAAGAGATAATTATATATGCTTGCTTTTTGTCAGTTTCTGTGGATTTTAGCACTTTTAATAATACGGTGACCCTTGAAAAATGTATTTTGAAGATGGTTATAATAGCTCATCAGTATATTGTTATTTTTTTTTTTTTTCTATCTTATTATTATTTTTTTTAAACAATTAGAAAATGAAACTGAGAGACATGACACACATACCTATAGCATATAATAATAATTAGACTTTCAAGAGATATTTCCTAATTGTTCTATTTTTCAATGCAGGTTCACACCAGAAGAACGTGCTAAAAGGGATCAGTATGTGTACTTGCCTTTTGGCCACGGTCCGAGAAACTGTGTTGGAATGCGATTTGCTCTGATGGAAATTAAAGTATGCTTAACAAACGTACTTAAGAACTTCAGAATAAAAACGTGCCCTGAAACAAAGGTAAGTTTTGGAATTCGTAGTGTTATTCCAGCACCAAAAACTATAAAAATTACATAAATTATACATATTATAGAATACATAAAATAGACTGTATGAGAGAGAGCATATGAGAAAAAATGATGCGTTTTAGACATTTGATTTTCTCTCGTATACCTTAGAATGTCATCGTAATATAACTCTTGAACTACAGAAGGAAAACCTTCAAACAATGTGTTAAACTGCAGTGATTGAATCATTATTCTATACTTAAATTTTTCATTATATATTTGAAAGACTAGCTTTTTGTGGCACTTCTTTTTCGTATATTTCTGCCAAAGCGGGGGAGGCCATTCCCTCCACGGAGGATTATAATTGTGATGGCATGTCTTCGGGTCGCCTTTAATGGGATGAATCCATGACCGTTGGCAATAGCCCACTATTGCGACGTTTATCAACCAAACCCCAACCAGGGTTGCCAAATTTGGCCTTTTTTTTTTTATTCAATAGTCACCAATAACTTTGAGAAGTGACATTTGCTATACATAATACACTATCAATCTTCGAAGTGATTAGACAAACGTTACAATTAAAAATTATTGGATTATTAACTATAACTATTGAATAAAAAAAAGGCCAAATTTGGCAACCCTGACCCCAACCCGTGTATTTCCGATATTTAGTGGATACAGTTCAATCAAATAAACAGCAGTCTCAAAACGCATTCAACTGATTGTATTGTAATATAGTTGAATTAAATTATCTTGATGTTATTTTTTAATTTCTTACCATAGCCTCCTAAACTAGATGCCTGTCGTGTAGCTTGTAAACTTGGCAACAGTTCAAGCGGTAGACAGCGCTGCCTGGTACAGATTGAACGACTTTTTTATTCAACAGCCACCGAAAATTTTTAAAAGTGGGATTTGATATACATAAAAGGCGAATAGAATCGAGGAAAAGTCGATTTTATATATCATATATCCCTTCTTAAAATTATTGGTGACAGTTGAATAAAAAAGTCGCGCAATCTGTACCAGGTGGCGCTGTCTATCGCTTGAACTGTTTCCAGGAAACGAGCCACGCGACAGCATCTAGTTTAGGAGGCTATGGTCTTACAATGCTATTTTATTATTATTTTTTTTTTATTAATGTTTTAATATCATGTAAATCTGTGTTGAACTTACTTCCATGATAGCTAATAGGCAAAGAGTTATAACTTAGAAATACGTTATACGTTAATTAGGTAATACTGACCACTAGACGGGAGCAGACAAATTAGTTATTAAGATAATAATACTAACAACTAATATTAGTAGTATTACATAGAATTTAAATTTATTAATTTGTACTATCTCTTATTTTTCAGATACCACTGGAATTCAATACAGGACAACTTCTTCTTCAACCAAAAGCTGTCACTCTAGCATTTGAAATCCGAGCAGATACAGAAAAAATTGCACAAGATTAATTTGATATATAATATATATTCATTGTTAAGAAGTAAATGTGATCATCATTGTTTTTTGTATGTGAATGTAAAAATTTGTTCTGTAAAAGTCTCTACTCAAAATACGTTTTCAAATAAATTTTTTATACAAAAAAAAAAAAAAAAAATATTTTATATCACAGCTTAGCCTAACAACATTTTCATTGAAAGCTTTTTACTCTCTCTTACCCAAATATATGGTAGAGAAATTATTGTTTTAACGTCAAATTTTCCAAAATGAGTTTTTGTTATATTTACACTTTTTGAGGTCCTTTAAATCGGAAAATCGTGTTTTAAGCGGTTGGTCTTTGTGTCTGTTATTGCTATATCTCAAGAAAGAATAGTAGCAGAAAGTCTAAATTCGGTATTTTAAATGTGTATTTTGTAGGGATGCTACAATAACTTTCCGTTAAAATCAAGAAAATTGTTCGTGTGCAGGGACATTCAAGAGAATTAAAATACATTACATCTATAGGGAAATTTCTGGCAAGTACAGTGTGACATCTATAGGCTGCTTTAAACAAAATAGAATGAACATAATTTTATATATATATAAAAGCATGTTATGTATAGATTCTGATATGGAAATCATTCATCATTTGTTTACAAGGCTTTTCAAAGTATTTGGCTATATTGGGGCTATACTTGAAAATTGCTGGAACCAAAATTCATTTTACATTAGATGTTTTTCATATAAAACTAAATTTAAGTGCACAATGTGATGTGCATATGGTTTATAGATAATATACAGGACTACCCAAAATTAAGTTAAATACATTCTTTTCTATTGAATGCGATTGATGGAAGTGCTTTGCTACGTTTTACTATGTCAACAAACAATGCTTAGGAAAACAAATATTTTTCAAAGTTCCATTTTCAACTCTGTTTTCTTTTTTTTTTTTTTTTTTTTTACAATATCACGTTTTGAGGTCCCCTGATTACGAATGTCAAATTTTTAGTGGTTGATCAGTATGTATATCAGTTATCAGCATAGTTTAAAAACAAGTAACTAAACAAGTAAATTAAATTTTGATATTTTGAAATTCATATCAGGTTGCCACTTAAAAAATATGATCGAGGTTGACAAGTTTGATGGCAAATAAAACAGCCTTAATTTTTCTTTATTTATTTTTTAAATAAATGTAAGCACTATAATTGAACGGAGGGTTGAAGGCCCCCCCCCCCCCCCCTTAATCGTCAAATTATTTCTTGTTTTTCTTTTTCTTTTCTGGTTTTTTTTTTTTTTTTTTCTTTTTTTTTGGGGGGGGGGGGGAGAGAATGTTTCATTTTTCGCGGTTTTTAGTTTCAAAATAAAATTTTAAAAATCAATTTTTGGAGAATAACAACTAATTTAGCTTTATCTTTTTTTTTTTTTTTTTAATTGCCGGAGCAAGAAACTGTTCGCAACAGGGGAGTAACTGGAGTATTATAATTTAACGGTTGTGAATTTTATGAATGTGAAGACCGAATTAAAAAAATAATTATACTAGTAATAATAATAATAAGTAATGCACATTGAGTAATTCTACAACTGTCGTTGATGGCACTATTTCTTTGAAATATTGTCACATTCTTTCAACTGAATATGTATAAAATATTTTATTTTATTTATTTATTTTTTTAATATCATCGGATCGAAGCACAGATAAAGATCTTTATGACGTTTACCTGTGTCAAAGATTGCTATACACTGCCGGTTGAATATTTATGAGAATATTTTGATAAATTATCTATAATCAAAGTCTTCATTTAAATTCTCATAGTGCTTCCTATGTCATTTTTTTTTCTTTTAAATTCGTTCAACAGAATATTTATTAAAATATTTTGATAAATTATTTTCAATTTCTTACCGAAATTAGGATACATATGTTACATTGCTTGCTTATATATGATGAAGATTTTCACGCTCTTTCCAGGTGTCAAGTTACTGCGGACTGTCCGTAACACTCATACCAGAATTTTTTAAAAGTATTTACAATAATTATCTGCGATTAAATAAGATAGAGTACTACTATTCCATACCACTATTTCTAAATAGTGGTATGAAATTTATTTTTCGTTGGTAGTAACTTCGTTGGTAGTTAACTTGTGTGAGGAGGGCGGTAGCCCCCTCACACAGAATTACTTGTCAAATAAAGCTTCTCCGAAGCCTAATTTGAATTGCATTAACATAGGTTTGAATGACAATAATCGTTATCTTACCCCTTAATCTCCAATCTGTATTTATAGTATTAAAGTTCGGGGTAAGAGAAAGCCGTGTGAGTGACACATCAGATTACTTTTTCTTATTTTCAATACTTTCTAATGGCTGATACTAAAACTTTTTTTCGGTATCAAAAATTTTTGCTCGATAACATGGGGGGTGATAGATCTATTTATATTACTATATCTATGATTCTTTTATGATAATCGATTGTCTTATTCATTAAATCGATGAATCAGATCTCATCAATCGATATTCACTGTGGGAAAAAAAAATGCACTGTGACACTTGTGATGATTTTACTACTCATTTTAATCAAACTAGGAATTTTAAGGACAGATTATTTTTACTCTAAATATTTCTTGAAAAATACGGATTTTTAGTATTTTTACAAATTTTTAGCGCGGGTCCAACATTTCTTTCAATAACGGCTCCGAGGACCGAACCCAATCCATCCTGCAGCCCAAGCTTCCTCTGGCTTGGATAACAGAAACACGCCACCGTTCCCAGCTGGCTCCAACATTTAAAATTTTCTCGAGTTATTTTAATTGAAACACCTTGTAGCATAATCCATTTCTTACCTTTCTTAACAACAGGGATATTTATAAAGGCCATTGTCTTCTCTTTACAAAGATACCAATTGCTTAAAAAAAAAAAATAGGGATTTCCACATCGATTTTTTAAAGCTTTTACAACATCGGTTTTTGACATTAAGCATTTTATAATTCAAAATAATAATAATAATTAAAATTAAATAAATAAATAATAAATAAATCCACTGTTTTTTTTTTTTTTTTCAGGATTTCCACATCGATTTTTAAAAGCTTTTACAACATCGGTTTTTGACATTAAGCATTTTATAATTCAAAATAATAATAATAACAATAATAATAATAATTAAAAAAAAATCCACTGGTTTTTTTCAGTTATATTTTTATTTTCATTTTGTTTTATATATATATATATATATATTTATTTATTTTTATTGATAGAACACCGTGAGACAAATATTTTTCGGAAAAGGTTGTAAAATTCTTTTTGGATGCAAGAAATAACTTTCGCATGTTCTTATTTTATTCAGTTTTCACCGATTGTAACAGGAATTGTAATCGGCCGTGATTGATAGCTTATAGTTTTAGTTTTACGCAGTTCAGTTGTAAAATGATAATTTTAGACAGTTAAGTATTTGTTTAATTACTGTTGGAAAAAAAAAAGTGCAAATACGTTTACAATTCTCATTCTTGTGTTTCGATAAAACACAGAAATTAAGATTTATTACTTCTGAGAAATGACAAAGAGAATGCTCTTTGGATACTGAGATACAGCCATCCGTCAAATTGTAGTTATTGATTAAATTGAGTGCTACCGTTTGTCCAATATACATACAAATACAAATTTGTGCACTCATGCATCTAGAAGCTGAGATACAGCTTTCCCATAAACAGTGGTATTTTCAGCCTACTAACTCCACCTTTCGGCCAATATACAGCAAAAGGGAAATTGCAGCTTAGTCGCACCATCGTATACATTTAACATTTACATTTAAAAAATTTAAACAATTCTAGGGCTTTGAAAAACTGTATTCAAGGTTTTCGGGAATGACGAATCGATCTGGCATATTTTCGAAGGTGTTAAGTTAATACGGGTGAAGAAATGGCAGAAAGATGTTAATTATTATTATTTATTTATTTATTTATTTTTCAATTAAGCTACAGCTTTGAAAAATCACTTAATAATGTTTTGGAAGGTGAGGAATTGATTGCTCATTCTTCCGAAGCCATAAAAATTATAAAGAAGGGTACATATGGAGGCAAATGAATTCAAAGAAAAAAAAATAGATATGGCCTTAGAAAACTGTGTTCTAGAGTTTTTTTTTTTTTTTTTTTTTTTTTTTTTCGGAAAAGGGGGGGGGGGGGGTCGATTGCACGTACCTCCGAAAGTTTAAAGTTAATAAAATGGAAAAGGGGGGGAAGACAAAATATATAGAAACTTTTTAAATAGAGCTATGACTTACAAGAGTCGTTTTAAAGATTTTTGGGGGTGAAGAATCGTTTGCCGTATTTTTCGAAGGTGTAAAATTAAAAGAGGGGATTATAAGGGGGCGCACCGCGCGCGGTGGTATGCGGTACCACAGGCAGCGAAGTTGGGGTCCGAGGTTCATGTGCTAAGACAGATGAACTAAATTAAGTAATATACGTTTTTGAGGTATGAAATTAATTAACTGAAATGCGATTTCGAGAATTCATTTAAAATAGTGATTTATTTAAAACAGTGACTCACTAGCGGACGAAGCTCGCTAGTCACATTATTAAAATCCGATTATAAGTATGTCGGGCTTTCTCCTTACAAAAAGCTGAAGACATAAAAACGTGGAAGCTACCTAAAAGTGCGAAAAAACGCAAGGATTCCGAATTATTCATTTAAATAATTTTTTTGCGAATAGCTAAAATGATATTAAATTAAAACCTAAAGCAGGTACAAAATAAGCATCATAAAGTACTGCAAAAATAAATAAAATAAATAAATAAAATAAAAGACCCTCTATAGCATCGCTAACTACCTTAAACGGTTGGGCGGTAAATTGAACCAGCGGCAGTGGAATAGGTTAGAAAAAAACTTAGTTTAAAATTATATGCAATTGCCCGAATCAGGTTTTCAGTGATTTCGAATTCATTGTTATAAAGTGATAATAATAATAATAAGTTATTATTATTATTATTATTATAGAAATTCATTTACATCGAGCAGTGAAACGGGCGGAGGTCTTCTAATCTAAAATATAAAAATCGTGTGTATGTGTATCCGGGTACCTTCTCAGGAACTACTGAAAGCAAATAGTTGCCGAAGTTACCAAAAGACGAGAAGTAATCCAAGGAATGTTAAATGACCATTTAAATTAAATTATATTTATTTATTTATTTTTTTAAGATGTCAATTAAAAATCTTGTTATAACTTTAACATTGTCAAATATTTTATATCAAGCTGGAGCCAGTAAAATGAACTATTTACGTCTTTTTTCTTTTCTTTTGATATAAAAAGAAACATTTATTTATATAAGAATAATAAAATTAAAATTAATTAAAAAAAAAAAAAAAAACAGACTTGGACATACATCTGATAATATTAACGTCATTATAACTTTAAAATTAAATATATTATGTTGATGTTAATAAACACAAAAATGTTTCAAATTTTTTCATTTTATTTTATTTTAATTATTTTATTTTTTATATGTACAAAAATAAATATATTTATTCTCACGAGAATAATAAAACAAAAAAAATATCTGTTAATAAAAATATCTCTAATACGTGGCAAAACAAACGTCATTATAGCTCTAAAATAATTAAATATACCATGCTCGTATGGAGTCCTGCACGGGTCATGTAAAACCCTACCCGAACCCGACAGATGAATTTTAAATCAACCTGAAACCCGACCTGAATACAACAAGAAAGTTTTCATCGACCCGAAAACCAGCCTGAACCCGACCTGAAACCCGAAAACTAAATAAACGTCACTAATTCATCTAAAAAAACATGCAAAACTTTTTTTTTAATTATATGAAATAAGGTAAATTTTCATTGGAACACAATTGGTAATTTATTTTCAAAAGAATTAAAAATGGGTAAGTAATTATTAATTGTATTAAATTTAAAATTTAAAGGTCCGAAAAACGGATCAATAACAATTTTTAACTACTTATATGGGTTGTGTACTTCAAGCGTATAAAAATGTGCTTTAAATTAAGTGTTCGTAATTTATTGTTTAATGCTTATATTCTGGGGAAAAGAGATACATTATAGTTCACTGCTTTCGTTCGATGTGGATTTTTACTTTACTATAACAATTTGGGTACCGTGGATATGATTCGCATTTAAGCGTCTGCTTTTGCACAATCACTTTAAGTATAGATCAGCAAATCAGTTTACTGCAGTTGCAATCTTGGTGCATTGTTTATTTGTTCTAGTGAAGACTATAAGGAATATTATCTACCTTGGTGAAATCCGACTCCCAAATGTTTTTATTTCACATAAATTTTTTTAATTAAATCACAACAAGTATTTACTCTATATTTCCTGTATATACAAGTGCAAAAAGAGGAAAATTCAAAATTTCGTTAACATAAAAGCAACGAATAAAATTTATTGAAAATAAAGGTAAAAAAAAAAAAGAGAGAGAGAGAGAGAGAGAGAGAGAGAGAGAAATTACGTAAATTCCGAGAACGTAAAAGCGAGGCTATACTGTATTTCTATTATTTATATATTAACGATAGTCAATAAAGATTATACATAGTATCTTTATATCAGTTATAAACTAAAGTTAGATCTAAAAATTTGAGCTCCTAATTACTATTATTATTATTATTATTATTATTATTATTTTTTTAAGATGTTCTCAAGTTGACCCCACTCGTTGAAAACTAAATCCGACCCGAACTCGAACTCGACCCGCGAGAAAAAAAAAATTCAGTGAACCCGATACGAACCCGACCTGTAAGAAAAAAGAAAATCAGCCAACCCGACCCAATGCAGGACGCTATGCTGATACCAATAAAAACAAATATTTCACACATTCATTTTTTACTTCCCGACTTTTTTATAACCCGACTACCTAACTAATGGAAGAATTGCATTTGGTCAAAAATTTCGATATCGAGTTTTTACCTGATTGACATTATGAATGTCTCCCGAGTCGAGCCCCCCTCCCTCCCCCCAAAAAAAGAAGTTTTTTGCAATTGGTCAGTGTGTATGTGTATGTGCGTATTTGTGTGTATATGTGTTGTATGTTCGTACGTGTGTGAGTATATCTGCAGAGAACCTTCTGACTATTATATCTGCAAAACTAATAAAGATAGAATGACGAAATTTCAGAATAATAACAGATCTAGTGCACAGATGATTTTGCCAACTTTTGGTAAAAATTGGAAAAAAACAGAAGTGGAACCTTAAATCCTTATCTCAAAAACAGCATTGACGATTTTCTTCAAAGTTGCTATGTAAACACCATTTTAGATATCCTTTCGTATGTATTAGTTGGTTAGTACAGAAAAAATTATAGACTTTAGACTACATAATTATAGACTACATAAATAGATCTATATGTCTCTCAAGTACATTTCTTTAAAAACGGCTGTACGCATTTTCTCCAAACTCTCCGTATTAACTCACTTTTATATACACAGGGTAATAATAATTAATGTTACGTTTTCAAAACTCTGTAATTTTAAAAGTACCGGTTTTAATGACTTCATATTTGACGAGAACAATCGTGAGGTGATGGAATTTTGTTTAACAAAGGAAAAAAAAAAAAAAAAAAATCCAAGATACGCTGTTAATCTTCTGTAAGGAGTTTTATTTATTTATTTATTATTATATATATATATATATATATATATTTTTTTTTTTTTTTTTTTTTTCATGAAACTCCACCTTTTCTCTTGTCACTATAGGACAGTTTCTTCAGTAAACGCGTATTCTTGACTTTTTTCTAAAAAAAAATTGTCGTAAACCCTTGGAGTCTAGTGTTTCCTGCAATTGCATTGTATTGTTAATAACTTTCCTGAGTTTAATGAATCTATGAGGCATTTCCACTAACATCGTCCTGACATCGATATTTATAATGATATTTTGAATTTTTTTTTTGCCCCTCCACCAAACAAAATTCCATTGCCTCACGACTGTTCTGGTAAAATATCACGTCATTCTGACCGATAGTTTTAAAATTATACCATTTTGAAATCGTAACTTTAATTATAATCACCCTATAGTTTCCGGTGAGCAGATGAGTTTGCCAAGTTTTGGTAAAAATCAGCAGTGGGACCGAAAACTGTTATCTCAAAAATCCGTTGGGTTGGTTATACACCATAAAAAAATTTTATGAAATTTTTTTTTCTCTTTGGCGAGAAGGTGGGGGGGGGGGGGGGGAGAGACAAAAAGATTGAGGTTTTGACCGATTTCTATCATTTATTTATTTTATTTTTTTACACCTTTTGACTTTATCATGCTTTTATATTAATAAGTTATGTGTAATTGTGAGTATTCATTTAAATACAGTGACCAGCGAAGTGGGCAATGCCTGCTAGTATATCTATATACAGGTTTTTAAATAACTGTGTGCAGCACATCCTTGAAATATTCTTCCAAGAGCAGTGGGAAGCCTAACTTCAGCTTGTTTCCAAATTTGTTTCTTTCTAGAAAATTAACTGATCCCTTTATTTATTTATTTATTTATTTATTTTTATGCTGATTTGTTTCAATAAGTGATCAACATACAGAGCGGAGAAAACTGTTTTTGCCACATTGCTAGTCACTATATTAATTTCTAAATAGAAAAAAAAAATCAATATTTTTTTTTTACGGAATTTTATGTAATAAATAAAAACAAAGAAAACGCACTATGGGAAAATTTGTTTCTATGACTCTTTATTACCTTATGTATTTTTTTTTATTCTGTTTTTACATTAAAATAATTCCCAACGTTAAATTAGTACTCATTTCTAAAATTTCATTTTTCATTTTTCAATATTTTACACTCCTGCTCAAAAGTTTAGCAAGATTTGCAAATGACCAATTTTTTTTCAAATTAAAAACTTATCTCTCAATGAAATGTTTTTAAACATTGGGTATTTAAAGAACTGGATCTTCCTCATGTGTTTCAGTGAAGATTGATTTAAGACAACATTTAGGGGGTCGGTAACAAATTCAGCAAAATCAATGATATTTGCAATCACCCTGTAAACTTAAGTGAACGAAACTATCTGCAACTTTAGGATATGTTAATATAGACCCAGTACAATTTATGGATAAATTTGTGTGACGATAGCATGTTAAATAACGGAGATATAAGCACTTATTTGAAAATTCCCCTCCTCCCCCCCCCAAAAAAAAAAAAAACAGCATGATTTTTATTTATAATATAAAGTGTTTTAAACAGGAATTACTCTCACTTTCAGATAAATTGAAAAAACTATTTTGAAACAATATCCTACAAACAGAGTACAAATATCTTAAATATCTCACGAAATATGAGCATATTTCTGAAAAACGCTTTCACTGCGCATGCCTGAAAGATAATATATATATCTATAGTTAGGTAGATAGATATATTACATAGGCTGAAAACTAGATATATTGGACAACTTTTATCAAAAGTTCATTTGAATAGAATAAAAATTAAGCGAATTGTTGGCAAAAGGACGAATATGATTTTAAGTATTTTCTAGAGTTGTAAGTTTCGTAAGAGGTTTTTCCCATGCCGCGTAATTCGTTTGAAGATCCAATTATTTCAACCACTTTGCAAAAGTTCTTTTTTGTAAAATCCCCTTATGATCTCACAAATCTTAGTAAGTAAACAAAAATATGTTAGAGTTACAAGATTATAAGGGTTTTTTCACAAAAAGTATTTTTGGAGCGTTGTTGAAATAATTGGATCTTCATATTAATTAGGCGGCATGTGAAAAATCCCTTATAAAATTTTCAATTCTGGGAAGTACTTAAAATCTAGTTCATTCATTTGCTTAATTTTTACTCTATTCAAATGAACTTTTCACAAAAGTTACCCAATATATCTGGCTTTGAACCTCTGTAATAAATGTTTTTCTATCTTTTGTGCATGTGCAGTGAAATATTTTTCACAAAAATGCTTATATTACATTAGATATTTAAGATATTTGTATTGCAATTGCAGTATATTGTTTCAGAAGTGTTTTTTTTTTTTTTTTTAATCTGAAAGTGAGAGTATTTTTCGTTTAAAACTCTGTATATTATAAATAAAAAAACATGCTGATTATTTTTGGGAGTTTTAAAATAAATACATATAGCTCCGTTATTTAACATGCTATCGTCACACAAATTCATCCACAAATTGTCCTATATTAACATATCCTAAAGTTACAGATCATTTCGTTCACTTAACGAAAGAGAGTGATCACAAACATTATTGATTTTGCTCATTTTGTTACCGACCCTCTAAATGTTGTCTTAAACGAATCTTCATTAAAAAACATAAGGAAGATCCAGTTCTTTAAATACCCAATGTTTGAAAACATTTCATCTAAAAATAAAATTTTTAATTGAAAAATACTGATCGTTTGCAAATCTTGCTACACTTTTGAGCAGGAGTGTATTTGTGAGTTACAAAAATAATTAAACGCACTTTTCCCGTGTTTTAGCTAGAAAATAAAATATTGAAAATGTGAAAAATCAATTTTTGAAAACGAGTACTTATTTAATTGTTGGGAATTTTCTAAACATAAAAACAGAATTTAAAAAAATACATTAGGTAATGAGAAATTGTGGAAACAATTTTTTTCCATAGAATAATACAGGCCTCCGCTTTTGGCGTTTGGCTATAATCGGCTACTATCATCAATTAGCTACTATCTAGAGGTCTGCACGGGCCGGGCTCGGGCTTAAAAAAACTTTTCAGGCTCGGGCAGTGCCGGGCTCGGGCTCAGTTTTTTTGTGTATATTCGGGCCGGGCCGGGCCGCATATATACAGTCTTTACTCGAGATTGATCACGGGCGAATTTCAGTACTCCTGATTCGCTGTTTCCTTCACTATCAGTTCTGACGTCATGCCGTACACAATCAAAATTATTCTTGTCTTAAAGATTTTATATTTTTAAAGCCAAAATGTTTGTCTGTTCAGAAACAAATCTACCATTTTCATTTTCTAATATAGTTGAATGTCATTACTATGCGCCGCAATATTAAAATTAAAAAGGTTGCGAAAAATGGGTTAAAGAATTGGGTAAATTAAACAATACTAAATAAATTAAACAACTTTCAAGCCTTTTGTGGAAAAATTTACTTGCTTCTAATAGTTACCATTCAGAATTTGATTGTAAGGTATTTGAATTTTTTATAATCTAAATAGGATGCTTAAATGTTAATAAAAGTGAACTATTTAACATGCAAAATTATTTTAGATTTAATTTTTATCTAACTTTTATACGCATTGATATTAAAATACATTAATAAAGGTTTGAATTAATGATTACTTAAGAACGCATTTTTTTTATTTTAAATAATTATTATTTTGTATTGATTACAAAATTTGACTTTTAGAAATTTATAAAATTGTCTTTTTTATTCTTCTTTTCTTAGGTCATTATAATTCAACAGAATAAAACTATAGCTTTGGCGCCATCTTTTAGTTCATTAACGCACTAAAAGATTTAATTTTATTTATTTATTTATGGAAGTAGTTGCAATTTCTTTTTCTTTCTTTCTTTCTTTCTTTTTTTTTTTCTTTTTCTTTCATTTGCACAGAAATTATACACACACATACATACTATAACTATATGCTAATTAAAATGGTTCGAAATAAAATAAAAATTTAAATTAAAAAATCATAATTATTAATCACGATATTTCGAATTAAAAATTTTTAAAAGTAAAATAATTGAATTTATTTTATTAATGTCTGATTATATTTATAATTTTAAGTTATTTAATGAATTACCTTACCTATGACAATGTATTAGACTGTCAAATGTCTGATGACATTTGACATCTTAAGAATGTATACATAGGCTTCAACACTTTGCAATATTTCATTGCATATTTGATAATATTTTATAAAACTTTGATTGAAGAAGAAATTACGTATTAACACTTTTAGAGTGCTAAGTGAATGATTTTTAACCTCTAAGACAAAATTTGGCATCCTAATAAATAGAATGTGTACAATAGGCTTCAATGAAAGATTAATTTGCTCATTTTTACTTTCCGAGCGTACATCATATAAAGATTATAATCATTAAACTAAATAAATAAATAAAAAGAAAAGAAAAAGAAAGAAAGAAAGAAACGATTATGAGACTTTGAGAGAGATGCATCTATACATTTTAGGACCCCTGAATTCATTTTTACCATTTTTATGGTGGATTTATGTATGTGTGTAAGTGAACACGATAATGTCTTTACGATTTAATGGATTGAACTGAAAATTGATCGGTGTATTATAGGTCACCGACGCACGAACTACACATATTTTTTTATGAATCTAGAGCACTTAGTTTTTTTTTTTTTTTTTTTTTTTTAAACAGGGACACAAAGGAAAATTCTTTATAAATCTAGAGCACTTAGTTTTTTTTTTTTTTTTTTTTTTTTTTAAACAGGGACACAAAGGAAAATTCTTTATTATTATGGCCAATGGATTAAAATATGGTATCTAAACGCCTTATTCACTTTTTTATGTTTTAAATATTTTAATATTATTAAAACGAATTTAAATTAATTTGTATCCGTAGACCGTAACATATAAGAACCATATTTTTTACCTTTATAATATATTTATGTAAGTCCTGCACTCATAAAAATGTATATAGTTCTTGAGACAATGATATGTAACATGCCTATTTAAATTTACCTTAATCGATTATTGAGTTTCATGATTACGCATTTCAAATATTTTAAAATGCGTCATATGGCGTAATAATAAAGATTCTTCTATGTGTTCTTGTAAAAATATTACAAATTCCAGACTTATTAAAATGGTTACAGGTCATACGACAATGACTTTATAACATACCTACCAGCGTTTAACTGAATTTGGTAAGGCGCTCGGACACTATCGTGTTCACTTGCGCACACTTCCATACATCACCAAAGAAATCGCAAATTCAGAAACCCTCAGAATGCATAGGTGCATTACAATTTCATATTTATAGCATATGATTGGAAAATAATAAATTGGGCAGGTTAAGCAAATTAAAACAATACAAATATTTTTCTTAAAAAAAAAAAAAAAAAAAAAAAAAAAAAAAGAAACTGAATAACCAGGGATGCCTTTATTTCAATTTAAAGGTAATTTTAACACCATTTTAATAATTTACACTATTTTTTATTTATTTATTTATGTATTTATTTTTTTATGAGGGGGTGGGGTAGGAGAGGATTGAAGGCTAATTTATTTGGAGACATTTAATTATTATTTTAATTATGTTTAATAACTACATATGGATCTTAAATAATTTTTCTTTGTTTTTTTTTCTTTTTTAAAATAAATAAAGTAAATAAATACTGCGAGAGGCAAAGAGAGGACTATTTCTTTCAAACAGCAAACAGGCTTTCTCACGATTTTACCATACATCATCATGAGAAATATAGTAATAAATGAAATGTGTCGTAATTAAATAAATCTCAAGAGAAAACTTATAATTAAGTAGATAATTACTTGAACAATGATATAGGGCATTTCTTACATTCACCATACATATTTTTAAATAAATCTTTTGAGATAACTTAATTGTCTTACCGGTAAAATAATTTTTTTATTCTACTGTTATTCATAATATTTTTAAGATTTTAAGCTTTTAAAGAATCTTATTTAAAAAATCAAAAATATACACAAATTTATGCCTAATTAAATTAACAGAAAGACATTAGTTTACAAATATAAAATAGATATTCTATAGAGCAAAAGATGGCGCCACTACACATTTTTAAATGCTTTTAAATAATTAGGTAATAATGTCTAGCGCAAAATTGTTTATCATTTAAAACAGAATAAAAATAAAAATTACTTGGATATTTAAACTCGAATAATGTGATGTATATTTATTTAACAAGTAAAAAAATATTTTTAGAAAAATATATAAACATAGAATCGCTTTGCAAATTTTTTTCGTTCAACTCATCTATCTATCTGTAACAACCTTCTAAATTTTTACTTATTACGTATAGTAATAGTATTCCCTGAAGCAGATTTAACTTTATTAGAAAATGGTAATGGAGATAGCAGATTTGTTTTTGAAAAGAAAGATATTTTACCGAAAGATAAGGGGGGAAAATGTCTCTGCTACAGAATATTTCTCTGTATGTAAAACATGACGTCAGAGCCGACTGTAATGGAAACAGCGAATCAGGAGTACTGAAATTCGCCAGTGATCAAACTCGTGTAAAGTTTGTATATATGCGGCCGGGCCTGAATGAAATTTTCTCCGGGCCGTGTCGGCCCGAATCTTTTTCTGTTTTCCTCGTTATTTAACGAAAAAGGAAAATGATAAAATATTTTTTCAGTCATTTATTTTGCGTAATTTTACAGGCTTGTACGTCACGTAAAGTTCTATTTTTTTTTTTTTTTTTTTTTTTTTTTTTTTTTAAGTGTCTGTAACGTCAATTTAATTGTCTATCAGTCTGTCTGTCCGAAATCTGATTTTTCGCAAATATTTTTAGCATGCCTCGAAATTAATATGTTTTATTTAAAGTAATATTAGATGATTTCCTATTCAAAATAGTATGCATGTCACTACCAGTTTGCGTACATGTACATAACAAAAGAAATTAGATACATTACTGTGTATAAGGGTTTGTTTTTTATGATCTGTTGAGTTTAGGTGGTATAAAGACTATAAAAATCTTTCC
Source organism: Salticus scenicus (assembly GCA_963930645.1). NCBI lineage: Eukaryota > Metazoa > Arthropoda > Arachnida > Araneae > Salticidae > Salticus > Salticus scenicus. The sequence continues at coordinate 219,823,511 of OZ005648.1, forward strand.
GCTGTAACTTTTTCTCTAAGGTTCCTTTTCCTTTTCTCCAGTGGACGAAAACTGCATAATTTTTATCATGGGCAAAAGCAACTTTTCTATTGAATATGGTTGGATTAACATTAAAGTTTTGTTTACCGGAGCACATGAAAGATTCGGATACATTATGGTATATAAGAGAAAATGGTTGAAATTGAATTTTCACTAGTATTCACCATTTTAAATACCTTCCTATATTGCTTGATGAATGCTAATATTTTCGATTTGACTTTCTGTTTGTCTTTGTGCCTTGTCTATTATAATGAATTTCTGTTTATATATAATTGTCTTGTAACATTTCAGCAGTTTTGTTTAAGAACGTACTATTGTTTGGTTATATAAAACCTCTGCAAAACACATACTGAAAATCTTTATTATAAAAAGGTATTCTTTCTTTCTTTTTTTTTTTTTTTTTTTGTTATTTTACATGTTTTTGAATCGGGCCCCAGCCGGGCCGGGCCTGATTTTATCGTTTTTTGTCCGGGCCGGGCCATAAACCGTTAAAAAATAAACGGGCCGGGCCGGGCCCGGGCCGCAGTTTTCGACTTCATAACGGGCCGGGCCAGGTAAGTAAAGTTTTCGTACGGGCCGGGCCGGGCCCGGGCCTCGAAATTCCGGCCCGTGCAGACCTCTACGTACTATCATTCAACAACTACGCTTTTGCGGATGGTCGTGGCTCAGCATCTACTGGACATTTTACATATTAATCTTTCACGAAAAAGTATAAATATACAAACAATGGATGATCAATTAGATACTTTTTTTATTTTGACATATTTCTGATTTTCTAAAAATATACTTGACGAAATGGCTTGAAACTTCAGACATGCAAAGAACATTTAAAAACTCACACTTTCCTCTATAGATTTAGTCCAGATTGGAATTATAAGGGACCAACCACTAATTGAAGAAAAGCGCAAATACTTTGGATTACCCTGTATCATAAGAAGCTGAAAATTACTTGTAACTTTGACACATCGCTGCACATATTATATACAATATATATATATATATATATATATATCTTCATTTCATGGGACTTGCACAATTATTTAGGCAGATATAATTTTTTCAAAAACTATTATTATTATTTATTTTATTTTATTTTATTTTATTTTATTTATTTTTTTATTATTTTATTTTTTCAAGGTTTTGTTTATAACTACGCCGAATTTCCGTAAAATTTTTCAAAATGTGCAGAAAAAAGGACAAAATATTAGAGAAACATTATTCTGAAACATAAAATTCGCGCGTGTATATTCTTTGAGATACGAGTATTTATAGTAAATATTTTTTACTGCGCCATGCACGAAAGATAAAAAAATGTTTATTACATAGCTTGAAAACTAGATATACTGAGCAACTTTTGACAAAATTTCAATTGAATAGAATAAAATTTAATTATCTTGTTGGCAAAAGAATGAGCTGAATTTTATGTATTTTCCAGAGTTGAATTTTCATAAGGGGTTTTTCCACATGCGGTGTATCTAATTTGCAGATCCAATTATTTCAACTTATTATTATTATCATATGAAGGGTTTTTGTAAAAAAAAAAAAAAACTTCATAGGCTTGTAACTCTAAGATATTTTTATCTAATTGCTAAGATTTATGGTAACCCTGTATTATTTGTAGCTTTATATAATACAGGGTGATTCAAAGTAATTCAACTTTTCTTCAATTTGTTGTTGGTCCCATAATTGCAGTCTGGACTAAATCGATAGTGGAAGTGTTTTTAAATGTTCTTCGCATGTGTGAAGTTCCAGGTCATTTCGTAAAGTATTTTTTTAGAAAATTGAAAATTTGCCAAAAAAAATTCTAATAATTTCATGACCCACTGTATATACACACATTTTTTCGGATGCATTACTGATGTTAACAGCTTGTTTGGCAGTTTTTAAAGCTTGTGAGTGGTTTAGAAAATAATTAATAAATGTGAAAGGGTATTTAAGGGGGCTTGGCAACTTTGACGGCACCACTGAAGTAGCTTTCATAAAGCTTCCATGGAACCTACTAAAAAGAATTAAGGATGGGTTTTGAAATTTATTAATTAAATTAAAAATGTATTATTATTTTTACTATTTTTTCTTTTAAAGATTTTGCAAAATCCATCCTTATTTATTTATTTATTTTAATTAGGCTCTATTAAACATTAAGAAAAAAAATATATTTTTGGTTTCTCTTACCCATAGGGTCGAGAAAGTATTGTTTTAGGGTCAAATTTTAGAACATGAGTTTTTGTTATATTTACATGTTCTGAGGCCCCTGAATACGAAAATCATGTCTTTAGCAAATGATCCGTGTGTCTGTCTGTTATCAGCATATCTCAAGAACAAATAGTAGCAGAAATTCCAAACTCGGTATTCTAAATGTGTATCATATAGGGATGCTACAGTAAGCTTTTCATTGACATGAAGCAAATGGTTCGTGTACAGGGACACTCAAAGTATTCAAATACATTACATCTATGAGGAAAATTGCAAGTAAGTAGAGTTTAAAATCTATAGACTGCACTAAACCAAATGAAACGAATATATATATTTTGTAATAGAGATAGTCAACTAGGGAAAAATTTTGTGTATGTAGGAGCCTCGCTTCCCCCCTCGAGGGGAGTAAATTTTCATGATGGGTATCTTTCAAAAGAGCTCGCCAATACCTTTACAACGAATGGTTGAACCATCGATCTGCGGTATTTTAAAGTAAAGTTATCGATTTTTTTCATTTTTAACAAAAAGAAAAAGAAAAAAAAATTAATGTAATATTGATGTAATATTATGGCTTTATATAAGAACTTATATCTCCCTTTAATATTTATAAATTGAACTACATTAAGTTTGCTCAATAAAATATATAATCATGCAACTATTCTTTTGGTTTTTGATATAAAGTAATGTAATATTATTTGTATAAAGTAATGTAATTCAACTTTTTTTTGGATATTCAGTGTTATACTACTTCTCTAATATGGAAATCGTCTGCATAATCATAAAAGATAATTTGTTTAAATAATAATTTTAATAAAATATTTTTTTAAAACAGAATTATTTTTTAATAACCGAATTAAATTCTATATAGGTGCATTAATGAAACGGGGGGGGGGGGGCTCACACAGAACTAATTATCATATAAAACTCTTCCGAAGCCTAATTTGAATTGTTTAACATAGGTTTACATAACAGTACTCGTTATCTTACTTCTTAATCTCCAACCAGCATTTATAGTATTAAATTTCAGGGTAAGAGAAAGTCGTGTGAGTGACACACCAGATTATTATTTTTTTTTTATGTCTGTAGAAGTTTTAGCATTTTGAAGATTATGAATTCATGAAAAAATGCGAACTGAGAAAATTCAATTTCAGATTTTAAATCTGTAAAAAAAAGTATCAAAAACCATAAGAATTGTTGCCTGAATATTTATTTTATTAAACAAACTTAATGTAGTTCAATTTATAAATATTAAAGGGAAATATAAACTCTTATATAAAACCTGCTTCAGTGGTACCATCAAAGTTGCCATGTCCCTTTAAAGGTTCTGTGCTAACTACGCCGAAAATGGCTAAAACAATGTGTGAACGTTGTAGCTTTCGTGCTGTATCTACTGGCCAGTGTTACCAAATTTGGGAACTTTTTTTATTCCATATCCACCACTAGATTTTAATTGTAACGGTTGCGAAAATTAATCGTCTATTATGTATATCAAATATCACTCTTCAAAATTATTGGTGATTATTGGATAAAAAAAGTCCCTAAATTTGGCATTGGGCACAGTGTTGCCAGATTGTGCGACTTTTTTATTTAATAGTCGCCAATAATTTTGAGAAGTGATGTTTGATATACATTATAGACGATTAATAGTCGATTGTATACATTAAATATCACTTCTCAAATTATTGGTGACTGCTGAATAAAAAAGTCGCGCAATCTGGCAACACTGATTGGACAATGGCTTTTAGAGAACTGCGTAATAAAAATTTATTTTTTTTACTGGAGTCATTGAAGATATCGATTTTATCATCTTATTACCACAAAATGTATGCTAAAAATAAGTATTTTGGTGAACGAAATTACAACTGATGGTTTATAAATTTACCTTAGATTACAATAGAGTACTTAAAAAAAATATTCTATTGAATACACCTATAATAATATTTATATTTATACAAATAGTACTTTAAAAAAATCGTATAATGTTTTGTATGTAGCCAAGAAAAGGCTCTAATAGCCGTATAGGCATTTTAACAGAAAATTTGAATTATTAATTAAGAGGAAAAACCAGTTTATATATACTATATATATATAAGATATAAACTTAAAAAAACGATATATATATATATATATATATATATATATATATATATAATAAATTGTATAATTATGTATAATAATTTCGCTTGACTTCTTATATTTTTATTATTTCTTTTTTTCTCGTGAAAAAAAAAAAAAAAAAAAGAAAGAAAGAAAGAAAGAAGTTTTATATTAGTATTATAGGTCTGAATACTTTTGGGATCAAATACCCACAGTGTGGCTATTGTTATTTCTTATACAGAGAAAACATTATCAATAATGATAGAAGGTAAGCGCAAAATTTTAGCGCTATTGGGTGAAACGCGAGTTGAAAAAAATCATTCACGTACGATTATGCTTTTGAAGGTTTAATTCTAATTATGTAAAAGAAGTACAGCAAATTATATCGAATAGCAATAACTGTAAAAAAATTGTCATGAATAAAATTTACTTTTTATAAATAAAAGGAAATGACCAATGTTATTTTTCTCTTTTCGTAATAGAGTTTCTTTTCTGCTTTAAGCAATTACGTAGTATTTACGTAAGCAAAAGAATAGCTTTATCATTTAATCATTTTTATCATTTCCTCCTTACCTCTTGCTCCTCTGTCAACCGTCATAAAGTGCGCATTAGTGCACTCCTGTAAAAAGAAAATATAGGATCTGTATTTTAACTAACCGCACATTGTTTGTTTTGTCTCTTTGACGGTTGACGTATCACCAACATGCTGTCTCTTTTGCAAAACACGGATATTATGTTGGGGCCTTTAATAGCCACGCTACTTCTTGGATTTGCAACTTTGGTGCTACTGCTAGTGTAAGAATTATTTAATTCTATTTGGCATTAAAGCTATGTATTTTTACAGTGCCAGATATTATTATTTTTTTTTTTTTTTTTCCAAAATTTATTGAATATTAATTTAGGGAATTGTGTCTACCCATCATTCTAACATTTAAAAATTTTTAAATTAAAAAAGGAAAAAGAAAGAAAAAGAAAAAGAAAAAGAAAAACGCTTTTTTTTTTAGTAAATGTAAATAGTAAGTAAAATAAATATGATTAAAAAGTTATTGGTTAATTATCTATAAATACTACTACGGTAGATACGATTGATTAATGTGTACTGACATTACTGTTAATATATATTTTGTCCACAACATCTCTAGAGATAAGTTTTTTTTTTTTTTTTTTTTTTAATGATCGATTAGCAATATTCTTGTAATTGTTCAGTATTTTTTAGTCGATAAAGTACTTTTTAGTGTTCGTAATGAAGATAACTCTGCAATATAATCAATTTCCTTTCTCTATATACATTTTATTTTATTTTTATTTATTTATTTATTTAATTTAATTAATTTATTTATTGAAAAAGGTAGGGGAGGTAATTGTAATTAAAAAAAAAAAATTGCTCTGTCACTAAAAATTAAACATGAGGCAAATGATATGAAAGAAAAGAAAAAAGAAGAAGAAAAAAAAGAAGAAAAGAAGAGAAAGAAAAAGAAAAAAAATACCCTCTGAAAACATACATTTTTTTCTTATCTGATCAGTCAATACTTTGAACTAGACAGCATAAAAAAAAAAAAGAAAGAAAGACAAAAAAAAATTCAATATTTTTTCTCTCAGAATGTTTTCTGTATCTATCTTTCCATGCACAAAATAATACATATTTTAAAATCGATAAGCAGATTAAAGTAAGTACCTCTCATTATAAGTTTTTTTTTTTTTTTTTTTTTTTTACTAATACCGTCAAAAAGTGAATAGCCTATGTGAATATACAGCTTATAAACCAATAAAATTATAATAATGAAAGTAATATAAATGAAATAAAACATTTTTCAAAAAGGAAAGATATTTTGCATGGTGTGTCCTGACTTTTTTTTTTTTTTTTTTTTTTTAAATTTTGATCTTTTGGTGATAATTATTAAATAACCTTAAATTTAACTCCTTATGAGTTTTATAATTTTTATTTCATCTTATATTTATGAGTCAAAAATAAGAAAAGAAAAGAAAGTCAAAAAAAAGTATGCATCAGGGCAAGTGCTTGCACTCTTATCTGCATTCTTTTTGCCTGATGAACAAACTATACTTGATTACTTTGATTTATAAATAATTGTCGCATAACTTTGCAGCTTAAGATGTTTGGTTACAAAGTTTTAATTTATCTCCATTATATATAAGTGTTTCCGCCAGAACCAATCAAACCAAAAGTGGATCCATGCCCAATGCTCATTCGATCGCCTACGACCTATTACTTCGTAACGTACAAATTAATACATTTTTTTTTTCTTCTTTTGCTTAATACTTTCAAGAAAGTTGTAAAGTGTTTATGAATTAGGTTTGTCTGTCCGTGCATTCCCGCAAATATTCATGGAATTTCTTGATATATTATACTGTTAAAAAAAAAATCCTGTAAGATTACGTGGGAAGCCCGGCGGCAGAGATTCGACAAAGCCTGTAAAAAAAAAAAAAAAAAAAAAAAAAAGTTTTTTTACGGGCATAATATTTTTTAAGGGCATATAACATAATTTAAGGTCATTGTAAACTTAATTTACAATCTAAACTTTTTTTTTTTTTTTTTTTTTTTTTACGAGCTTTGTCTGGAATCTCTGCTGGAGGGCTTTCCCCGTAATCTTACATGATTTTTTTTTTACAGTGTATTCAAATTCACTATGGGATATTCAATACTAAAAATGGAGTACACCACCACTGGATCCTGTACAGGGACACCTGAAAGAATTCCAAAGCATTGCGTTCTATGTGAAATATTTCCATTATTAACTATATTTTAATATTTATCTTTTGCACAAATCATAATGAAATTGACATGTAATTCATAGGCACAAATAAATGCATTCTGTAGAATATGATATGAGTAGGATTAAGGTTTACAGACCCACACAAAAATGTTCAGTTATATTAAGGGCTATAGTTGGACATTGCTACAATTATATTTTGGTTTTCATTAGGCGATTTTAACACTTTCTATCAATGATTAAGAGTGCACTGTAAAAAAAATTGGTAACGTTACTCTTATACATCGGATACGTTCCTGGTTTTTTTAAGTTTGGAGCAGTTCCTGAGAATAATAGGTTTTCGTCCATTCGTTTCTGACTTCAGAAATGTAGTATTATTTTGAATGAGTGTATATTTGATGATTACTGATATTGTGGCATACAGCCCCCCTTCCAATTAATTAAAGTTGGCCAGACCTTAATCTCTACACAGAGCAGGTGTGCTGATACTTACAATAGTTTGGCTCCAGACTGTCTCGAACTGTGACACTAAAGTACAAAGAAGCTGCCCTGATGGTACGCCCTGATGGTCGTGAGAACATTGGAGTTTCCGAGGAATTTCTTCGGCCCGACGGAAAGGCGCCCGCCCGCTCCGCGAATGAGAGAGGAGCGCGGGTTGCCATCGAGAGGACGAGTTTTTCCCAGGAACAGAGCTGGAAGCAGAGAGTCGGGGATTCGTATCTTGTCTTCGGCCAGTGAAGGTCGGAGGGTTTTTTCTTGTCCCGTTTACCAGGAGAGGTAACGAGACATTTAATGATTTTTTGTGTTCATCTAGGAGCAGAGAACACAGGTCAGCGTATTTTCTGTCACCGGCGAAGGTGCAGGTCAGCTCATAAGAGACTTTGTACTTAAAATTATCCTAGGACTGAGCTATATCTTTTCTGTACCTGGAACGGTGCAAGGATTGTTTTAGTAAACCGAATTTAGGATCACGGAGATCCACTGAAACTGCTGGTTAAAAGCACCAAATCAACTATCGATCCATACTGTAGCTTCTGGACATTGTATATAATCCTCCAACATCAATATTATAACTAAAGGTTGTACATAGAATCTTGTTTAAATTTTAATTAAATTAATTTTCTTATCAACTTCTGCTGTGACGGGATTTTCTTCTTCGCTACCAGAACCCTCGCCCGAAATTCCAAAACGCCACAGCTATACTAACTTGGTGGCAGCGCTAGAGGGATGATTGTTGGAGAATACTACACTGCCTGAAGAAGTACGGACTACGGACGATAGAAACGTGATAGACTCAATGGAAGGATAAACGCAGCGGAGTACGTCGAATCATCAAATCAACGGAGGATACATCTACGTCGCATCGACGAGAATCTCTAAGACAGAGAGGAGAGCCCTCAGCCGGAACCCATCCCGAATTCCATACGGAGTGCCGATCCGAGAGCCATCATAAGTGCCAGAAGGAAGGACGGAACTCGAGCAAACGACAACAAAACAGGGGTGAGTCAAACTTTTCTAGTGAGGCTGTAAAATTTTTTGTTATTTAAGGTATTAGATGATAAATGTATAAAGTTAAAAGTTATTTAGAAATTTATTAAGGGAGAGTAAACCTTAAATTAACATTGTTTTTGGAAAAATTAAAAATGTGGCATATCACAAATATTAGAAACTCTAAGTAAAAACAGGGAGGAATTTAAATTATAGGTAAATTTAATTTAAATATAACTCATATTTGTTTAGTTTGGAAAAATATTAATTGATTTGCACATATTTGATTATCTTGTTTTAAATGAGAAAGATTATATTTGAAAACAGATATTATTTGAGAAAACAAAAAGTGTGTTAAAATATCTTGAGAAAGATAACACAGTAATTTCATATTGTTTTGTGTAATTTATGAAAATTAAAAGTGAATCAAATAAGTTACGGAAAGAGGTTTCTTTCCTGGAAAGTGTTGTGATTTCAAATATTTCAAATTTAATGTGTAGAATTGAATATTAAGTTTTAATTATTGGAATCGTGTTGTATTGGAAGTTTATACACCCCAAAAATTTGCAAAATTGAATTATAGGTTTTATTAGTGTAATTTTGTATATGTATTTTTTGGAATTGTGTAAAATTGTTAGGAATTGTGTAAAAGTGTTAGGTATTATGTAGAAATTTTTTTTTGGGGAATTGTGTAAGATTAAATTGTGAATTTAGAATTAGGTAAACATGTCAGATTTAGGGCAGTATAGGAAAGCGGAACTGCAAGAGCTCGCAGTCGAATTCGGAGTGATTGTTGAAACTTCGGATAGGATAAGTGATATCATAGGGAAAATTCAAAAGTCTCCAGATTACGATAAAGACCTAGCCCTAGCTCAAATTAAGTTAATACGGGAGGATCTCTTAGAAAGAAAGGCGGAAGAGAAAAGGAAGGCGGAAGAGATTGCGGAAAGGGAGGCTGAAGAGAAAAAAATCGCTGAAAGAGAAGCGGAAAGGAAACATGAATTAGAGTTAGAAAAACTTAAAATAGCCCAAAATTCAGAAACAGTAAGTCTAGCTTCGACTCGTAGCGAACGCTCCAGCCGACAATCACTAAAATCGGTTATGCAAAAATTTGAACCGGAGAAATCGGACATGGCATTATTTCTTGCGTTATTCCAAAGACAAGCTAGGAAGTTAGAAATAGATGACGAGGATCTAGTGACTAATTTATTAGCTTTATTGCCCGTAGAAATCGCGGAATTAATTTTAAAAGAACCCCAAGAAATTAGTGACGATTTTGAGAAAGTCAAACAAATGCTATTAGATCGATTTAAATTAGGTCCGGAAAATTTTAGAATTAAATTTATGCAACACCAAAAACAACCGGGAACTCTTTGGCATGATCTAGCTTATGATTTAGATACATATTTAAATGGGTGGTTAGAGGGAGTAGAAGTGACAAATTTTGAGGATCTAAAGAAATTAATGGTGGCCGACCAGTTAAAGAAACGGGCTAATTTCGAAATGAAAGATCATTTCATAGATTCGTGGAGCTCTCTCAATGAACCGCGAGAGTTAGCTAAGAAGTTTGACGCATACGAGTCAGTTCGCAGAAATAATAAGAAAAGTTGGACCCCGAAACCACCACTAGAAAAGAAATTAGATAAACCTCGCAACTTTGATAAAAATAGGGTTGAGAAAAAGGCCCCAGAACAAAAAAATTGGAGGGATAAGTCTGATCTGACGGAAAGATCTAAATTATTTGAGGCCCGAAAACCTATTGTTTGCTATGTGTGCTCTTCCCCCGATCACATTAAGCCAAATTGCCCAGTCTGGAAAAGCAGACAAGAGAAGGCTGAAAAAGTAAATCACGTAGGAGACGCTGAGAATTTAAACCCGGCTTTTGAACCTTATTTAAGTGAAGCCAAGATAAATGGGGAAAAGTTTACCATTTTACGTGATTCTGGGTGGGTTAAAGCAGCTTTAGCCAACGAAGTGAGATGTCTACCCATAGCCAATATTGAATTAGAAATTGAGGGAATAGGGTTAATTAATACGAAAGCCGCGGTAGCGGATAAGGAAGTTCTCATGGATTATTATTTACTGGGAAATGAGACGCAGAAATTAATCGAGAGAAAAAAACAAAAACCCGAATTAATCCATGCAGTCGAAACGCGGGCGAAAAGGCGTAAAAACGAAACTGCGCCAAAAACCAGTCTGGCGAGTGAAAGCGCTGGGAATGATCAGGGAGAGGCAGAGAGCGAGCCTACGGAAAATCAGGGTACGGAAGAATCAATTTTCCTTCCCGAGTTAGAGGAGGATAGGATCACCGCTCTGGCGCACGTTGGGAAAAACGAGTTTCGCCAAGAGCAGGAAAAAGATGAAAGCTTGACAGAGTTGTGGGCGCGCGCGAAAGAGGAGAAATCGAATTTAACAATAGATCAAGGTTTGCTGTACAGAATTGCTACAGATCACAGAAGAGAAAAAAGGCGTCAGCTAATTATTCCGCGGAAATATAGGAATGAAATTTTGAATCTTTGTCACAGTTTAATATCCGGTCATGTGGCCATGACTAAAACTAAGGATAAATTGCTGCGATATTTTTTCTGGCCAAATATCATTAAAGAGGCTGAAGCCTATGTAAAATCGTGTGATCCTTGTCAGAAAATTGGGAAGGCAGGAGAGCAAAAAAAAGCCCCTCTTAAACTTGTTCCCATTATTACTGCAATTTTTACGCATATAAACTGTGATATTGTGGGACCACTCCCACCTTCGGAAAATCAAAATAAATATATGCTCACGGCTATGTGTTTAGCATCGAGGTATCCAGAGGCTATCCCGATACCCGATTCAAGGTCGGAAACAGTGATCGACGCGTTAATGATAGTATTTAGTAGAATGGGATTTCCGAAAGTAATCCAAACAGACTTAGGGGCTTGTTTTATGAGTAACTTAACCTCAACTTTCTTAGAAAAATTTGGAATTAAGATAACTCACAGTAGTGTGCACCACCCACAGACAAATTGCATTGAGCGTTGGCATCGTTCAGTTAAACGGTTACTGAAGGTAATCTGTTTAGAAAGTGGAGAAAGTTGGGAGAGGAGTTTACCCTATGCTTTGTTAGCTTTGCGGACGGTAACACATGAATCAACGGGATTCAGCCCAGCCGAGTTGGTTCATGGGAGAAATCTGCGAACCCCGGAAACCCTGCTATTTGAGAAATGGACAGAGCAGGAAGAGGAGCAAAACCCAGTGACGGAGTATGTTTTCGAATTGATAAACAGACTCCAAAGGTGTCAAGAGCTCGCAGGGGAGCAGATGGAGGAAAAAAGGGACAAACGCAAAATCTGGTATGACAGAAATGCGGTAAATCGGAAATTTAATCCCGGGGACAAAGTGCTGGTTTTAGCCACAAGTAAACCCAATAAATTATCCGTATCATGGATAGGGCCAGGCACTATTGAGAGTCAAATGTCAGAGACTAATTATATTGTAAATGTACCGGACAGGCGCGAAAAGTCGCAAATTTATCATGTCAATTTACTAAAACCTTACGTGCAGAGAGCAGAAATCGTAAATGTATTAATAGAGGAAAATCGGGATAATAAAACGACGGAGGCAGACTTAGAAATACCTTATCCTATAACTGACCCGGAAGAATTTGACCTCAATATGGTAATTAGGGACAGTAATTTAGGAAGTCGTTGCACAAAAGCCCAACAGGAGCAATTAGGAGCATTACTAATTAAACACAAGAAAGTGTTTTCCAATATTCCAGGCCGAACGAATTTAATTGAGCATGATATTGAATTGACTAGTGATAAACCCGTTAGAATGAAGCCATATAGGACGTCACCTCGACAAACCGACATCCTGAAATCCGAAATCCAGCGTATGTTAGAATTGGGCATAATTAAGGAAGGGGAGTCAGATTATACCTCGCCTATGATATTAGTAGAGGCCCTTGGCAGAGAACCCCGCCCGTGCGTTGATTATCGCCAGTTAAATGAGATAACTCGTGCCAAATTTTTCCCTTTGCCTAACATAGAAGAGAGGGTAGAGCAAGTGGCAGCATCAAAATTTATTACCGTGATTGACTTAACTAAAGGCTATTGGCAAATACCTTTAACCCCTAACGCACAACGTTTAGCGACATTTGTAACTAGTTTCGGTTCATATCAACCTTTGGTAATGCCATTTGGACTTGTCTCCGCCCCGTATAGGTTTTCAAAATTCATGAGTATTCTATTAAAGGGACTAGAAAGTTTTTGTTTGCCTTACCTTGACGATATGGCTATCTTTTCTAATTCATGGGAAGAGCATTTAGAACATTTAGATATAGTTCTAAAGCGGGTAACCAAGGCAAAATTAACCATTAAATTAGCCAAGTGTAAATTTGCCCAGGAGACGGTCAAATATTTAGGGCATGTTGTAGGGAAAGGACGTAGGAAACCGTCCGAGATTAAAATTAAGGTCATTACTGATTTCCCAGCTCCAAAATCAAAAACGGAAATTAGAAGGTTTTTAGGGATGTGCGGGTATTACTCCCGATACATAAAAAACTATGCAATTATAGTAGAACCGCTGACCCGAGCTTTAAAAGGGAAAACGAAAAAGGAAAAAGTAGACTGGAGTCCCGAAATGGAGAAGGCTTTTAGGGAGTTAAAAGATAAACTCACCCGTGACCCAGTACTGTACGCTCCTGATTATACTAAGGAGTTTATTATTCAAAGTGACGCCTCAGATAAGGGGATAGGTATTATCATGGCTCAAAGGCAAGGAGATGAAGAACATCCAATTCTGTACTTAAGTCGAAAATTTACTAAGGCAGAGAAAAACTATAGCACAACCGAAAAGGAATGTGCTGGGATCATTTTCGCAGTGAAAAAGTTAAAACATTACCTGGATGGTCAAAAATTTACCATAGAAACTGATCACAACCCATTAATATGGTTAAAGAGAAATGCGGGAAACAATCCCAGATTAATGCGGTGGGCGTTAACCTTGCAGCCCTTTAACTATGAAATCCGACACAGACCAGGAAAAGACATTCCTCATGTGGACTGTTTGAGTCGGGTGGATTAAAAGTTATCTGTAAGAAATTTTGTATATAGTTAATTATTATTAGTATTGTTTTATTATGTTAATTAATTTGTAATTTGAAACTTGTAACTTTAGTGTAAATTTAAGTATTGTTTAGTCAGGAAGATTAGCCTCTCTAGAATTGCTTTGATGCACCCTAACCTAATTTGATTGCAGAGATTTTCTGGAGTTTCAACCCCAGAAAACCATCTTAAGGGGGGGGAAGTTGTGGCATACAGCCCCCCTTCCAATTAATTAAAGTTGGCCAGACCTTAATCTCTACACAGAGCAGGTGTGCTGATACTTACAATAGTTTGGCTCCAGACTGTCTCGAACTGTGACACTAAAGTACAAAGAAGCTGCCCTGATGGTACGCCCTGATGGTCGTGAGAACATTGGAGTTTCCGAGGAATTTCTTCGGCCCGACGGAAAGGCGCCCGCCCGCTCCGCGAATGAGAGAGGAGCGCGGGTTGCCATCGAGAGGACGAGTTTTTCCCAGGAACAGAGCTGGAAGCAGAGAGTCGGGGATTCGTATCTTGTCTTCGGCCAGTGAAGGTCGGAGGGTTTTTTCTTGTCCCGTTTACCAGGAGAGGTAACGAGACATTTAATGAATTTTTGTGTTCATCTAGGAGCAGAGAACACAGGTCAGCGTATTTTCTGTCACCGGCGAAGGTGCAGGTCAGCTCATAAGAGACTTTGTACTTAAAATTATCCTAGGACTGAGCTATATCTTTTCTGTACCTGGAACGGTGCAAGGATTGTTTTAGTAAACCGAATTTAGGATCACGGAGATCCACTGAAACTGCTGGTTAAAAGCACCAAATCAACTATCGATCCATACTGTAGCTTCTGGACATTGTATATAATCCTCCAACATCAATATTATAACTAAAGGTTGTACATAGAATCTTGTTTAAATTTTAATTAAATTAATTTTCTTATCAACTTCTGCTGTGACGGGATTTTCTTCTTCGCTACCAGAACCCTCGCCCGAAATTCCAAAACGCCACAATATATTCAAATGACATTACTGGTAAATATTTGGCACATTAGCTGCCCAAAACTTCCCAGGAAAGTGGCGGAATTTTTTTAAAGTATGATTATTATTTGAATTATCCTATATGTCTACCTTTTTGTCCGTCCAGCCGATTTTTGTACAGGATACCCAGAATATTGCCAATGCATTGCGTTTAATAAGAGACATTTTTATAAATCACATTTAAATAATTCTGTACCGCACAAATCATAATAAAATTCACATTTATTTTTCTAATGCACAAAAAATTGTTTTCCGTAGAAAAAAATATGATTAGAGTTAAGATTTACAGGGTTGTACTAAAATTTTGCGATATACATATTAAGAGCAACAATTGAAAGCTGCTAGAGTTGCATTTCCGTTTGCGTTAAGAATCTTTAAAATTTTCCAAAAATAGTTTACAGTTCATATGAATTCAATTAGTTTACCTATCTACATTGATTAACGTTCACACAAATTTTAAGAGGTTTGGCTTAAAAGCAAATTAGCAAGAAGCATTATAAGTAAATAATTATTCCCGAAATTCGAAACACACACACACACACACAAAGACATAAAAAATCATAACGTTTAAACTTTTGTAAAAAAAATTTCAGTGATGCCTGAGGAGCTGGAGAATGATAGTATTTTAAAAGTATTATATAGCTTACAAGGAAACATTCAAAGTCGTCTTCAAAAAAATATTGAAAAAAAAAAAAAAAAAAAAAAAAATGTGATTATACTCTTCATAAAACACCAGAAAGTGAAAAAATTATCGGCTGAAATAAATTACAGTAACCACAAAAAATTATCAAAATTAAGCGTATTTGGCGATTTAGCGCTGTTAGGAGATAAGTTTGCTACCACCGAGATTGCCGTGTACAAACAGAACCGTGTTTTGCTTCTCCGCCAAGTACTCAAAATCAATCGCCTAACAGTGTGAAATCGCCAAATGTGCTTAATTTTGATAATTTTTTGTGATCGCTGTAATTCATTTCAGCCGATAATTTTTTCACTTTCTGGTGTTTTATAAAGAGTAGAATCACATATATTTTTGTCAATACTTTTTGAAGACGACGCCTTTTGAATGTTTCCTTGCTAGTAAATTATATAATAACTATCTAAATATTTTTAATTGCATCGATTTTTATAATTTTCATCATCTCTTGTCCTCTTAAGAGTATTTCATGAATCTTCCACATACCAAATTTAGTAGCAATCCGCTCGCTATTTTTAACTCCAGTTTGTTATTTAAGGTAAATCGGTGTAAGACGCCATATAATAGGATATTCAGCTAAAAATTGAAATGATATGACAAGGGAAATAATAATCTGGTGTGTCACTCACACGACTTTCTCTTACCCTGAAAATTAGGCTTCGGATGAGTTTTATATGATAATTAGTTCTGTGAGAATGGGGCTACCGCCCCTTCAACGCCCGTTACATTAAGATTACCTGTTAATATTACCTGTTAAAATACCATTGCAAGATTACCTGTGAATTAGCAAAATAACAATGTAGAAAAAAAAAAATTGTAAACTGAAATAATTTATTTTGAAATTTACATTGCTTAAACTAATAAGGGTACAATTTTGAATGTTAGTCTGCACACGCAACATTTCGTTTAATGCAAATGATCAAAATTTCAATCTTCGTGCAATAATTTTTTGCATTTGATGCACTGAATCCAATCATACTTCATCCAATCATCCAATCATCATCAGACCTTTTTCAGCCTAAAAGAATCCTTTACATACAGCACAAAAATACTCATCATTGTCCTCATCGAAATTGTCACCACGGGTATCCAAAAGAATTTCTTCACTTGAGGAACACGAGCTTACACGTCTCTTTTTCTTCTGTTTTTTCGAAGATTTCTATTTGTTTATTTTGCCTTTTCTCGCCATTTTCAGATTTTCTTTGCTTTTTCCCCCGCATTATTTTCTCCTCTCTGATGCAGTTAAAGCCACTGCTGTTTGTTTCTTACGCCCGGATGGTTTAGGTTTCTTGACTTGAGGAACAGGGCTGATTGCTTCCAGACATACTGTTTTCTGTGCTAGTGGAGGCAACTGCTGATGACAGTCCACTGCTTCTAACTCTGGTAGTGGAAGCAACTGCTGGTGTAGGCCCACATGATCTGTTGATGGAAGCAACTGTAGGTGTTGGCCTATTGTCACATGCGTCGTTTGTAGAAACAACAGCTGTATCATTGCTCGAATCATCAGAGATAACAAACGCATGATTTGGGATCGTTTGTGAATTACAGAGTTAAATCCCAGTAGCTGAAAACTCAGAAGTTCCATTTCCTACTGTGGCTGCCTTGCTCTAAGCTATATTCAAAAGAGGTCCTAACTGAAGTCTTGAAAATTAATTAAAATAATATTATAAAAGTGATAAGTATTATAATATTATAATTATTACTTTCCTTTATATTTTACACTATAATACACAGTTTATAAAATAAAACATAAAATTTAAAGGTCATATAATTTATTTCTGAACTATGTTGCGTCTTCTCCCAAATATGGGTTGAAAATGCCACACACTCATTTTTTTCTATTGCTGTTAGGTTAAGGCCGCTTCGGCTTGCCTTGTGTGTGTAATAGAATAAGGAACTCACTTCTACTGATGATAATATCTTATTTAAAATTAAACATCCGTTTATGAACTTTAAATATGAGCAACCGAATACAATGACTTTACTCACAGTGTTAAATGCTCACAAGATCCAAAATAACGATGATTAAAGGCGACAAATTAAGATAAATTCACAATTAGCATGCTCACTGAAACAAGACTCCTCATACATGCTGGTCAGTATCCCTGTGGCAGAAATTTATTATGCTTTCTGCGACAAGCTTCATCAACGCCAAAATCTTTCTGCAGGAATAGTTTGTGAAGTTAACATTTATGAATTCAGAATAAATTATTTTTAAATAATAAATAATATTCAGTATAACCGATGTATTTAAATTTTAACTATGCACAAATGCACATATCTGCACTATTCCAAGAAATGACTCTTTTTTTTTTTTTTTTTTTTTTTTTTTTTTTTTAAGAAAGGTGAAAATAAATCTATTGATCTTAATTGCTTCAGATTTTTTGTTCAGATTAATATACAATATTGTTTATAATATATTCAATGAATTCAAACCATAAAATGCAGTAACACATCAAAAATAATCTGCAAATTTTTTTAAGGCATTTATATCATAAAAAGTCTAAATAAAACAAATGTTTCAAATACTTTTAAAATTTCATTATTTCTTTTATATTAAATATATATATTTAAATACACAAATGCACTTATTTCATAAGGTGCAAACCAAATAACATAAAATATAATAAAGAACTCAAAATTAAAATACAACAAATTAAAAGTAAAAATTATTATAGAATACTGAATATTATAATGAAATATAAATAATTTACAACATTTATAGTTTTTGAGATTATTAGAAAGATGAAAGATAACATTCTAATACACAAGATTCATTTTTATATTTTATTCAAATAGCATAAAGTATTTGAAATCTAAAAAATGTGATTTGACATTAAAAATTCAGAATGTATAATTATACCATCATTTAAATACATAAAGTAAAACAGAATGCAAGATCTAAGTAACACAATTATAGACAAAACATAGTTGAAATATTTTCATAAAGATTGAGGCAAGTAAAACATTTAATTTTTAAGGAAATGTTGAAATGGGAAATGTAACAGGTTTCATGGATAATATCTATAATAGAAAATAATGATTACAGATGAATGAAATAAATAGAAATCAATTAAAAGTAATATTTGATATTTATATCTATAGGAATAAGTAAATAAAAATAAATAAATAAAAGCATTTGCTGTTTAATTATTATTTATTCAAAACAACTACTATTAGAAAAAATTCCTTTTGCTTATAAAATATATATATATTCAACAAAACCTTTGGTTTGACTTTTATTAAAAATAACCATTTAATTTGCAATATTTCAATTAAAAAAATAAATAAACATTTTCAAAAAATTCAATTGTTTAAAAAATGAAATGAACAAGCTGTAGAAACTAATGATTAGAGTATTTTTGTAAAATAAATTAATATTTTTTTAACGACTTCATGTGCTTAAACAGCAAAATTTAAAGCTGAGAATTTTAATCACAATTAAAATAATTAATGATTAGTAAAGAAAAAAAATTAGAAAAGCTATCAATGTTATAACTTAAGATACCCATTAATATTTATTGCTAAGATATTTTACTACATATAAATTGCTAAAAATAAATAAAGTATTTTTTAAATTAATTTCTTAATATTCTATTTTTTGAAGCAAGGTTTGAAGCTTCATTTTTTATTTTGCGTATAACTACAGACGTTACAAATTTCCCCATAGTCTTATTTCTGTATATATTTGTGAAATGTATTGCATAGTTTGAACCAAACATTAAAATTAATGAAGCTTTTAAAGATTTACGTGTATTTACAGTCGGTAACAAAAGTGTCCGAACACTAGCAAAAATTCCTATGTAAAAAAAGTACACTTCATACTGTTTTGTTAAATATATCCTTGTCGCATCCTGGTCTTAGTCAGTGTAAGAACATGATTCGATATGGATTTATTTAACAAAACCGGATGAATTGTACTTTTTTTACATAGGAATTTTTGCTAGTGTTTTTACACTTTTGTTACCGACTGTACTACCACGCACGTATGCACGCTTCGCATACATTAAAGAAAAAAAATCACTAGATACAACTAATTTGTCGTGCGTAAATCAGAAAATGTATGAAAATCGGTACAGCAGCAATCACGCACTTATTAAAAAAAAAAAAAAAAAAAAAAAAAATCACTGGATGCAGCTATTTTGTTATGCATGAATCTGAAAATGCATGAAATATGACATTCGGACAATGGTCGCAAAGCCACATTCTTTCGAAAAAACATCTTTTTGGAATATAATAAATACACGCGATACGAGAGGCAGGCGCGGCGCGAAATCAAAGTTTCAAGACACGAAAATAAAGTTCCGATGTGAAGAGGTTACCAGTGAAAAGTGTCGATACACCGAATCATATCACCGCATCACGAATCGCTAATGCATGCCGTATCAAAGCTAGCCCAAGTGAGTTACATCCGCTTTATCTCCTCTCCTTATTCAGGATTGAGGCGATCGTATCTGCAGAAAGGAAAATTCGCTCTGCAGAACAGTTTATAAACCATTCTTTGAGTTTCTTTTCTCTCTCTCTCTCTCTCTTTTTTTTTTTAACACGATGGCAAAATTTATTTGACTTAGGTAAAATCTTTCTGCAAGAACATTTCTGTTTCTGCGACATTGTCGCCGTGTCGCCGTGTTTCTGCCACGGGGGTCAGTATTATCCTCTGTTGACGAATAAAACTGCGAGGAACAATCATGCGTCTTCCCCCGAATTATGTTATAGCAGAATTTAACTAGAACCATCCTGTATAATGGTCTGATGGAATTTTATCTTTTTATAGTTGTTCTTTGCTTGATTAAAGGTGATAGATTTCCACCCAAAAGTTGAAATTCAAATAGAATGATTTATGGCAAGGTTTAGGTATTCCACGAAAATTAATAACTTTTATTGTGTTGAAATATATTTAATTTAGAATGTATGTCTTATTTTACAGATTTTCTATTCAAAAACAGAGTTATTGGAAAAAAATTGGAATTCCCTATGCTAAACCATTTCCCTTCGTTGGATCTGTTTTAGAAAATATTAGCAAGGTAAGCATTTTAGGGTTCTTTTCTAACAGAAAAATGCGCAACCGAAAAATTTTAATCTTTTTTAAATATTATTGTAGGAATAATTTAGAACACACAATTCATTAAAAATTATTTTTTCTTTTATTATTATTGTAATAGTAATTTAAAATATACAATGCATTAAAAAATATCCTTTTTTTTCCCTTAAGAATTAAATGTGACTTAAGAATTTGATGATACAATAAAATATGTACATATTTTTTTTCTTTGTCTAATAGTTTCAACAGTCCTTAAAAATTGTTTTCTTAATAAATATAAATTTAATTTTACGGCAAATACAATACCGAATTATATCATTCTGTTTGAAATATGTGTCATAGCTATACTACAATGTTTTGAAACATAAAAAGAAAATTTTATTCATGGTTTGGGACTTAGAACGAATGAAATTATAGAAAAGCGATAATTTGGCAAGAAAAAAAAACGTAACTTCTGCAACAATGTATATATATAAAAAAAAAAAAAAAAAAAAAAAAAATTCATCTTTGATTTTAATTGAAAATATATATATATATAACTTTAAAAAAAGAAGAAGAAAGAGAGAGAGAGAAAGGAAATAAAATTATATGTAAGGTAAACATGTCGTCAAAATTTCCTTTTATAGCTTTCTATGTGTAACTTTGCACATGACTTTAGTTCCATATTGTATATGTATTTTTTGTCCGTAGTTCACTTTTTAAGTAAGGGAATTTAAGGCTGTGTTAAACAGTATTATTTTGTCTTGACTCCGAAAGTTACAACTTTTCATAATGCAAATAAAAGAGTAGAGAATTGGTTAATAGAGAAGTGTTGAAAAAAAAAGAAAAAATCATTTCCCAGCATTCACTAAGCAGATTTATGATAAACCAAGGCACTGTTTGGCAGTGTGCCTACTGTTATTGAATTTCAGTTTAATAGTTGATACTAAAAATATTTCTTAATGTAAGATTTTATTTATTTATTTATTTATTTTAAGCTATCAGCAAAGCTTCTGTTTTAACACACTCCTTTTATGCATATCTCTCTATACTTCTTATGCTTTTTTAGAATGCATAATGCCATTAAACAGACATAGCAAACACAAAACACATTTAACCAATTGCGTTGTACAATTGTTAAATTAAAGGATGATGATGTTGTTTTAAATTTCTTTGCATGTATTGAAAATATAATATGATATGATGTAAAAAGAGATGTCATTAAAAAATATTACGTAAACCGGTGTTGAGTTATTTAAAACAACAAGATAACTATTTTTTTTATAAACGGGAAAGTAAATATAACTTTGGTAATATATTCATTTATAAATATTGACTGCTAGGCAAGAGAAGGCCAGCTAGTAAATAAATATTATATTATCTAAATTCTATCATTAAATATTATAGATGATTTGTTTTATAATATGCTGTGTTTTTTACATCTAGAGTATTTTTAATTAGTGATTGAAAATATAAATATTATTCTAAAATCTGCATTATAGATTAAGATTGTAAAATATTAAAATGTACTATTTATTATTATTATTATTATTTATTCGTTAATTTTCTACGCTTTACCCTACGGTAGTTTTTTAAAAACATTTTTGTGTTTGAACATTGCAAAATTGCAAGGAAATTCAGCATTCAAACGTATAAATATTTTTTGAAAAAGTAACTTATCAGTCTGTGCGCAAAGTAATGCACAAATATCTTTAGATTATATTGATACCCAGTCGCATGGAACAATTTCAATTTTTTTAATTAATATTTTGAATTTTATTTATTTATTTATTTACTTTTAATAGTTTTCGAGAAACTTTTATTAATATTGATACATTTTAATGCACATCTATGCAAACTTTCATAACTCTAAGATAGAAATTTCAATGGCAGATTTTCAATGCTCACCATTCTCTTAAATTATAGTTGTACTAGAAAAATATTCTACATTTGTCTTAAAAAAAAAAAAAAAAAGAAAGAAAAAAGAAAGAAAGAAGGAAAGTAAAAGAAAGAAAAAGAAATAATTTTGTGATATTGATTTAGTTTGGTTTTGGTTAATTTATCTTGATTAAACCAAACAGAAATAATAATTTTGGTTTAATTAAACTAAATACTTAATTTAATTTAGTTTAATTTATCTTAACTATTTTATTACAGCCTCTCCATGACACAGAACTGGATCGTCAAAAGAGATATGGACGAATATATGGGTAAATTTTAAATTATTATTTGAAGAATGTGGAACTGCTATACTCATTCTGCATTACCTAATAATTTTGTAATTAAAAGTTATGTTGTTTGTACAAAGTTTAAAATAATTATAAGTTTATTTTTTGTATAAAATAATTAGAATAAAATAGAATAATTTGATTATATAAACACCTATTTAATGTTTCCTTTATAATTAAAAATATTAAAATTTTTAGGTAATATAATTAATATAATATATTTAGTTAAATTTTGAATATTTATTTTTATTGTTGTTTTATGAAAAGTTTTTAATAAATGATTTATCTTGGGGATAAAAGGGAGAGGGGGTTATCTAGGATATTTAAATATAAAGAACAAATTATACTTTTAAAGTTAAAATTAATAATTATCTTACCTTAAATCATTCATTTATTTTAATTAAAAAGAAAATATATATATATATATATATATATATATATATATATATATATATATATATATATATTTAGTTAAATGGCTGTAACAGTCCCTAGCTGGGTTTCGAGCATGGGACTTTGAGGTCACAAATTTTTCACTTTACTACAATTCCACACACATCTTATACTTTATTTGTTTTGATGTGTCAGACTTTATTTGTTTTGATAAAGAGATGATTTATGACTTTTGCGGTTGTATCTTGACCAAAGGCGTGTTAATGACAAAGCACCACAGAAGTGGCGTTTTAAAGAAATAAGTACAAAACTTTGAATAAACACCATAAAATGCAATAAACTGGCAACAATTGTTTCGGGTAAAAAAAAACACACGAACCTTCGAGAGGCGAACAAAGTAGGCACGAGTTCTGCACGAGTAGGCGTTGATGCTTTGATTGAAACACTCGTGCCTATTTTGTTCACCTGACAAAGGGTCATGTGTTTTTTCGACCCGAAAGAATTGTTGCGAGTTTATTGCATTTTATGGTGTTTATTCAAAGTTTTGTACTTATTACAAAGGGATGTTGTTTCGCAATTTTTTTACCTATCTAATTTCGACCACTCTCTTTAATTTAAACTTGATTAGTTTCAATAGGAATTTTACAAATTTCTACTTTCTTTGTGGTTATGATTCTTCCTCTTCCGAAAAAAGAAAAAAAAAGTAGGCATAAGTGCATTATGAAAGCAACCGCACATTACAATTGTTGCGTGTTTTGCAGTTTATAGTACCTACTTACAAAGTTTTTCTTCATTATGATCTGCAGTGTTTATTTAGAAGATATACATTGCTTTGCGTTACAGACATATACGATATATCTTTATTCCAAACATGGAAAGTAATTCACGTAATGAGCATGTCATTTAAAAACCCACTACATTCGTTTATTTTACAGTGAAAGTATAAAAATATTGTCTTGAGAAACAAAAATTAGATATTAATATAAGTTAAATATTAATGCATCTTAACATTACAAATGATGATTTAGCAAAAAATAAAATAAATAAATAAATTACCTCCAAAGAATTACATCAATAGATTTTTAAAATTAGTTTCCTTTTTTCCTTTTTTTTTTTTTTTAATTGCATTAGAAAATTCATCGAGTAATTGCAAAGTATAACAGAAGAAAGAAAAAAAAAGAAAAAACTGGATGACGGGTGAAGTGGGTTAAACATTTTTGGCGGGCTCTCAACTTTCCCCAAATCCTTTGCAAGACCACATGATAACAAAGAATATATATATATATATATATATATATACATATACATATACATATACATATAAGATCTGAAAACTAAGCCCATAACAATTGTATATGTATTAACTGATGTTTTGAAAAATAATTGTAAAATACTATATGACTTTTTTTTTCACTAAATATTAAGATAAAAAAAAGCCCTTAGTCTAACTCTAACAGATAAAGATACATAAAGAAATTTACCAAGATCTTTCAGATATAAAAAGTATTATTCTATTTTTTCCACCATCAAAACGCTGATTGCATAAATACAGATTAGTTGTTGTAACAATAAGCGCAACTGTTTGAAAATGTTTTGCTTTGTTGAAACTGACAAATGTCTTACTTTATTTATTTTTAGTTAAATAATATAATTAAATATATAATTATTATTTCATATTGTGCTAATACAAATATACATCCATATGCTAAGTAAATATTTTGTAGCCCAGAAATATCCCGAACCTTGCTACGTTATACCCAAAATGCCCTATTCAAAAGGACGAGTTTTGTAATAGAATATATTCAGTGGATGATGAAATTCGTAGAATTTTTTCTTTATTTTTACATTTTTTCGATTTTCTGAAACAAAAACTGGATGAAATAGCCCGAAACTTCAAGCATGCAAAGAACATTTAAAAACTCAGATTTTCAACTATCAATTTAGTCCAGATTGCTAATGGGAAACCAACCACAAACTGAAGAAGATTAAAAATACTTTGGATCACCCTGTAAAGGCTGAAATTGATGATGATATATACAACATATTTCAAAATTTATTATTATTATTAGTAGTAGTAGTTGTATGGCGAGTTTTTTTCTTATAACTACGACGGATTTCCATGAAACTTTTTAAAATATTAGATAAAAATTATTCTGAAACGTAAAATTCACACATATAATATTTGCTAGGTATGAGCATTTAATTTTTTTTTTTTTTTTTTTACTGCGTATTCGCAAAAGATAGAAATTTTTTTATTACATAGACTGAAAGCTATATAAATTGGGCAACCTTTGTCAAAAGTCCATTTGAATAGAGTAAAAATTAAACAAATTATCGACAAAAGAGCAAGCTAGATTTGCGGTATTTTCTAGAATTGAAATTTCATAAGATGTTTTTCACATGCTGCGTATTTAATTTGAAGATCCAACTATTTCAACCTTGTTACAAAAGTCCTTTTTTGTGAAAAACCCCTTATGAACTCACAAATCTTAGTAAATAAATAAAAATATGTTAGAGTTACACGCCTATAAGGGATTATCACGCACAAAAAAAGAACTTTTGCAACATGGTTGAAATAGTTGGATCTTCAAATTAAATACGCAGCATGTGAAAGATCCCTTATGATATTTCAACTCTGAAAAATACCTATCTAGCTCGTTCTTTTGCCGACAATTTGCTTAATTTTAACTCTACTCAAATGGACTTTTGACAAAAGTTGCCTAATATATCTAGCTTTCAACCTATGTAATAGAAATATTTCTACTTTTCGCTCATGTTCAGTAAAAAAAATATTTACTGTAAATGCACATAATTCAGCAAATATTATGCGTGTGAATTTCATGTTTCAGAATACTGTTTATCTAATGTTTTGTCATTGTTTTCTGCAAGTTTTATAAAGTTTTATGTGAATCCGTTCTAATTATAAGCAAAAAACTTGGCAAAATATTAATAATTTTTTGAAGAAAAAATGTGTCTGACTAAATAATCGCACAATTTCCGCAACAAAGTATGTAAATTATATGTGCTACGTGTTTAAGTTACAAGTCGTTTGTAGATTTTTATGATACAAGGTGATCCAAAGTATTTTGCTCTTCTTCAGTTTGTGGTTGAACCTCTATTTGCACTCTGGACTAAATCTATTGTGAAAAATGTGTGTTTTTAAATGTTCTTTGCATGTGTGAAGTTCCGGGTCATTTTGTCAAGTATTTTTTTAGAAAATTAAAAAAAAAAAAAAAAAAAAAAAAACTAAGAATTTTATTAACCATTGTATGATCAATCCATTCGAAACTCACACCATTAAATACCGGTCGTGGTGGGGTGAGTTCGGAAAAATTAAGTAACCACTGAAGTAATTAATGGTATTAAAAGATCGGTTGTGACAACCTGTGCAGTTTATCACACACACACACACACACACACAAACATATATATATTCCGTAACTCATATTAACTGTGTTAAAATTTTATCTTATTTTATTTAAATTAAGAATATTGACTTCTAAGAATGAAAAAAATAAAGAATTTGATAATATTATTGTAAAGAATAAATTCAAAATTAAAACTTTTAATGAGATTCTAAAAAACACCTGATTATAGTGATGAATTTTTTTATTATTATTATTATTTCTCACATGTTTCGGTTCAACAAATTTCTAGATATTTTTCAATCCTAAACATATGTTTTCATTGTTTTTACAATTGTAGCCACTATGAAGCCAACAGACCCCTCATATCCATCGGTGAACCTGAACTTCTGCGTCAAATATTTGTTAAGGATTTTCATGCTTTCACTGGAAGACGGGTATGTAACTTTAACATGTTAGTAAATTTGTTTAATTATGAAAGGAAATTTAGAATGCTTATTATTTGTATTCCTCTAATCATGCGTATGCATATGAATCAAATATAGATCTGTACAATTCATACAAATGATAATAATCTCTCACCACTCACCACTCACCTCTCACCACAAGCCGAGGGAATAAAAGAAAGACGCGAGATTTATAAAAAATAAAAAATAATAATAAATATACCCTTTTCTTTCTCCTGTAACCTTCTTAAGTACGAATTTCATTAATTGACCCAATAAAAATTGCGATTCTTTTTTTAAAATAATAATAATAATGATAATAATAATAACTAGTATCGCCCAGTGGTCGAAACTCGACCTTTTTTTTTTTTTGCAAAGCGAGGCAAAGCAAAGTTATTGCCTTGTCCTAAACGGAATGCAATTGCAACACAGCTGCGTTAATTGTTTGCCGATATTCACTCTAACTGAATCAGCAGAGTTTTACTTAATATAACTATTTCTCTCTGTAGATGTTAGCCTTTCCTGAAATGAGAGAAAATCGCAACGTGAAAACGCCCCTTGTTGTGTGATACAGCGCAGAAGCTAATAGGTACCATGTCAAACCAAGGCCCAACCAAGTATCAAATTCTGTTAAATTAATTCGATTGGTTCATAAAGTACAATGTTTGAACAAAAAAAAAAATATATATATATATATATATATACAGACACGACATTATTTCATTATTTAAAACATGAAAATCTGGCATTGACAGATTTTAATTTAGTGCCAGAGGCCTACTGCTAAACTTGTTAATATCGACAAATTCTTCTTTAGTTAATTCGTGACGATCTAAATTCCATGATAAAGTTTTCATTAAATCAAACCAATGTGTTTCAGCTGCAGATATTGTAACAAATAACGTTGGAAGTCCAAACTGTCTTATAGCCGCAAAACAACGTTTTTTCTCTTTTTCCCAATGAGGGGGAGGTGTGCCTTGGGGGGGGGGGACTCATGTCAAAGTTGTACCTTGGGGGGGACTCATGTCAAAGTTGGGCCTTGGGGGGACTCATGTCAAAGTTGTACCTGGGGGGGGACTCATGTCAAAGTTGGGCCTGGGGGGGGGACTCATGTCAAAGTTGTGCCTTGGGGGGACTTCATTCAATAAATCCCCATTCAATAAACCGACTGAAATAGGCCCTTAGCACTATTAAGAGTGTATTATAAAAATTCGACAACGCTGTACCGACTGAAGTAGGGGTACCTTGGGGGGGACTCATGTCAAACTTGGGCCTGAGGGGGGGACTCATGTCAAAGTTGTGCCTTGGGGGGACTTCATTCAATAAATTCCCATTCAATAAACCGACTGAAATAGGCCCTTAGCACTATTAAGAGTGACGTATAAAAATTCAACAACGCTGTACCGACTGAAATAGGGGTACCTTGGGGGGGACTCATGTCAAAGTTGGGCCTGGGGGGGGGGACTCATGTCAAAGTTGTGCCTTGGGGGGACTTCATTCAATAAATCCCCATTCAATAAACCGACTGAAATAGGCTCTTAGCACTATTAAGAGTGACGTATAAAAATTCGACAACGCTGTACCGACTGAAATAGGGGTACCTTGGGGGGGGACTCATGTCAAAGTTGTGCCTTGGGGGGACTTCATTCAATAAATCCCCATTCAATAAACCGACTGAAATAGGCCCTTAGCACTATTAAGAGTGACGTATAAAAATTCGACAACGCTGTACCGACTGAAATAGGGGTACCTTGGAGGGGACTCATGTCAAAGTAGTGCCTTGGGGGGGACTTCATTCAATAAATCCCCATTCAATAAACCGACTGAAATAGGCCCTTAGCACTAATTAAGAGTGTATTATAAAAATTCGACAACTGTACCGACTGAAATAGGCCTCTAGCACTAAAAAAAAAAAGATATTTTTCAAAAATGGTCGAATTGAGTTCGGGAAATTTCAAAACATGTAACTTTATCGAAAACCGAAAATCTAAAACTTTTCTGAATCTTATATTTTCTACTTATATATGCAGAGGAAAGAATAATAAATCCACTTTTTAAAAAATAAAATAAGTAGTTAATTTCACTTAATTAAAATGCAAGGAAATCTCAAAACGTGTAAATTCATCGAAAACCGGAAATCAAAAGTTTTTATGTATCTTCTACTTGCTTCTTCTACCCACAAAAGCTAGCAATAAAGACACTTTTTTAAAAAATAAGTAGCCAATTTCAGTTAATTGAAACATAAAGAAAACTCAAAACATGTAAATTCAGCAAAAAACGGAAATCGGAATTTTTTCCGTATCGTCTACTTATACATGCAGCAGTTAGTAACAAATCCATTTTCCTTTTATTTAGTATATTAG
This sequence comes from Salticus scenicus, assembly GCA_963930645.1. Taxonomy (NCBI): domain Eukaryota; kingdom Metazoa; phylum Arthropoda; class Arachnida; order Araneae; family Salticidae; genus Salticus; species Salticus scenicus. The sequence goes on from OZ005648.1 coordinate 219,852,666, forward strand.
TTGAATATTTATTGTTTAAATATCACCCTTTGAAATGAAATGTTTATGTTTACATTCGAAACTGGAAGTTTGCCATTTTGTTTTCTGGAGTTTTGTGATTTTAAATTAAAATTTTATCAATTTTACAGAAAAAATAACTCAATCAAACACATGTAGACAGTAACTTTTTATGACTATACCCAAATATCGGAATTAAAATCGGCATATAATTTCCGTTATTTTTTAATAATTTTTTATAAAAAATCCAATGGACGATTAACATATAGAAAATCTTTTTCATGGCTCCTTGGACAGACAGTGACGTCATCACTTCGCTTGCGTATAGTGATGCTACATTATACAAATTACTGTGTCTATGGTTTTATTTGAGCTTTATGAAATTGCCAGATTTAACAACTTTCTACTTTTAGGTATTTTTTAATGTAAAGGAATACGTGTATAAAAGGGAAAAATGGGGGAAAATGCATAAAAAATAAATGTATTTTTAAATACCTTCTTGACATCGTAAGAAAATAATATTTGTATTCGCACCTTCCGGCTAACCATACCTTTCGAATGATACCATTTTCAACCCTCTACTCCCATAATTAATATGTTAAAAAGGGACTACAAATTTTATGCTTGCCTATTAATATATAGATAATAATAATAACAATAATTATTATTACAGAGCTGTGTTAATTTCAAATTGTGGAAAAATTCTTAATTTTGTTTCAGCATTGTTTTGTTGAAATTCAATCTGTATATGAAAAACCGTTTGTTCTAACTGAGTGGTTGACAAATTAACTGATTCATCATCGCCCGGCCAAAACTCCTGCACCTATACAGGAAACATGGCGAAAACATTCCTTCTGTGACGTAGACACCCCAATGGCGGATCTAGGGGGGGGGGGGGCTAGTGGGCTGAAGCCCCCCCCCCAAAAAAAAAAGAGCACTGACATTCACAACTGAATATAACAATTGTAAATTTTTCATTAATCTGGAACAACATCTTGAAAATCTTACCCCCCCCCCTAAAAAAAAAAAAAAAAAAAAAAGTTAAGTTCTAGATCCGCCACTGAGACGCCCACTAAGAAACGTGATTTTACAAAAACATCCTTATCTCAAAGAAAAACACAGATAGCTGAAATTTTTTTGCTTTAAAATATAACCAACACAAATACCTAAAAACCGTTTTCTAGAGTTTTAGAAATTCTGCCCCCAAGGGGGCGGGAAACGAGCAAAACGTGATTTCACATAACCCTACATATCTAAAACAAAAAAAAAACAGATATCCGTAAATTTTTTTCTTTAAAGTATAACTAACACAAATATCTAAAAACAAAGTTCTGGAATTTTAGAAATTCGGTCCCCAAAGAGGGGGGGGGGGGGAGGGCAAAGCGTGACGTCGCATAATGCTTCATATTCCAAACAAACGAACAACAACAACAAAAAAAAGATATCCATAAGATTTTTGCTTTAAAATATATCAAATACAAATACTTAAAAACCATTTTCTGGAATTTTAGAAATTCGGTCCCCTAAGGAAGAAAGGGGCAAAACATGATTTCACATAACCCTTCATACCTCAAAGACTTACGCGCACACACACACACACAAAAAAAAAAAACTAGTATGTTGTGGCCACCACAAGACTTTCTTGTATATTTTCCTATATACATATTCAATCAGTAACAATAAAAAAAAAAAAAAAAAATAGATTTTTTTCTAATTTTTTTTTGTTAAAAGTAATACATATTCAACCAGTAACAATATTTAAAAAAAAAAAATACGATTTTTTTTTTAAGTTTTTTTTTTTTTTTTTTTTTTTTTTTTTGTTAAAAGTAAAAAAAATCGATAACTTTGTTTTAAATTATCACAGATTTATAGTTCAACCATTCGTTTTAAAGCTATTGACGAGATCTTTCGAAAGATACCCATCTTGAAAATTTACCCCCCCCCGGGGGGGTACTTCCCCCCCAGGGGGGGAACCGGTGCCCCCACATGCACAAAATTTTTTTCGTAGTTAACTGCTACTATTATCAATAATTGATATTAATTTTACAATCACAAGTTTAAAATAACGCTCATTATGTACATTTATACGAAATTTTGTCCGATATTGCCATGTTAAAAATTTAGAAAAAATGCGATCACAGCGCCACCTGTTGAGCTATTGATCCCTAAATGTAATCAGGACCAGTTTATGTCGGGGACCAACTACATACCAAGTTTGGTTAAGTTTCGTTAAAAAAAAAAAAAAAAAAAAAAAAAATTACGATTTTTTTTCTAAGTTTTTTTTTTTGTTAAAAGTAAAAAAATCGATAAGTTTGTTTCAAATTGTCACAGATTTATAGTTTAACCATTCGTTTTAAAGGTATTGGGACGAGATCTTTCGAAAGATACCCATCTTGAAAATTTACCCCCCCGGGGGGTACTTCCCCCCCAGGGGGGGAACCGGTGCCCCCACATGCACAAAATTTTTTTCGTAGTTAACTACTACTATTATCAATAATTCATATTAATTTTACAATCACAAGTTTAAAATAACGCTCATTATGTACATTTATACGAAATTTTGTCCTATACTGCCATGTTAAAAGTTTACATAAAATGCGATCACAGCGCCATCTGCCGGGCGATTGATCCCAAAATCTAATCAGACCCTTTCCATGTCAGGGTCCAACTATACACCAAGTTTGGTTCAATTTCATTCATCGGTTCGTGAGATACGGTGTGACATACGAAATTTTGCGATCACAGCGCCACCTGCTGGACGATTGATCCCCAAATCTAATCAGCACCATGCCCCGCCAGGGTCCAACTATATACCAAGTTTGGTTGAATTTCATTCATTGGTTCGTGAGATACGGTGAAAACACTAAACCACAGACAGACAGACAGACACACAGACAGACATTTTTTAAAAACTATCAATTCGTGTTCAGGACATCCCAAAACGTGTAGATCCGTCAAAAAACGGAGGTCGAAAATTTTCGCGAATCCAATACTTTCTCTATATTACATATAGAAGAAAGTAAAAACAGACAACTTTCCGGCAGATTTTCGCTTTAAAATATAGCGAACAGAAACACCTAAAAATTAATTTCTGGAATTTCAGAAATTCGGTCCCCAAATGGTGGAGGGTCCTTCATATATATAGGTTTCCTTCATATATATATATATATACATAATTCATTATACTGATGCAATCCTTGCATAAAATTAATGTTTTAGTAAATAAAATTAAAATTAATAAAGTTTTTTTTTAATAAATTAAATCATTAAAGTAAATTTTTTTGGTATATTTGGAATAATACAACTAAACTTCATGTTTGCTTGATTTTTTACACTGCTTAAGTTAAGTATGTTTCTAACACGTGTTTTGCTTTACGTAATTATATCTTGTGAAAATTTGCTTGTAATAATTGCAGGCTGTAATCTGTCTTATTTTCTTTTGTTTCATTCAAGGTAATATTTTGGATGCAGGATTGAGTTACCTTTTGGTATTTTATGTAATATCGCTTGCCAAAAATAAAGATTCGCTCAGTGCTGATTGGGGTGATTCCTGACGAAGTACCTCAGCATTCTGAGCCATTTTATTTATTATTCATTCCATTATTTGTATCTTGGTCCATAAATTTAGCTATTCTCATTTTATTTATTTATTTGTTTATTTTTGTTTATTTTGTTTTAATACGCTCTATTTGTAAACTTTTTAATACAATCAATTAAAAGATCCTTCTTTTTTACTACAATAAGTTGAAAGATCTATCTTTTTTATGTTTTCAAAGCGTTTTGTAATCTTAAAGTAATTTAAGTAATATTATTATTTTTTCAAATAAATTAAAATAATTAAAACAATTTAAGTTAACTAGTTACCAAATTGGCCTTTTTTTTTTTTTCTTTTTTTTGTGTGTGTGTGAATTATTCATTTGTTTATTTTTCGTTCTCATTCTTTTCATTTTTTTCATTAATATATATATATATACTCAGTACTCCCCCTACAATAAGGCAGTTCGTTTCCGTGGCCCTGCCAATGATCATTTTTTATACAGACAGTCACCTAGTGCTTATTTGTAGTTTTAATTTATGTTAACTCATTAATTGCGTGTATGTACTAATGAAGTGTATAAAACAGTATTACACACACACACACACATATATATATAGATAGATAGATATAGATATATAACAAAAATTCTGTCGTTTAAATGCGTCATTATCAGTGATTTCCAGTAATCTGGAGTTTTCAGTAATCTGGCAGTGCTGTCCGACATCTGCCGAATTACCAAGAGGCTACTGTACATACATAAATTTTCTCTTTCCTGAATAAGATTGGCCTAAAATGTATTTCAATTTTACATCGAAATATATTCTATTAATATTTCTTGTTCATACATTTTCTGTTTCAAAGGTCGGATTATGTTTTATTTATTTTTGACATAATACTTTTAGTTCTTTCTTTCTTTTTTTTTTTTTTTCTTTTTTTTTTATTTTTTTCTTTTTAGGGCGGCAGACCTATTTCTTCAATCAAAATATAACAAATGAAAGCGGTTTTCGTTTATCCTTTGGCATCAAATTAAAATAAACAATTTATTATTGATTTTTAAAAGCAAAACTTATGCAATTTTTTTTTTTAATTCGAAATTAACATAGAAATGTAATAATTCTTTTAATTAATATGTAGTTTTTGAAAATTATCTTTAGTTTGAAAAATAAAATCCTGATCATTTTTAAATATACAAAGTCTTTTGAAATATGAATATTGTGACGTTATAGGTGATATTTGATATATGACGTTACAGCTACCACAAAAGAAAATAAATTGTTATCCATGGTGGAAAGAAAAATAGAAGATATTTTGTGGCATGAAATATTTTTATTTAAAATCCGATAATAAAAACTTATTATTCAGTATTAAAAGTAATTCAAGTTCTATAAGGCAGTGTAATGCCGCAAGGGGTGATGGGAGAAGCGCTCGTCTAAAATTAAATTATGTTTAGGGCATAATTTTAATTTATGAATTGCAATTGCACATCAAAAAGAAATTTAATGTCATTTGGTTCTTAGGTAGCATTATTTATTATTTATTAATCTGCGCTCACCAAGCGCTCGATTTTTACACAAATATTTCCAAATTATTTCTTCTTGCAAGCTTAAATTTCTAAACAAGAATTTACATTGATATTTAAAACTAATGATATCAACTTTTACATACATCAAACTTTGCCAAAATATTAAAAATAATATCAGAATCCTTTAGATCAAGTTTTATGACAATGCACGTATACGTTATTTATATTTTGTTATTTAAATTATGCTCATTTAATTTATTATTATTATATTCCCGTGAGGCATTAAAATTTCACATTGCAATGAAAATAGTTTATTTAAAAAAATAAAATCGTTTTGTTTTATTTAAGCTTTGTTTTGTGGAAGAATAAATATTAAAAATTTATTAAGTTATTCAAGCTTCGTTTTCTGCAAACGAAAAAATTTTATCGTATACGTATATATTAAATTCAAGCATTTTTTTAAATGACATTTTTTTCTGTAAGCGAACTAATGAATTTTTTCTGTTTAATTTTTTTGAATCAATTCACAAATCTCCCAAATCCATGCAAAACATGGATAAAAATTGATCTTCTTTTTTCACAATGCGTTGTTTCAATAGTAGTATAATTTTTTCTGTTTAAATATATATATATATATATATATATATATATATATTTCCCTTTTATTTTATTCGTTCGAAATGCACACCTGGGAACCATGGATAAAATCTTACTTTCTTTATTTCATACATTGTTGTAGTTATGATGTTATTTTCGAGCGTTGCACCCGGGAAACCAAAACTTTTATTATTAAGACGATTATCTTTCTCTTTTGTTTTGCTCCTATTTAAATTCATGAATAAAATTTTATTTTATTTTTCTTAATACATTGTTTCAGTTGTGACATCATATTTTCTGCTAGATCAAATTTATTATTATTATTATTTAACAGTTTCTAAACATGAATAAAGTTTTATTTTCTTTGCTTCAATATATTGTTCTAACAACTACGATATCTGTTTCCAGTGTTACCCCCCCCCCCCCCCCCCCCCGAGAAATCAAGTCTTTTTTATTCAGAAATTTTTTTTAGTTTATTCTTTTTTCTTCCTTTTATCTTTTTATTTATTTATTTATTTTTTTTCTAGTGTTAACATCAATGAGCATTTAGGTGAGGTTTTCTGCAATTCAGCAGCCCATTTCCAATTTAAAACGATTCATTTTCAGAAGTGATAGCTTTTTCTGATCTTTTCAATATCATTATTTAATATATTTTATGGCATATTCTTAAAAAGAATGAAAAAGTACGTTTTTCGTTTCATACACTAGACAAAAACCGGAACTTTATCACGCATGAACGACAATGAAAAAGATAAAGTGATGCCAAATATCATGTAATAATAATGACAAGTTTTGCTTCCTCGTTGTCAAGGCCGTAACAGATTAGATAGCAAAAATATTCTTTATCTTCATTTTCTGTACTTTGTAACGAGCTTTTTCTCTAATGTCACTTTTCAATCATGTATTATTATATATTATTAAAATACTTATATTATTATAAAGGAAGTGGCCTTGAAAAAAAATAAGTAAATACCTCAGACTAATTCTATTGCCGATTGCCTAACAGGATTGGAGCATTAACCAATAAATGAAATGATTCAAATATCTTTGAAACTTGTATTGAACTTTCTACTTTTACCAGTAATAAAGTATTTTTCAAAAATATTTTTTTAGGAGTCAAAATTTCACTCAGATGAAATAAAAGTTATAGAATTTAAAATTAAATTATAAGCCTGTCCTTGATATTTCTGATATTCAGTAAAACTGACTATTTTCTTTAATATTTTGACGATTTTATTTTGATACACTGATTTTAATATGGACCTGTCACATACAAGCGCAAATATAAATATTCTTGTTTTATTTATTTATTTATTTACTTTTCTTGATTTTATACAATAAGTATAAATTATGAAACTAATATTCTATGAATGTATTAATAAAATTATCAATTGTAACTTATTAAAACTTGAACTGTATTCGATAATGTATACATTTCTTTTCGATACGTGTATGAAAATTCTTTTTTTTTCTTCGGAATTTGTTTACTTCCTTTTCATTTTATTTTGTATTTATTTTAACACATAACCTGGTTTAAGGAACGATATACTGGTTAAATAGGGGATACTAAATATAATTTTACAGCTCTGAAATTATTATTGTGTTTTTTACTTTTTAACATTTTAACATTTTACATTGAAAATTAAGTGTATAAATTGTAATAAACTTAAGTTGTTGCTTTAAAAAAAGTTATGAGAATGAAATATCAAACAGTGACACTGAAACAATAAAAACATTTATTTATTTTTATTAAGAAGAAAGTTTTGAAAATGGATTTTATTCGGAGATGTTCATATGAACTTTTACGTTATTTGCGGTGCAATAATTAGATTGTATTCTGTTTGGAAGTTATATCCATTGGTTCGCTACTACAAAAGAAAATCGAAATCCAACTTTAACAAAATAATATTAAAATTATTTTTCCAAGTTCAGACGAAAACATTTTATTTAAGATATAATGAATAAAGAATAGTTATGTGCTTCAGAATGCGATTGTCATTAATTATAAAAAAGCACCACAGAAGTGACGTTTAAACGTAATAAGTACAAAGTTTTGAATAAACACCATAAAATGCAAGAGCTCACAACAATTTTTCGAGTCGGAAGGAAACACAAAGGTTTTCTTTCGACCCGAAGCAATTATTGCGAGTTCTTGCATTTTATGATGTTTATTCAAATATTGCCATTAATATTACATTTTTAACAAGAAAAGATAAAGTACATTTCCTGGAAAATTATATTATTTAATAGTTGAGAAAAAGAAGTGTTAGACAAACTTCCCCCTCCCTCCCCCCTCCCCTAGAATCCTGTAACTGATCCTGGGAGGGGCTAAACACTGAGAAAAAAACTATGCTGTTTTCATCTAGAACAAATAACTAGTAATTTTCTAAATCCCTAAACTAGAGACATAGATTTCCAAGTTATGCGTATAAGGTAAACAAATAAATTGAACATGCGAAATTATCGAGAATTTCTAATTTATACTTTTCTAGGTAAAGAAACAATATTATGAATCATTTGTATTGAGAGAAATTCTGAATGAATATCCTAAAATTGGGTCATAAACCAAAATTATACACTCATGTTTGTAAAAAATGCAACACCATGAAGGAATCCTCAGAATCAAATGAAATTTAATTCACAAATGACTTGTATTAGTACAAATAAATGATTACATTTTCAAAGCAAAAAAAAAAAAAAAAAAAAAAAAAAAAATAGTGTCCTAAATCAGTATTTGGTGTGGCCACCACGCGCTGCAATAAGTGCTGCTGTATGACGTGGCATAGAGTCAAACAGATTTTGCATGTATGCTTGGGGAAGAACATTCCATATTTCTTATAGACGTACCCAAAGTTCATCTTCTGAAGCTGTAGGACAAGGATCATGAACGAGACTCCGACCAATGAAATCCCACACATGTTCAGTCAGTGGCATATCCGGCGAATAAGCAGGGCACGAGAGAAGCTGTATGTTTTCTGCTGAAAAGAAGTCTTGCACACTCCTTGCCACATGTGGTCGGGCATTATCCTGCTGAAAGATAACTCCAGGAATACCTTGAAGGAAAGGAAGACTTCAGGCTCCAGCACTTCTCTGATGTACCTGTTGCTGTTAAGTTAACCCACAATTCGTAGCAGCAGAGATCTTCTATGATACGCAATCGTACCCCAGACCATAACTCCGGGTGTTCGTCCACTATGACGTTCGATAATAAACACCGGAAGGTAGCGTTCATCGGCATAGCGTCTAACATGAATACGGCCATCATGCCTCAAATTAAAGCGGGATTCGTAAGAAAACACCACTTGCTGCCTCTCTGCACGTCAGTCTCTATGTGTATGAGCCCATTGCAGCAGCAAGCGTCGATGGTTTCATGTGAGGGGGGATCCTGTATAAAGGAGTTCGTACACACTGTCCACAGCGCAGCAGACGTCGACGAATAGGCAAAGCAGATAGTGATACACCTGTAGCAGTGGTTCAGTGTGCTTCCAACTGTCTAGATGAAGCTGTACGCTCTACCAAGTGTCTATCATCGCGCATTGACATCATTTTTCGGCGTCCACTACCGGATTTTCGAGTTGTCCAGTTCTCGCGCCCCACGCACGCGTGGTGTGGTGGCTTTGGAATTTTAATCATTTGCTTTAAACAGTATAATTTACATTTCCTGAAAACTTCAGCTCAATCGCATCATTCTTTCATGATGTTACAATTTTCACAAACATGACTGTAGTTACTAAAATTCGCCTCTTGTGTTCGCATTTGTTTGAAAAAATGTTTAAATAAGTTTGATCATAATAATATATAAAAAAAAACGCTCTAGAATTCTAATAAAGGTTTCTAGAACTCTGTGGCAAAGGGAGCTAGAATGTATAAGGATGGCATGAAACTATTTTTACTAATGCTACAATTTATTTCTAGATGTCTGTCATAGATATATGTATATATATTTTTTTTTTTTTCTTTTTTTTCCAATGAATCTAAGCAATTCTGAATTTAGTTTTGGAAAAATGCACTTTTTTTCTTCTTCTTAATGATTGAATAAAAATTTGCTTGGGGCAACAGAATTTTTTTTTTTAATACATATTCCAATAAATGTGTGTGAGTCTATGAGTTGAGGCTAATATTTGGGCTTAACCCCCCTCTTGGGACCTACGCCTGGAGGGATAGTCTTCATGGGGAGTCTAGGCTTTTTTTTTTTTTTTTCGCGAGTTTCGGAGAAAAAACACTGAAAACTCCAAACAGCTAATCGGATAAAAGACTTGGGATTGAACCCGATACCTCCTAATGAGTATTCCAATGGAAATTTTGTTTAGATTTTAAAAATGATTTTACAATTTTAATTTAATTTTATTTTATTTGCATTTTCCACACAATACAAAAAATTGTTTTGTTAATAAAAATATAAAAAATATTAGAAAAAAATGTCCAAAGAATTTTTTAATTTGAAACAAATAGAAAAATATGTTTATTACATTTGTATAAATCTGTCAATGATATTTTTTGTCATCTCAACAAAACTTGTTTTTTACTTATAACGAAAGATAGTTTTAAAATAATTAAAATGACCTCAACACATTTTGTAGTTATTTATAATCAAATCTTTTCAATGGACTATTACCTAATTATAACTGTCTAAATGACATTTTTATTTAATTTTAGAGATTAGAAACTGGTGACAAAATAACTGAAAGCATGGTTTCTGTTCTTCAAGGAGAAGATTGGAAAAGAGTAAGGACTATAATAACACCGACTTTTACGACAGGAAAATTAAAGAGGGTAAGTTTTATTAATTTAATCTCTTTGAAGGAATGTAAGTTAGAAAAAGTTTCATTGCATATTTTATTTCGAATAACATTTAAGAAAATCACAATAAATAAAAAAAAATAGATAAAAGAAACAGAGAGAGAGACAGAAAATCCAGACTTTTAATGAGTAAAAAAAAATCGGATGTGTACACTCTTCGCTGTAGAGTCGAGGGAAAAAAATCGCAGCACTCGCTGTAATTTTATTATTAATTGACGCAGAAAAATTTAATAGACACCATTCAACAGGAAATTAAATGCACTTTTTGAAAATGCTGTCGAATTTGAATTAGGAGTTTTCTACATATTGATATGAGCGCCAACTTTGATTTTTTTTTTCAATAGCAACACCCAATTTTGACTTCATATTCGAATTTCTGAGAGTCTGGCAGTGCGGAAAAGTATACTCTTTGTATACTTTATCTTTTGTATTTATAGAGTTATAATAAAAAATGTCTTAAAGGGTTATCTTTTAAAGTAGAAAAATAAAATTAAGATCCTATAAGAAATAGACAAAATTTTAATGTTTTACACCGGAAATCTTTCAGGAAATCAGAGTTATAAAAATTAATGAAAAGATTGACCTTTTCCAGTTCCTTAATTATCCTGAATTCAGTTTCTTAGATTTGTATATACTTCAGTACTTTTTTAAATAATTTTAGGTCTATTTAAATACATTACACTTGCGATTTGTATCGTAATGTATCGTAAATATGCTTCAATTAAAAGAAAAAAAATTTAGAATTTTCTTAAGTGTTTTAATATTCTATTTATTGATTTACTCTATTTTTAGATTTAAAGTCAACACTTAATATTTACCAAATAATGTATCTCAATCCTTAAATTATGTCTGAATTTAAAACATCTGTATTCTGATATGGGTTTGTTTTATAGACATTATCCTAAAATTATTCAGTCAATTTTAATTAGATATGAGGATTATGTAATAATATTGTATAATGTTAATACTGCATTAGAATCTTTTGCTGTTGAAGTTCTTGAATATTTATGAGCCAGTTTATGAAAAACCCTTTCCCACCCGAAAGCAGAATCCAAATAAGCCCTTATATAATAATCTGTTAAACTGAAAATTAATAATTAAGCAAAAAAATTCTAAAACCAGAAGTGTACGTTTGTGGTGAAATATGATTAAAACCTGAAATGAAAAAACTTGTAAAATAATTATAAATGAGAACGTTTCTATTCATAACTATATAATTATCTATTAGTGTTAGTATAATAGCAAATGAAAAAAGTCCTGTCCCACCAGAAATCAGAAACCAAATAAGCTCTTTTACAATAAACTGATAATCTAAAAATTAAGATTTAAGTAAAGAAATTCTAATACTAAATGTATACATTTGTGGTGGAATATAATTACACTCTGAAAGGAGAAAACTGGGAAAATAATCAAGAGGTGAGAACGTTTCTATCGATAACTACACCTTTAAAAATAAAATCCTACATTTAACCAGAAATATGGTTCCCATTAACTGCAAGCAATATTTTGGTGCAACGTTTCAAAATTTTAGTGGTGGCATTTCAGTAGCAAACAGCACTGAAATGGTGGAACTTAGCACCAAAATGCTGATTGCAACTAAAAAACGCCTATTTAGCGCCGTTATTTTAGTTAAAAGTTGAACTATTATTTTTAACAGTCTATATGTAACTATCTATTAGTATTAGTATAATAGTAAATGTAAAATACAGGATAAAGGAATTTTAAATATCTGTATTCTGGAAAAAGTAAATATTCTTGGGAATTACTTTTTACAAGAGCGACAAAATATTCATTATAACATTTATGGGATTTGTGGTTGTGTCGGCTAAAGCCAATTGATTACGCTAAGATCCTAGGCCTGGGTGAAATTTCTTCCGTGAGGTACTTCTATTGTGGTCCGTATTTATGCGACTTTTGGAGAAAACCAAGAAAAATAGCAAATGACTAGCTCAACGAGCGCGATCTGGGATCCAATCCGGCACCTCCTACTTTCCACCTTTACGAACAAAATTTATTGGCTACTAGTGGAGCGCATTTTCTACGAATGTAGACCCAGTTCTAAGGACGAAACTTTTTATTTGTTATTTTAATTGCATAATTGCGCTGGGCAGCAATAAATAATTAAAAATTGGCTGAATTAATTTTTACAAAAGCAAAAAGTGGCAAGGCCAGAATTTTATTCTTCTACATTCCTAGATAAAAGGAATTTTAGCATGAATAAATATTACAAATCAAATATCGGCAAAAATAAAGAAATAGATAAATAAAAATAAGCCTCAATTGGTAGCACTTTAGACGTGCAACCCAAGGGTTCTAGACTTAGTCTAAAATATTTCGAAATAAATTTTCCTGGATTGATTTCCCTCAGAGATAGTTCACACACACACACACACACACACACACACAAGGGAAAAAAAAATAAAAGAAACTAATTGGTAGCACGTTGAAACTGTAACCCAAGGGTTAAAGTCTTAATCACAAAATATTTCAGAATAAATTTTCCTGGGTTGATTTCCCTCAGAGATAGTTCACACACACACACACACAAAAAGAAAAAAAAAAAAGAACTAATTGGTAGCACGGTGAAACTATAACCCAAGGGTTAAAGTCTTAATCCGAAAATATTTCGGAATACATTTTTCTCGGTTGATTTCCCTCAGGGATAGTTCACACACACACACGAAAAGCTCAGTTGGTAGCACGTTGTATCATAACCCAAGGATTCCAGACTTAATTCCAAAATATTCCGGAATAAATTTTCCTTAATTGGTTTTCCTCAGGGATAGTTCACAAAAAAATAAATAAATAAATAAATAAATAAATAAAATAAATAAATAAATAAATAAAATAAATAAATAAATAAATAAATCTTTCACCTAAAACATTATTATAACAACTTATTGCTGTTTATAACATGTATTTTAAACTTGTAAAAAGAAGATGCATTTTAGCTTATATTTTTTTCTTCTCTCTTTTTCTTTTTTAAAAGCCTTTATGGAGCTTATACAATGGACGTCATTGCGAGCTCGGCATTTTCAACGAAAATTGACTCCCACAGTGATCCCAACAATCAGTTTGTACGAACAGCTCAACAAGTTTTTACAAGGAACTTAAACTGGAGATTTATTGTTTTTAGTGAGTATACTTATTGAGTTGTATAAAAAAGTTTTGCTTTTGAATATGGCAATAAATAAATGAATTAATTAAGAAAAGAAAAGAAAAGAACAATCCAAAACAAAATCTTAATCTGTCCCCTGTAGATTTTAATAATTACACTCGTAATATATATTTCTCTCTCTGCAAATAGGAGAAAGTGTAAGGTATGAGTGGCGTCGAGTTGAGTAAGTAAAGGTCGCCAGTTGAATTTAGTATTGAAAGTAGTGTAAAGTGATAGCGTCGAGTAGGGATAGACTGTTTGGTTGAGAGAGTAAAGGTCCCCAGTTGAATTTAGTATTGAAAGTAGTCTAAGGGGATAATGTCGAGTCAAGGTAAGATGTTCGGTTGAGATTAGGAAAGTTTCTAGCTGGATCTAGAATACTTTGACGACGTTGTGGGTGAGATAGCTGGTTGAAGATGTCGAGTAGAGGCGATTTTGGGTTAGCATGGAGTGTCTCTAGTTATTGGACAGTTAGATGGATAATTTGAAAACAGCATCTACGTAGATTGCGAAAGGTGTGTAGAAATTGAATGTGGATAGTCTTAAGAAAAGTATTCTGGTAAAATAAAATGAATCGTATTTTCTTATTATGAGGACTTTAAATAGAGAACTTAATGGAACGCTGTTATGTGTTGTTGCTGATGCATTGTTGGTGATATAGTGTGATAGTTATCTGCACGGAGATTGTCATTGAAAGAGAAGCACTATTCTTTGCTCGCGGGGAAGGTCCTCGACTCTTGGCTGATACTATTTCAAGCAGCAGTGGTGAGATATTTTTATGATAGTCTAAAATTACTTATTTTAAGTTCATTTAGTGAGTTCTTTCGCATTCTCAAGTCCTTCCTTACGTTTAAATTAAAATAAAGATTGATGTCTCCTTTTATCTGAGTAGTCTCTAATTTGCCTTCTTCTCTAATTAAGATCATGAATCAAGTTGACGTAGCAAACTAGACTTCACAAAAGTGTTTAATAACTTATGAATAGTGCATGATTTTATAGCATGTATGTGTGCGTACATGTAAATAAAATGGAAAAAATATGTTCATAATATTATGAAAGATAGTTTTTACAGTAATACGGATTTGTCTCATTCACTGTAAATATACATAATTAAACTAAATTCTTGCTTGTACACTCCATACAACTCTATCCCGTAATTTGGGAGAGTGTGAGCATCGTATTTTATTCCAGGTGGTCAACTGAAAGGTGCCAACACTTTTATAGCCAGCTGAAACTTTCTGTCTGATCAGTTATCGTGTTTGCATAAACAACATTTTTTATTTTTCAATCATTTGTTGGCTTAAAAAAAAAAAAAATCAATAAATGCCAATATGTATACTTATGTGTGTTAGAGGCGCTAATATTCTAATAATGTAATATTCTGTAATGTATTATTTTAAACGGGAAGGACTCTCTTGTTTGTAAAGTAATCGTAGTATTGGTATATTTTGAAAGGCTTAAAAAAATATATAATAAAATATATTTTTCTATTTCTTACTTTAATAAATGTAGTTTTTTATTCAAAGTTTTGAGCCTATAAAAGATCAGCATTTAAACAATTTTTATAAAATTTTCATTAAAAATTTTGAAAAATTCATCCGTGAGACTCGGCTTCCGGAGACTCTTCAGCAAAGCGGTGAATAAGATAACTCATGATAGCTTTACCTGGAAAAAAAAAAAAAAAAAAAAAATCTATTGCTAGATAAGTATATCTCGTGCTGGAACAAAGGATTTAAAAAAAAAAAAAAAAAAAACTGTTTTTAGATAAGTATATCTCGTGCTTGATTTAAAAAAAGAAAAAAAAATCTGTTGCTAGATAAATATATCTCATGGTTGAATAAAGGATCCGCGATTGTAATGAAATGCTCGCCCTCTGGTGGGCTAAGGTGAAATTACAATTAACATGCTTTAATTCTGCTTTCATCAAGCCGCCATTGCTTGCCGATGTTTAGTTTCACATATATTTATTGAATAAAAAATGAATAAATACGGTAAAAAAGATAACGCATATTGTTGTGTGCCACAGTGTAACTCCAAAGGATCAAAAAATCCAGAATTAAACTTCCATTTATTTTTAAATGACAAATTTACAATTTCAGTTGCTTCGGCTAATGGAAGTAAAGAATTAATCAGATGATTTGAAACTAATATTTGTTCAGCTTCAGCTAAAAATCTGCTTCCGATCGAACTTTGAATAAACTGAAATATTTTTTTCCAAAAGCAATCAATTTTCCATGATGTAATGGCGGAGTAATTATAGAACGAATATTAAGTAGGATAACAAAAAGAACAATAATAAATACACGTGGCTATTATATTTACTAATAACAAAAGCTGAAAAAGTGCCACCTATCTATCATTACAAACGCGGATTAAAAATAAATAAATAAATAAAATAAAATAAATCTGTTGCCAGATAAGTATATCTTATGCTTGAACAAAGGATTTAAAAAAAAAAAAAAAAAAATGTTTAAATAATTAATTTAAAAATAAAATAAAAATACTATAGCTTAGTGTAATACGTGTACTTTTTTATTTATTTATTTTATATTTTATTTATTTATTTGTTTTTGTATTGTTTGTATTTTTATTTTATTCACTAAAAACGAATACTACGTTGAATGATTGGAAAGAGATGTTTACCAATGAGTTACTAAAAAGCAAAGATGTGACATTATTTTATATCAATTTTAATATTTACGCGTGAATTTATTTTCATTTCAAAAATATTTAAAATCAACTCGTAAAATTTTTTGGCAATAATTAAAAATTAAAATAAATTATGTATTTTTGCATTGAATAATAATAAAGGAAGAAGGAGCGTAAGTTTGAGCGGTTTGTAAAATCCAGGAATGCCGGGTATAGGGTTGTAACAGTGCTTCCATCTCATTGGTTGGCGACTTGTTGGTGAGATTTTTTAATCGTCTTGTCTCTCTGTCAATCAGTTTGCAAGGCAGCACTCACAACAAACAGCGATAAATACGCTGAGGATGGGTGCCCTACTTCAACGTTGGGAGGAGCTAAAGTAGCTTTCGCTGGCATTTCACTAGAAGGGGTTTGTAAGCATTAGAGTATTGGCGTGCTCCTTCTTCCTTTATTATTATTCTATGTATTTTTGTCTAAAAAAGAACTTCTTCAACTTTTTCGATACTGTCCGTTTCAATACTGATTATTATTTATTTTATTTTATTTTTCTTAAAAAAAAAATAAATAAATAAAAAAAAAGATTTTAATGAAATTCTGGCAAAAGCAGAATTTAGTTTAGTACGGAGGACTATTAGTTTTTTTTTTATTATAACATTGCTTTCAAATTATTCAATTATATTTTCGATAAATTTTCGATTTCGATAAAAGTCCAACCATCGTAAAACTGGCGACAGTGTTTTATCCGTAGATTGAGACCAATAGTCCTCCGTACTAAAAAAAAAAAAAAAAAAAAAAAAAGAAATGAAATTTGAATTTTTGAAGGAGTTATGCAAAAATTGTACAATTCTAAGTACATTTTACTCCATGTATTACGTTTACTATGTGTACTAGGTACGTTTTACTCTTACAAAATTAGTTATAATCGGAAAAAAAAAATTAAAAATCCTTCGTCTAAGCACAATTCAATCTTATTTTGAAGAGGAGTGCGAAATTTAAAAAAGATCAGTGCACTAGTTTTTGAGAAATCGTCGTCTACTGCTTTTCTGAAGAGTCTCGGGAAAACAGGAACTAATACAGGCTGAATTTTAGAATTTTTTATAAGAAAATTTTATGAAATATTGTATAAATGTTGCTCTTTTATATGTTTAAATTTTTTAATACAAAATTTTGTTTGATACATTAAGAAATAGTTTGGTGTGCAACTCACACGACTTTCCCTTACCCTGATATTTAATACTATAAATACAGGTTGGAGATTAAGAGGTAAGATAACGAGTACTGTTATGTAAACCTATGCTAAACAATTCAAATTAGACTTCGGAAGTGTTTTATTTGATAATTAGTTCTGTGTGTTTGGGGGGGGGGGGTTAACGCCTTCCTCAAATCCCGTTTCATTAATGTACCTATATTTATATAGAATTTAAATCTGTTATTAAAATTAAAAGTTCTCTTAAAACTATACAGACAACTTTCACATGCAACATTCCTTGAAACTTATCAGTATTGATCAAACTTTTCCAGCAACAAACTTATATTAACTTGAAAATACAACTTTTGGATCTCTTAAATTATTCGTTTTTTAGTTACTCTAAGAGATACAGACAAAAATCAAACGTTAAAAACTTAACTTCGGTAATCAGAAAGCCTCAAAACGTGTAAATATGCAAAAATCCAGCGATGAATATTTAGCTTAAAAACATACATTATTTACCATGTCTATGTGGAACTCATTTCAATTCCTGACCAGTTTTCCTGGAAATGGTAAAATATTACAGTACAGCACTTCCACTAGCAGTAAAAAAAAAGGTTATCGCTTAAACATTTGCAGCCCTGTATATCATTTGAAAATTATGTACAGACCACATGGTGCACCTTAATATAATCCTATAGTAATAATACATGGCATAACCTGAAATAAACTTGTATTAATTTTCAGCTATTGTCGCACTATAATCTAGTTCTTTTTTGTAGTCCTGTAAATGAACAGTGGATGATTTCCCTACCATATTCTACATGAGACATGTTTTTAAGCATATAAAAAATATATATTCATTTCATTTGGTTTAGTGCAGTCTATAGATGGTAAACTCTACTTACCTGCATTTTCCCCCATAGACGTAATGTATTTGAATTCTCTTGGGTGTACCTGTTCACGAACCATTTGCTTCATCTCAACGAAAAGCTTAGTGTAGCATCCTTATATCATACACATTTATAATACCAAGTTTGGGCTTTCTGCTGCTATTTGTTCTTGAGATATGCTGATAACACACACACTGACACACAGACCATTCGCTAGAAACATGATTTTCGGATTCAGGAGACCCCAAAACATGTAAATATAACAAAAATTCACATTCGAAAATTTGACCCTAAAACAATACTTTATGGATAAGAGATAGTAAAAAGAGAGAGAAAGGGAGAATATGCTTTCCCCCCCCCCCCCTTTCGAAATCACGCAAGCGAAGTGTGATGTCACTGACTATACATGGATGCAAGAAAAAGATTTCCTATGTTTATCGCCCATTGGATTTTTTGTAAAAAATTATTAAAAATCGAGGAAAATTATTTTCCTATTTTAGTCCCCGTATTTGGGTACAGAGATGTATTTGTTATCGTATGCATGTGTTAGATTGAGTTATTTTGCTGTCAAATTGACAAAATTTTAATTTTAAATTTCAAAACTCTGTCATCCTTGACGTTTTTTGTATTTGGCGATCAAAATCGTAATACGAAAATATATATGCCAGATGTATATTTACGTAATATGCATTGTACGAAATATTGTTTCATATTATTCATTACTCTCTTAATATAAGTTGTTAAAATAACCATGATTTTTGAAAGGAATTAAATATGTTCGCCAGATAATTTGGCGATATATATATATATATATTTTTTTTTTTTTTTTTTTTTTTTTTTTTTTTTTGCCGCCGAGGATGACAGATATGAAATCTATTCCGCTGCAACATATGAGTATCTTATATCACTTTATTTAGACATTTGAAAACAAATTTGACTTCAAATTATGATAGAATATTTATCATTTTCCTTTTAATTATATATTAGTTGGATATTTATTGTGTAAATATCATCCTTTGAAATAAAATGTTTATGTTTTCAATCATATATGGAAGTTTGCCATTTTTTTTTTTTTTTTTTTTTTTTTTCCTAGAGTTATGAAATTTAAAATTCAAATTTTATCAACTTTACAGCAAAAACAACTCAATCTAACGCATGCACACGATAACTAATACATATCTATACACAAATATAGGGATTAACATTGGAAAATAGTTTTCCTCGATTTTTAATAATTTCTTACAAAAAATCCAATGGACGATTAACATAGAAAATCTTTTTCTTGCTCCACGTACAGCCAGTGACGTCATCACTTCACTTGCGTTTAGTAATTTATATAGATTTATCATCCCCATGTTATCGACCAAAGTTTTTTATGCCGAAACAAAGTTTTGGCATCAGCTATTAGTAGGTATTGAAAGCATAGAATAATAATAAAGGAAGAAGGAGCACGCCAATACTCTAATGCTTACAAACCCCTTCTAGTGAAATGCCAGCGAAAGCTACTTTAGCTCCTCCCAACGTTGAAGTAGGGCACTCATCCTCAGCGCATTTATCGCTGTTTGTTGTGAGTGCTGCCTTGCAAACTGATTGACAGAGATACAAGACGATTAAAAAATCTCGCCAACAAGTCGCCAACCAATGAGATGGAAGCACTGTTACAACCCTATACCCGGCATTCCTGGATTTTACAAACCGAAACCAAAACACTTACGCTCTTTCTTCCTTTATTATTATTCTATGATTGAAAGTCAGCGATAGTAATATAACGTAATATAATAGAATGTATGAATTTTGAAAATGCCGAAATATTGCGTGGCATTTAATTGTTCTAATTAATGCATGAAAGGAGATGGGATAAGTTTGCATCAGTAAGTTTTATTTGACTAATTCATAAAAAACATATAATTTTAATAATCAATTGCTTTGTTATTATTATGAAATAAATACTGTTTTCATATTTAATAGATTTTTTTTCTAATATACACTGATGGAAAAAAAAATCCCAACACCAGGAAGGAGCTGTGCTAGATAAACAAAATTTGGTAGGCGTGTTTATACATCTGAAAGATGACGTCAATTCAAATTTCGAGCTACACGCATAAGTGTGGCGCTAGTAGAGACACTATGAACATGCAAATGAGGTTTGCTTTAAATAAGCGCTGTAAGGTTCGTGATCGTTATTTACAGTTGAGATTTGACGTAGTGGGTTAATGTTAGTCAAGGATGCCTCTAAGAAGACGAAGAAGCCATTGTCAACAGCTCACTGAGTTTGAACGAGGTCGTGTAGTAGGGCTACGAGAAGGTGGGTTTTCTTTCCGCGATATTGCAGAAAGACTTGGCAGGAATGTAACCACTGTGCATGAGTGTTGGCAGCAGTGGTCAAGAGAAGGTACTGCCTCAAGAAGACCGGGTTCCGGGCGGCCACGTGTCACTACTGAGAGGGAAGACCACCGTGTTCGGCGTATGGCTGTGGCTAATCGTACTGCGTCTGCACCTGAAATTCGAGCTGCAGTTGGCACCACAGTGACACAACGAACTGTTACAAATCGGTTACTTCAAGGACAGCTCTGCTGTCTGCGGCCTAGACACACAGGACCAACTCCTGGAGTTATAGTTTGGGGAGCAATTTCGTATGACAGCAGGAGCACTCTCGTGGTTATCCCACACACCCTGACTGCAAATTTGTACGTCAGTCTAGTGATACATCCTGTTGTGCTGCCATTCATGAACAGCATTCAAGGGGGTGTTTTCCAACAGGATAACGCTCGCCCTCATACCGCTGTTGTAACCCAACATGCTCTACAGAGTGTCGACATGTTGCCTTGGCCTGCTAGATCACCAGATCTTTCTCCAATCGAGCACGTATGGGACATCATTGGACGACAACTCCAGCATCATCCACAACCAGCATTAACCGTCCCTGCATTGACCGCCCAAGTGCAACAGGCATGGAACTCCATCCTACAAACTGATATCCGACACCTGTACGACACAATGCATGCTCGTTTGCATGCTTGCATTCAAAATTCTCGCGGTTACACCGGTTACTAATGTACCAACATTTCACATTTGAAATGGTTCTTCTCGCCAATGGCTCTACCTGTGATCTTGAAACTTTAATCAATTAAATATTTTACCTAGACAAAGGTATTGCTGAAATTTCATTACTGTACAATAATTTTTTCTTGGTGTTGGGATTTTTTTTTTCCATCAGTGTATATATATTTAAATTTTATAAATAAGTAATATGGAATTTTCAAAATTATTTTAAATACAGTTAGCAGCGGCACTCGTACAGACCGCAAGTTTTAATATACATATAAAAAAATAATAACTTTAAATATTAATAGATATAGAAAAAAAAATAAAAGAAAAAAAAAGAAAGAAAAATGAATTTGAATCAGTATCTGGAATTTTTTATTCACCTTTAGTAGATAAATTATTCATAAATTTTGTTTGCTAAATCATTCGCGTGTTGTCCCGTGTGTATTCACTCGGTGAAAGACGGCCATTAGACGGTGAAATGGCTGTCTTTCCGCGGATGAAAAGGAATCACATCTTCCCCCTAGATGATCAATGTATGTCTTATCACTATATCTACGGTTTTAACATATTAAGGGAAATCTGAGGTCTTTTATTCAAAGATTGTAGTATTAATTTATTTGAACTTTCTGATTCAGATCCGCAGTTGAACAATTAAATCTGATTAGTGTCTAAGCATTGTAAAAATTTTCGACATCTGCTTTATGATAGTGTTTTACCGTTTTAAGAAGTCTTGAAGATACTAATGTCGTTTTTGGAATGATTTCTATGCGTGTTTGTGTCTGGTGTACGTGAGAGAAGAATTTTATGTCAGGTATAGATAAAAAATTATTGCACAAAATTTTCTAAAATTTTATATTTAATTGCAATTTGTCAAAAGTTGGGTCTAGAACTTCTGGTGCATGTCGTATAACATAGGTGACGCTGCAGTGTTATAATTACCTCTCTTACGAGGAAAGGATATATTTCCTATTCTGCAGAGTACAGAGTCTAATTTTATATTTAAAAGGCTTAGTATATAAAAAACGTGCTTATTACAGTCATTTGCAAAAGTTTAAGACCAGTAGCCAATTTTCAGTATTTTAACTTATTGCATCATTTGCGCAGATTATTGCGTTATCTCATGTGCTGATTGCAGCAGACGCATTCTACTGCTATAAATAAAGGTGCCCGGCACGGTTATCACCGCTTGTTTATTGGATTTTGTCGTAGACAGTGCTGTTATGTAATTATTGTAATGGGTAAAAAACATTCGCTTACTGTTACAAAAAGGTCAGAAATATTGACCCTGCATAAAATTGGCTTTTCTGAACGCCAAATAAGCTCTAGGGACAGCAAGACAGCTGTGCATCAAGCTATTAGTAAATTTAAAATTTTGGGGAAATTTGTGGACCTTATAAGAGCTGTTTCTTTTCCGTACTTGGAGTAAATCGAGGTTTCCTTGCAGGTTTATGGGATGATAAACCAAAATCTTTGGCCAAACGTCTTTAAATAATATTCAAATTGACGTTGGTGCCTTTTGCAGCCAGAGAATGTCTAATCGTATTGCAGGAGGTTCTTGGATCTCGCTCAACCATCCTTATCACGTGATCGCCACGTGCACTTGTTTTTCTAGGACGACCGCTCCTCTTAAGATGCACAGTTTTTTCCGAAATTTTAAATTTACTAATAGCTTGATGCTCAGCTGTCTTGCTCACATTTGTCCGCGAACTTATTTGACGTTCAGAAAATCCAATTTTCTGAAGGGTCAATATTTCTAACCTATTTGTAACAGTAAGTGAAGGTTTTTTACCCATCACAATAATTACACAACAGTACTGTCTACGACAAAATCCAATAGACAGCTAGCGATAAATGTGCCGGGCACCTTTATAGCAGTAGAATGCGTCTAATGCAATCAGCACATAAGATGACGCAATAATCTGCGCAAATGATGCAATGTGTAAAAATACTGAAAATTGGCTACTGGTCTTAAACATTTACAAATGACTGTACATTTGGGTGCATATCGGATCAAGCACAATAATTCTCTCACGGTAAAATTTACCATAATATTAGCATTAGTTGTTCAAAATTGTCTTAAAATAAATTCCGATATTTCCATAGCTGTGAAATTAAAAAGAATAGATAAATTACACTTGATACACAGAAAAGTTTCAAAATCAAATTTTCTGTGACCAAATGAATGAAGATTTATGTTTTAATTTGTATTTATTTTTGTATTTTTGTATTTATTTATTTATTATTATTATTATTATTTTAATAGCTCTGGCTCCAAAATTTATGAAACTCTTCAAAATTAGTATTTTCTCTCCAAGTGGAATGAGATTCTTCACCAATGTGACTCTACAAATAGTGGAGGAACGAAAAAGAACCGGACAAGTAAAGAACGATTTGTTTTTTAATAGAACAAGTTCGGTGTTTCACTATTTATAAACACTACATTTAATAATAATAATAATAATAATAATAATAATAAATAAATAAAAATTAGAGTGTAGAATTTTAAAATTGCTATTATCAGTCTTTATGTCCATTTAAATGTATTCGTATAAAAGTGTTCCCTTAAAAAAAACAAGGCATGAGCTTGAATCTGCACGACCGAAATGAAAATTTCAGTAGTGATACGTATAACATAAATTAAAAAGCTTTCCATTCAGTTAAATTAAAAATAAAGGTATTAGACTTTTTAAGTTGTCTTTTATATTACATATACAGGGTGATCAGAAAATGCCTGGCCAAAATTTATAGGGCTTAGAGCGACGAATATAAAAGAATTCGCAGTACAATGCATGTCCGGAAACGCCGCGTGAAGGGGATAGAGGGCATGTGGTAGAGCAGTCGAAATAAACCAGCAGACAAAGCAAGAAGCTGTGAATTCACACAGAATGCAGCTCTTCACGAATGCCAAACTAGTAGATGTTCATCTGACATCATAAAATAATAATAATAATAATAATAAATATATATATAATATAAAATGTTCTCGCATTCAAGCTTGTTTTGAATGCCTTACACAGCACCCTTTACCACTTTCACGGGACACGCATTGTACTATATATCATTTTATATTCGTTCCCTGAAATTCCTTTTAAATTTTGACCAGACATTTTCCGATCACGATCACCTTGTTACATTGTTTATCTATCATACAGTGACTAAAATTTTATATATTAAAAATAATAATAATAAATAAGTAAAAATAAATCATATAGCACACCTGAGAATATATGTTCAAGTATAGATACATTGATATCCCCTAACAAATTTAAATATTTTTGCATAATCCTCCACACAAGATATTGCTTTTCTTCCTACATTTTTGTGAGACCTTCTTTTGAATCTCTTCGCTTTATTTGTTTATAAATGAGTCAGTTTATGGGTTTTATTGCATAAATAATCGTGACGCTAAACGTAAAATAATTTTAACAAAGGATCGGATCAGATGAATTCGTTCTGAAAGAAGGAATGTATATAATAGACCTAAAAGTTTAAAAAAAAAAAAATTAATTTCTCATTTTTTATTATTGTTATAATTTTAAACATAATAACAATTGTAATAATTATAATAATACAGGCTAGAACATTTAATAAATTATTTACTACGTCAAACAACTGATGGGTACCTTTAAAATCTGTTGTTGCTAACTTTCTAATACAAGTATGAGTGACTGTGAAATGACGAAATTTTGCAAGGGTATATTTTAGAAAATAGAGCTAATTTAGCAATTGCCTATCAAGGTCAATACTTGAAAATTTTTAAATATTAGAACCGATAATACTGTTGATCATTCCTCAGTATTGAGATTTTGCACGTTTTTGTTTAATTTTAAAATACGCAGTTTAAAATATTGCTCAATTTTGCATTATGAGCATATATATATATATATATATATATATATATATTCATAAACATGTCTTGCCTTGTGTGAAAATATTCTATGCATACATTAAAAAGAGTAACTGCATGTCTTGGGTCAGTTTATGGATATTTCAAACAAAAAATTAAATAACACATATGTAGTTTCAATAGTCTTTTCAAAATTGCGGTAGTGTAGTTTAAAAATCTCCAATGTAATAATATGGAGATTTTTTAAACTACACTACCGCAATTTAATAGGAATAGACTATTGAAACTAGATATGTGTTATTTATATTTGTATTGCTGTTAAATGTTTTTCAGGTAAATTTCAACACAAATTTATAAATTTTATGGATATATTTTATAATTACATTAAGGAAATATATATCCACGTTAAAAATGCCTAAATGAAAAGCCAAGTTTGTACACTGCAGTTTTGCTGCCAAAACTGCAGTATACGAATTTGGTTTTCCATTTTAACAGTTAATACGTAGTTACTCTACTGCATTTGTTTACTGTCAACTCAAGGTTTTGTACTTTATATTTTATATATTTGTTTATATATTTGTCTTTTAAAAATTTGAATATTTTACTGTTATTGTTTCAGACAAGAAACGACTTCCTTCAACTTCTTATAGATACAGCTAAGGAACTGAAGGACGAAGGTAAATTAGACGAAAGCGATAAAGATGTCTTAACCGAAAACTATGGAAAAGACGAAAATGATCAAATATTTAAGCAGAATGGCTACATTAAAAAAAGTAAGTCGCGTCGGGGAAGTAATTTATGACTCTATCAATATACGATTGTTTGCACTTGGATTTATTATTTTAATGTAACGTATTCTGATAATTCTGCGATTCTCCTCTCTCTCTCTCTCTCTCTCTCTCTCTCTCTTTACTTTCTCTTACCCATAGGTTCTAGAAATATTATTTTAGGGTCAAATTTCGAACGTGAGTTTTTGTTATATTTACATGTTCTGAGGCTCCTACATACGAACTACCCTGAATACGAAAATCATGTTTTTAAAGAATGGTCTGTCTGTGTGGATGGATGTCTGTGTGTCTGTTATCAGCATATCTCTAAAACAAATAGTAGCAGAAATTCCAAACTCGGTATTCTAAATGTGTACAAAAGGATGCTACAGTAAGCTTTTCGTTGAGATGAAGCAAATGGTTCGTGTACAGGGACACTCAAAAGTATTCAAATACATTACGTCTATGGGGGAAATTGCAGGAAAGTAGAGTTTAGCATCTATAGACTGCACTAAACCAAATGAAACATATATATATATTTTGTAATAGAGATGGTCAACTACGAAAAAAGTTTTGTGTATGTAGGAGCCTCGCCCCCCCTCCCCCCGGGGGGGAAGTCCCCTCTCGAGCGGAGTAAATTTTCATGATGTGTATCTTTCAAAAGAGCTCGCCAATACCTTTAAAACGAATGATTGAACCATCGATCTGCGATAATTTAAAATAAAGTTATCAATTTTTTTCATTTTTAACAAAAAAAAAAAAAAAAAAAAAATTACATGTAATATTGTGAATAAATTCAACTTTTTTTATTATTATTATTATTATTATTTAGTGTTATACTACTTCTCTAATATGGAAATCGTCTGCCTTATCATAAAAGATAATTTTTTTAAATAATAATTTTAATAAATTATTTTTTAAAAACAAAATTGTTTCTTTAACAACCGAATTAAATTCTATATAAATTTAGGTGCATTAATGAAACGGGGGGTTGAGGGGGGGGGGGGGCAGAACTAATTATCATATAAAACTCTTCTCCGAAGCCTAATTTGAAATGTTTTAACATAGGTTTACATAACAGTACTCGTTATCTTACCTCTTAATCTGCAACCTGTATTTATAGTATTAAATTTCAGGGTAAGAGAAAGTCGTGTGAGTGACACATCAGATTTTTTTTTTTTTTTTTTTTTTTTTTTTTTAAAGATATCGCCTCATGTTTGTGGTAACCAAGACAATGTTAATCTATTTTACAGCATTGTTAAAAAAAACTTTTATTATTTGCACATCATCAGTTGTTGTTTATAATTTTGTGTTTTTCAGCTTTATCCATAGAAGAACTGATAGCACAGTGCGTAATCTTCTTCCTAGCTGGATATGATACGACAGCTTCTACTTTATCTTTCGCATCCTACTGCTTAGCACTGAATCCCGATATACAAGAAAAACTGATTGAAGAACTGGACGAAACCTTGAAAAAATACGATGTAATGAGCTTAAAAAATTTATTCACCATTTTATTAATTTATTTGCCTACACGTTACTTTGACTATATTCCTTAATGTAAGAATGTCTTATTACAGACTCTCCAGCAAAAGACATCTGATTTCAAAATTAAAAATCTTGAAAACAAAGATCGGTTGAAAAATGGAAAAAACGGTATGTTTATTGAGAAAACTGTAAAAATTTAATTCGGATTTTTTTTGAAATTTATAATAAAAGGTGCCAACAGATGTAGATGTGCATCTGCATTGGGGATCAGCTCAAGCTTTGAATCGTGAAAGAAGTTTGGTGTAGCAAACAAAGAAGCTATAATGCTATCAAAGAGATAACAAAGGAAAAGGTTCATATCATATGTTTCTTCTATTAAAAGTTTATCTTTAAAACTCTGTGAAACGTACAACGCTATCAGTTGAAAACTTTTATTACTAATTTTTAAACTTTTATATACAATTTTTAAAACTTTACACAATAAATATACTGCTTGTTCCATTCATCTATAAATCTTTGTTTTCGAGATTTTTGATTTCAAAATGTCTTTTCCTACATACCATGTATATGTATTGTCTATAATAAATTCATTTCGCAAAATAATATTTTAAAAGATATTTTATTTTTTAATATCTTATTTAAAATGTATCCAATGTGTGACAAGCCAATTGATATGAATTTATTGAAAATTATTTTATTATTTCTTTTCTTTGTACATGTTTATTCCTTTGAAACTAATGCAAGTTAAAAATTTAGAAAATAAAATAAATAAATAAAATGAAAACTGCAATGTCCATAACAAAGCTTTATATTATGTAATTCCAATATTTTAATGTAGTAGCACAGTTAATTTATTTTCCACATTGTTGGTTTTATATATAAATTTAGTGCATTCCTCTACAAAAGAAACTGGGATATGACCATAATATAATGTTCATTCGCAAAAGAATCCTTTATTATCATTCTCAGTGAATGGTCAAAATAATAATTGAATAAGCATAGATTTTCATTGTAGATATTAAATTTGATTCAACTTTATTGCACAGATAGAAAGCTGTAGCAATCACGCAAATAATAAAAAGTATGGAAAAGCAGAGCATCTTGTATGAGGCGATTAACACAAAACTTCACTACGCTCGGATATCTATCAAAATTAAAGTAAATATAATGTTTATTGAAATTTTATTTTTCCGACTGAGTGAAAATAATGCCTGGACCGGGAGTCGAACCCCGGATCTTTGACTTACAAGGTCAAGGTTGAGGTATTATTTCTTACAAGGTCTTATTTCTGTTGAGCTATCTAAATGATAGACCAGATATTTCGGCCAAAAGGTTGTCTGAATGAGTAATGCCGACCGGTTTGTCGGCCTGGATAGCTCAATTGGTAGAGCCTTGACCTTGTAAGTCAAAGATCCGGGGTTCGACTCCCGGTCCAGGCATTATTTTCACTCAGTCGGATAAATATAATGTATTTTATAATTCTGCGTAATTACTTTTGAACTATAGCGCTCACAAATTATGAAAACCAGGGTTTACCACTAACTTATAATAGTAATTTAATTTTGTCATAAAATAATTCTTTATACTTAAAAATAATGCCTCTGCTTTTTAAAATGGTGGAACAATCCTTAACCTAGTACCAACAGGCATTCAGGAATACATGTATCTATATCTATATATATTCAAACACTAGCAAGCCCGTATTAAATTTTCGCACTTTATTTCTTTTCTTATTTACCTTTAAAATTTGAAACTCACAAATATTATACCAATTTCACCACCTAATTAAAATTTTGATTTACCAGAAGCCAAATTATTATTAGAATCAAATCAATATTGTGCAGTAGTGAAACCAAAATCAATCAAAAAAAGATTTGAAAATAAAATTCATGGTTAAGACCCGGTTTTCATACTCCCGCAGGCAGTAGTGTTTTAGTATAGGATTTTCATGATGCCTTTTAAATTTGTTTTCGCCATTTTGGCGATGGCATATTATTTATTTTGGTATTATTTTTTGTTTAAAAAAACTAATTCCTATTTTGGATATATTTTTTATGATTGTATTTTTTAATCAATTTAAGATAATAATACATATTTTGTATATATCATTAAAGTATTGCTAGGTTTGAAATGACGCTTACAAAGATTGTGAAGAAATAATTTTTAAAAACACATTTTTTCATAAAATAATGTCATTAGACAAATGGCGATATTTTTTCTTATTAGTTCACTGAGCCGAGTCTGTGTGCTTAAATATTGTTTCTTTTTAAATATTATTTTTTATCCTCGCGTACTACGCCACTATCGTATCGTTTCGACAAAAATTAGTTGTAATTGGTCCACGTTAGAGAAATTTTATATAGATTTTGGTATATATATATATATATTTTTTTTTTTTTTTTTAAACTAATTTCTATTTTGATTATGATTTTTACCATTGCTTTTCTTAGTCAATTTATGATAATAATTCGCATTTTGTATATATCTTTAAAGTATTGCTATGTTTAAAATTATGCTTGCAAAAGTACTGAAGAAGCATTTTTTAGAAATACATTTTTCGATAAAATAATCTCATTAGACAAATGTCGTCATTTGTTTGTTATTAGATCACTGAGCTGAGTGCGCGTGCTTAAATATTGTCCACTTATAAATATTATTTTTTATCCTCATGTATTTTATTAATTAGATCATTATCGTACATCATTTACATCATTATTTACAGTTTAAGTTGTCATTGCTGTCAAGTATCATGCATGCAATTATCAAAGATGTGTAAAAAATATTATAAAAATATTTACAGTATTATTTTCTTTATTAATTTCATATAATAAGTGTTATTCATATACTATTCATATTCATTATAAAATTATTGGTGGTTTTGTGTTTTTTTTTTTTTTTCTGGTTTTTTTTTTTTTTTTTTTTTTTTTTTCACTTACAATATGTGTTTACTGAACTCAGTTTGTAGTTCATTTATATTCTGTTTGTCGGATAAGTCACATACTATAGGCAAAATTTAAAAATATATATATTTATTTTTTATTTTCTGTCACAGGGTTCGTTAACATATGAGGCGATTCAAGATATGAAATATTTGGATAATGTTATATCTGAAACGCTAAGACTCTATCCTCCTGCTATAAGGTAATATTGCATATTATCATCGAAAATTTAAAAATTAAGTTACTCCTTAAAAAGATTTCCATTTTCATAATAAATAAATAATTTTTCTTTAGGATAGAAAGATATGCTGATGAAGATTATGAGCTCGGTGATACAGGATTGACTATTCCGAAGGGTATGATTGTAACTATTCCCGTATATGCTATTCATAGAGATCCTAAAATTTATCCAAATCCAGAAAAGTTCGATCCCGACAGGTAATATTGTGTTTTATTAATTTCTAAGATATTACTATTACTTATAGTTATAAGAAAAGATGTTATTAAAAAAGTGAAAAAAAAAAAAAAAAATCCTCAACAACACGACATTTGTTGCATGTTTGCAAAATTATTTTTGATGAAAATAGCAGAAATTTCTTAAATTGCTATTCAAAGCATTCTATCTATTTTTTTCTAGAAGCTTAAGTCTTGGATCAAAACAGATTGATTTAAGATACGGATAGATTTTTTTTTTTTTCCTGCAAATTCAATATTTGTTCGAGATATCTACTTTGACATTATTTTCTAAAAACTTCCTTTTTTTTTTTTTAAATACGAGAATGCCATTTGATTATATGATTATATTTCAAGTGCTTGTCAGTAACACTCATTTCTGACGTCAATATTTATCGAGGAATCGGAATACAGGAAATCAAACCTGAAGTTAGTAAATACTGATTTTGCTTAAAAAACGATATGCTTAGCTGACATAACATGAAATAAAATGCTGGGAAAAAAAAAAAAAAAAAAAAAAAACATGCAGACATTTTTAGCAACATTATAAAATTAAATTCCTTTAATAAAATTTGTTTCTGTTCTTTTCATTTTCATTAAAAGCATTTCTTATACAACTTAAGCAATCTTTCAATTGTTATTCCAGATTCACTCCAGAAGAGAGAGCCAAACGGGATCAGTATGCTTACTTGCCGTTTGGTCATGGTCCAAGGAACTGTGTAGGAATGAGATTTGCCCTACTGGAAATTAAAGTTTGTTTGGCACACGTACTAAGTCATTTCCGAATAAAAAGATGCCCTCAAACTAAGGTAAATATTCATCTCACGTACATATAAAAAGGAAAATAACTAAAAACGTAACCAAACATTAAATGCATGTAGCTAGTTTCAAAGATTCAAAAGTAACCCCTTCTCAGGAAAATTAGAAAAATATAAAAAAGGTAAAAATCGAAAACTGAAATTTCATTGTATATATACTGAATGACTACTTTATTATGACCACCCCGCATAGATAGTTTTGCTGCCGACTGTACTGGCATAAATATCCTTGATTATGAGCTTTCCAATTTAAGAATTTCGTAAGTCAGTGGAAATTTACAATTCACTTAATATGACAAAACAGGACAAAATTTCGCATAAACGTCCATTTTGAGGGATATTTTCATTGTAAAGACGTCAGAACACTTTT
This sequence comes from Salticus scenicus, assembly GCA_963930645.1. Lineage (NCBI taxonomy): Eukaryota > Metazoa > Arthropoda > Arachnida > Araneae > Salticidae > Salticus > Salticus scenicus. Next base: position 219,884,735 of record OZ005648.1, read on the forward strand.
AAAATATCCTTTAGGATACTGGCATGAACATCCCTGACTGTGAATTTTTTAATTTAAAAATTTCGTAAGTTATTTGGAATTTACGATTTACTTAACATGGCAGAATAGGGCAAAATTGAGCATAAACGTCCATTTTGAGGATCATAAGTATATCGAACAACTTCAAAGTAACATTTATGATACTTGTTTGAACATGATTGACTACAAATATTCTAATAGGAAAATTTCGTAAGTTATTCGTAATTTAAGATTTTATCAACGTAGCAGAATTGGGCAATATTTCATATAAATATGCATTTTGAGAATTGTTGCATTGGAAATAGTAGCATGAAAACTAAACTGCGAAATTGACCCTAATAAAATAAATTAATAGATTAGAATAAGATAAATATATCGAAGTGAATGGTGGATAGCCTATTAGGCGGGGATTTCATTTGTCACTGTGTCAGATGTTTGGTGAAATTCATTTCTCTTAAAATGATTATAATATGTCCTGCACTAGAAATGTATGAGACGATATATATGATGGGGAACTGAGCAGTGTCCACATATGCCAACTAGTTTTTAGCAATGCTCATTGAAGCAGGTTTTACCTTTTTCCGGCGCCAGTCATCCAAATATAAAATATTATAAAATATAAAATTATAAAAAATTGAAAAACTACAAAAACTCAGTATGTTAGTGTGCATACCTGCTGTTTTAATTTTCTCGTGAAGGAAGGCGGGCAATTCCAGTCATCTATTTTATTTTGGTTCCTTTTTATCCATATTATTTAGTTAATTATGATTCATTCAGCCAAATTATCTATTTACGTTCCACTTCTATGTCCTCGCTCAGCAGTAGGTCTGTCGACCATGCTGCTGCGGGAAGTAGACAGCATTCTACCATACTTAACTTAATTTTAATTTGTCAGCATTATCAAACTTCCTTTTTTTTTTTTTTTGTAATCTTAGCTAAAATAGGCTTTTGAATGCACGTATTTTTGTTCTCTGTGATACAATTTATTTTTTAATATTGTCTACATTGTATTAAAACGTACATTATATCATACTCATTTTAGTATAAATGCATCTGAAAGTTATTGAGAAATAAGTGATATTTATGAAAGTTTGGATAGCTAATCTGAAAACAGTGTATTATACGTATACTGTTGTATTATACATAAAATTCTTTTTATAAAATTCTGTTTTAATGTTTAAAACACATATACCTTTTATTTTTCTACTTACTGGAAAACCAACATCCAGTCATAATTACTCTGATTGTTGTTTTTTCTGCAAAATTAAATTTTCTCGATTTTAAGCTAAAAAAAAAAAAAAAAAAATCCAAAAATTAAAAATAAATACATATATTTTTCATACACTTTATTTTATAAATTTAAAAAAAAAAAAGGCGCATTTTTTTTACTATTTTTAAGAAAATTGCGAGATCGTTAAGGGGTTAAACAATCTCAGCCACTTTTGGCCTAGCAAGCCCCCCCCCCCCCCCCCCTTTGCGTGAGGATTGAAGGGAGACGTGGCAATTGTGGCGGTCTCTGTCGAATCACATTGGTTCTTCCCCTGGCCCGTTCTCGGAAGCAGAAAGCAATCCGTATAAAAGAATATGCTTATTTAAATGGATAACTCTAATTATTATTTGTTTTATTATTTTGCATTATGTTATATTGTGTTTCTTTTATTTTCCCCCGTCATCCTTTAATTCTAGTTATGTGTAAGTCATTCATGTTTTTTTTTTTTTTTTTTTTTTTTAAGTTCCTGTTATTTTATCCTTGGTTTACAATTATTTTATATTTATTATATAGTTTTATGTTAAAGTTTATTGTGTTCGTTCCATTTTGAACCGAGGGTGTGGCGATGTCTGGTCCTCGTTAATCCGTGCTGCACGGTCAAGTGCCTGATGTGGTCGTTAGCAGTTCGTCAGGCTACCAACGCGGGGCACCATCCCTTCCCCCCCCCCCCCCCCCCGTGTTGGATCAAAATTGGATGGTACCCCCTTCTTTTTCTCTCCTGTATATAACACGTTTTTAATTCGGTCTTTAATCACCTTCCACGCCTATCTCAGTACTTAAATTAAGTTAAGCACATCACTAAGTTTTTTTTTCTTCCTCCCCCAATGTCAATTACAGAATTCTCCATTCATGTATTTATTTTCCCCAGGCCATTATTTCTCAGCTGCTTTCGTCATTTCTCAGTCTTCGAACAGGAGTGTCTCCACAATTCCTTTTTCCCAGTTTTTTTTTTTTTGTAAATTACGTTTGTTTCTCTATCCTTTCGGCTAGTAAGTTCCCGTGTACAGCCGCCTTTTGCGGCTCCCCTGCCCATTTCCCTCTTCTCAAATTGCCTTTTTTCCCTCTCTATTTTCTCAGCTAGGTCTGCACCTATTTCAAAAACTCCAACACAATGACGTGTGCTCTTTGTTTGTGCTTCTGTAGCGCATTCTTCGAAGTGCGGTTGTGCTAGTCGAGCACCGGGTTTCCCCCCCCCCCCCCAAAAAAAAAAAAAAAAAAAAAAAAAATCTGAAAAGCGAAATCGCAATGACAAAGTCCTATATTTTACATAGAAGTCTACAGTTAGAAGTCTTATCCTAGTTCCTCCGGACACAGCTCATTTCTATGGGATGCTCAAGTAGCTCCTAGAGTAGTTGGTCTTCACTGTTGTTTTTCACCCCTTTGGACGGTATCAAACCCATTAAAATTGGCCACTTGGCCAGGTATACCTTGGCCTTCGTAGGTAGGGGCCGTCCAGAGGTTCAGGTAACAGTTCTTATGGTTTTTGATAGATTTTTTACAGATCTGAAATCTTAAAATTATGTTTTCTCAGTTTGCATTTTTTAATGAATTCATGATATATATATATATATATATATATATATATAATAGATGTTGTAATTAAATTTAATCTTAAAATTTAGCTATTAATAGAACTAAAACAGTAACAGCTGACTTAAAATATAGAACTGAATTTAACATAGAGGAAAGAATTACACAAAAAGTTGCGATATAGATTAAGAACCAATGAGTTATGATAGTAACTTAAAATACTTACGCCGACCTGAATGATAATAAAAAAAGACCATTAAACTTATGAGAGGGAAAACAAATAATAAATCACAGAAATAATTGGATGAAAATGCTTAAACTTAGAAGCATACTTATCAAGGGGTGCATACTTCATAAAGCTTTAAAAGCTGCAACGATTTCGTAAAACGATATTGCTAATCATAGCAATTTATATCATTTCACACCCCGATCGATGCAGCAAGAACCATAAAGAATTAGAAATAAAGTGAAATATTAAATTAAAACAAGGATTAAATAAAGATTAAATATAAACTTAATGGAAACGAAAATGATAACATGAATGAAGCAGAGCAACCACATGTATAACATTTAACACCGACTGGAGAAAAGGATGGTGCCAAAACCTAAATTGAAGTAAAATAAAAGCTCGACAGATATCGATTAATCGAATATACTTCAGAGCATTTTCATTAAAGATAAAATACACAGAGTAAATATTAAATGATAATGTTAAAATAGATTTTAAAGTTAATTAAATTTAAAACTAGTAGAGTTAAATTAAATCGTACCAAATACATTAATAATAAATCATTTAAGTTAAGGTCTGAAAAATGAAGGCATAAGACATCAGAGGGCAAACGCCATCTTTCGGTAAGCTATAAAAACATTAAGTCAGTTAAATTATTTCAGGAGAAGAAGTCAATGCAATAAGTAGTGTAATTAAGATGTATTGACTGAAAGATTAAGATAATTTAGAAGTATTGACTGCAAGATTAAGATAATTTTTAGCACCGATCAAGTAATTAGAATAATTTGTAAATAATATAAGATCTTATTTTTGTTATGCAAATAGATGGATTGTTCAAACTTAACAAGGGAAGCCTCAAGTAGCCAGATGCACAAAATTAAATTTAAGGATAAAAGATTTCAAAATTCATAGTATCAACCAGAAAAATAAGAATGTAACTTACAGTAATCCCCCCCCCCACCTTTTTTTTTTTTTTTTTTTTTTTTTAATTTTATTCAGCATCAAACCCTCCCAACCAACCAGCCAAACAACACCACCCTTCCTCCTTAATCAAACATCTGCCCACCCATCCACCAGTTTTTTTTTTTTTTATTAAACCTTAGTTTTTTTTTTTGTGTGTGTGTGTGTGTGTGTTAGACAGAGACCCTTTATGATAAACAAGTGAATAAATAATTTTTTTAGGATAACCCATTTTTGTAGCAACATTAATTATGTGAGAGATATTTTTGTTTTTAAACCTAACTGAACAAAGATTATGTATACGAAAGAGGTGATTGAGAAGGATATTTCTGTAAACAGAGATATGAAGACAAGAAGTAAAGTGAGTAAATAAATTTACTTTGAAACTGAAATCTTGTCTTTTGTCATACAGATCAGTATAAATTTTACTACCATCAAGTTTGAGTTTTAAATCTAAGAAATTTATACAGTTATTGTTGAGAAGATTATGAGTTAAGGTAAGGTGAGAAGGATATTCAAATTTAAATAAATTAGGGGAAAAATTATTGACATAAAAAATTATAATGTCATCAATGTATCGGTAAAAATAGACATTTTCAATACATAATCCCTGTTCATAATGGTAAAGGTATAAGTCAGCTAACATACTCGAGCTACATCCTCCTTGTGGAATACCGACCTTTTGAATATAGATCTTATTACAGTGTAGAATGTAATTGTTATGAATAATAAAATTTAAAAGTGTCTTAAATGATGTTGCTGAAAAGCATTTTGGTAAAGAGATTTGACTTTTAAATTTTTCAAAAAGGTTAAAGATGATATGATGAAGATCTGTTAAATTAATATTATTAAACAGGTCAGCAAAATCATAAGTCATGATATCAGTCACATTATTCCTAGATAAGAAATTGGCTTTAAGTTGATAACTATTTTTAAGACAAAAGAAATTTTTTGATTTACTAATTATACTAAGTCTTTTCTTAAATATCTGTTGAAGTTTTAACATTTTGAAGATCAAGAATTCATTAAAAAATGCAAACGAAGAAAACACAATTTAAATATTTCAAATCTCTAAAAAATCGATCAAAAACCATATGAATTGGTACCTGAATATATATTTTATTGAACAAACCTAATAGTTCAATTCATAAATATTAAATGGAAATTTAAGCTTTTATGTGAAACATACTTCAGCAGTGCTGTCAAAGGTGCCGAATCCCCTTAATATGTTAAATTTATCAGAAATAATTTGATTTCAATTTCCAATACAATTTTCTATATTTTTAGTTCTTTTGACAGATTAGTAATACAGAAAATACTTTTATTATTTAAATACACATTTTCAATGAGTTCTCATTTTATACCATTTTCTGATTGGGTTTTGAAGTGTTCACTACTGGCGAAATTTAAACTGTCTTGAAAATTAATTCATCGAGTATAAAAATGATTCCATTAGCATTTTTCGCAGTATAGTTATATGCAAAAAGAATTGGGGTATTGAAGATTGGCTATAGTTAGAGGCTCTAAAATTACGAACAGTACGCAAAATATAGCTAGAAATTGTCCTCAAAGTATCCACTACGGGTAAATTTTTCCTATGTTTCTTTAATAGGTTTCATCGTAAAGATGTCAAACCACTTTCGAAATATTATTTAGGATACTGGCATGAATATCATAGACTATGATTTTTCCAATTTAAAATATTCGTAAGTTATTTGGAATTTACGACATACTTAACATGGCAGAATAAGGCAAAATTGAGCATAAACATCCATTTTGAGGATCATAAATACGTTAGACAACTTTAAAATTACATTTATGATATTTTTTGAACATGATTGAATACAAATATTCTAATAGGAAAATTTCGTAAATTATTCGTAATTTACGATTTTATCAATATAGCAAATTTGAAAATTTTTCATATAAATATGAATTTTGAAGATTATTGCATTGGAAACAGTAGCGTGAAAACTAAACGGAATTGACCCTGATAAAATAAATTAATAGATTAGAATAAGATAAATATATCGAAGTGAACGGTGGATAGCCTATTAGGCGGGATTTCATTCTGTCACTGTATGAAGCTTTGGTCAAATTCATTTCTTTTAACATGATTAAAATATGTCTCGCATTAGAAATTTATGAGAACATAAACATGATGGGGAACTGAGCAGAGTCCACCTATGCCAACTAGTTTGTAAGTGGATTATGAGCGAACTGGATAACTTATACATGCTCTATGTTAATCTTGTAGTAGTTCTGTAATTTTCAAGAACAGGGGTGCTTGTGTTCAGGGTTTACCCCTGATTTCAGGGTTTTTATTCTAACCCATGTGTATTTTTTATTTCCTATGAAGTTATTTTTTTGTTTTCATTGGTTGTTCATTTGTCATCCAGGTGATATGTGAATGAAATGTAAAAAGATTGAGGGCTTCTGGCCTAAATAGTTTGAGTATTATTTGATATTTTGGGTTTTTTCTAATTTGAGGCTCTAATTTTCAGGGGTTTTACCTTTGAGTCGCAATCACCTTTGCGATGAAACTTAAAAAAAGAAATGTATACTTAAATTATTTTCTTATCTAACTTCTCAGTAAAATGTTTTCGCAATAATATTTTTTAATTTTTCAGGTGCCTCTGAATTTTTATATAGGACAAGGTTTACTTCAACCTAAAGACATTCTGCTGGCACTTGAAGAGAGAAAAGATGCATTCAAAGCACTGTAACAAAGTTTTCTTGAGAATGATTCGTAAAGTTTATTTGACAGATGAAAATTATTTTTTGACTTTTATAATTTTGTATCCAGAAAATATGTATATATATATAAACATAAATAAATAAATAAAATAAAATTTTATTGTAATTCTGGTTTCTTTCCCTTATAAATGAATAAATTTATTTCATCATTTCAAAAATTTAATGTATAACACAACATAACTTTAAAAAATCACTACTACACATAATATATACTATTTTTGATAATATATGTATACTCTTTTTGACAGATAGCGTGGTCAGAAAACATAAAATTGATTTAACAAATCACACACCTAACATTTTTTTTCTGTAAGATCATACTAATTCATACGTCATAAAGACATATTAAATAGAGTTTGTCTAGCGAGTTTTAAAAAAATCATTTTTGAAAATGCCCCATTCCGAGGTTTAAAACTGACCTATACCTAATCAGGACGACTGTAAATTTTCAGAGTAACTTCTGTAGTAACCAAGTAATACATGCGAAAGAACATCTAATGTTTTATGTAACAAATTTAAATAAAATCATTAGTACCGTTTTTGAGATACTGACTGTCGGTTCCACTTCTGATTTTCACCAAAATTTGGCAAACTCATTTGTTCACCGGAAACTAACAAATACATACAAAAAAATATCTAAAAGGGAGTTAATAAGGCGAGTTTGAAGAAATTCCGTAGAGCCGTTTTTAAAGGAGAACTAAAAAAAAAAAAAAAAAAAAAAAAACATTAAAAGTACAGGAAAAATCTGGCAGCTGGGTTGCCAGTATTTCTCCGTCAAATATACAGTTTAAAACCATAAAATTGCATCACTGACATATATTTTACATACACAGGAATCCTGTAAATCAAACAGGTTTTTTGTTAAAAGTACAGTTTTGTCCTGTTTATTTGACTGGGAAATACTGGCACCCCAGCTGCCAGATTTTTCCTGTACTTTTAACAACTTTTTTTTTTTTTTTTTTTTTTACAGTGAACGTTCTTGCAATATCTCTGATTCACCTGCTTAAACAGGATGCCTATCAATTTTTCTGAACTAACCAACTGATGCATATGACATGACATCATCTAAAAGAGTGTTTATATAGCAACCTTTACGAAAATATTTAGAGCCATTTCTGAGATACAGACATAAGGTCTCACTTCCGATTTTAAAAGTTTCACTTCTAATTTTTCAGTTTTCACCAAAAAGTAGTAAAATTACCTGTACACTGAACTTGTCTTAATTCTGAAGTTTCACCATTCTATTTTTATTAGTTTTAGAGATATGGTAGTCAATAGATTTATCACACACATACGCAGATTACGTTTTGACTAATTGCCAAAAATAACTTTTCTGAACTCAAGAGACATAAAACATGCAAATCAGATGAAAATTCGATATCAAAATTTTGGTCGAATAGAATACTTCCATAATCTACGGTAGTCGTGTAATGGAGGTAAAAATTAAAAATCTCTTCCATATCCATGCAGTTTTGGAAGTGATGTTTTATAAGTTTTAGATTACCTTTTAAAGTTAGTTTTCGTTTTAATAAAAGTTATAAATATTTAGAAAAAGTTACCATTTTTAAGACAAAATATAGTTCAGCCATCAGAACAAAAAAGCTATTAATTTGACATGAGAATATTGCTTATTAATTTGAATCTTTCCTTATGGACTGGGTCTATCCTGTTTGGTCTTAAACTAATTGAATTAATTACTCCATGTAAATGTAATTTACTCATGGCATTGTCAAAGAGTTGTCAATGCTATATTTCATATTTTACAAAGAATAATAGTGATTATTATAATAAGTAAACGCAAATGTTTCTGTTTATAAGACAACCTATGATTTTAGATTATTTTCTAAATTGAATTGTTTATTAAACTAATAATTATTTATTAATGCAGTAAAATTTAATACTCAAATTAAATACTCAAATTAAACGCAAATGTTTCTGTTTATAAGACAACCTATGATTTTAGATTATTTTCTAAATTGAATTGTTTATTAAACTAATAATTATTTATTAATGCAGTAAAATTTAATACTCAAATAAAAAGCAAGTGTAAAATTTCAATTTAGCAAATCCTTGATGCTTTTGATGTCAAAACTTTTTAATTAAGACAAACAATTTTGATCCACATATCCACTTTATAAAATGGAAATTGGCTAATGAGGAAATTTGCAAAATATCAGGAGTTGACAATTATTTATAATGGCTCTATACATAGATATAATTAGATACCTTACAAAACTCTTATTCGAATGCAATGAAATACACTCTAGGATCAAGAAGTAGTAATGCAAATTAGACACAAATTGACATGCATACAGGTTTCGATGGAAAATGCAAATTTTTAAAGTTTGGCGGCCAATGAATGAACATGTGACGCTACAGCGCATTTTAACTGCGCAACTGGCAGAATATTAAAGAGGAGAAATTTTGATTCCAGGTCATAAATTCTTTGAGAATTTTATTCTGTCTACTCAGATAGATAGTAACTATACCTGGCATACAGGTGCGCAAACAATATGCGCCGATGCCAGCATTTGAGAGAGGAGTGTAGTTGGGCTCAAAGAAGCCGGTTCGTCTAATCTGCAAACTCTTTGACATTGGGATAAGAGCGATGCCGCTAGTAGATGATGCTGGCAGGAATGGGTGAACCATGGCCGAACGTAGTGTTAAGAAGGAAGCAGTCGGCCTAGAGATAGGATAGACACAGAATGCAAGAACCGATCAATCATCAGAGTAGTACTCAAAGCCCGAAATTCGTCATTATTAGCAATCCTACGTGCAACTGGTACTTCAGTGACTTCAAATACCATATTATATTTAAAATATTTTGTACACTGTGATAAATTATCTCATCTACTTTGTATGTATCGTAATTATCGACTTTTTTATTAATAAAATATTTCTTAAAATCAACAAAAAACATACCTCTGAAAACGTGCTTGCTGTTTTAGCTGCATCCATGTTCCTTCTAAATTTTTTTCTTTATGTTGGTGCTGAGATCTATGCATAAAATTTGCTAATAATACAGAAGGAAGGTTCAACTTTTAATTTTTGACCCTAAAACTACATATCATAGCGTTCCTGCTTTAAAAAGTTAGTGTTTAATGTATGGTAGCAAATATGATAGCATGGACATTAGAGGGTTAAGTCAGTCAGATAATTTTTTAACTGCTAACACAATGTATAAACAGATGCACACACGGAAAGCAAAATATTTTGAATTTCAACAGGTTGATTTCACTGAAATTAGGCAAACATTTTTTTTTTTTTTTTTTTTTTTTTAACCAAGCATTCACTACATTTGTGCTTTTTTTTTTTTTTTTTTTTTTTTTGGTTTATTATACAAAATGTAACATTAAAGTAATATACTCTGGCCATCACATACTGTTAATTCCATATAATTCATAAATATCTGTACCAAATTTTAAGTCATGTGAATATTTTTTTAATTGCTATCACAATGCACCCAAACAGACATACATGCAAAAAGCAAAAATCTTTTGAAATTTACTAAGTTAATTTCACTGATGTTTAGGCAAATAATTGTGTTCTGAACACCAACATTCTGATACCAAATATTCCCTTCATTTGTACTGTTTTCTTTAGATGTTTAGTAAAATGTAATACTAAATAAGCATGCTGTTATCATCACAAAACCTTCTTCTGTATCATTCTAATATATCAATTGTTTGACAAACTTTATGGTAAAGTTTTAACAGCAGGATAGTTTAGTTTAGTTTTTTAATGTATTACCAATACATTTTTTCAATATATCCTAAGCATAGGTTCTTTTACATAATTTCTTGCTGCAAAATTTTTGTTTTCCATAATTGGTGTGCTACCTCTCGGATGATATGAACCAAATTAAAATTATCCTTGTTTTATATAATATGCATCTTATATATTAACATTAAAAGATAATTGAAAAAAGTGTGAAATCAAGGAGTAGAAGAAGAAATAAAAGTTAAAATAGAAAATATAGGTATGGAAAATATTGTGGCTAAAGAAAGAAAATGAATTTTAAAAAAGATTAATCACTCATGCTGAATCTGGAATGGGAAAGAATACACAAGATTGTTTCTGTTTATATCGTTAAATTTGTGTATATATATCATGACATCACAGGCACAATAAAGAATATGTTTAGAAACAGAAAGAAAAAGAATAATTAAAATATATGACATCACAGACACACATACATTAAAAAAAAAAAAAGAAAAAGTTATCCATGGAAAGAGTACCAACAATAAATAAAAATCTGGTGTGTAACAAACACACAACATCCATTACCCACTATTACACATTATATGCACTTAAAAGTTTTCTTGTAAGAGAAAATTGATACATTTGTAAAAGCATATAAAACAGAGCTTACATAGTGAGTTAAAAAAAAAAAAAATCGGAGGCATTTTTTGAAAACAATACATGCAAGAGAACATCTAAACTCGAATAAACGACTACGTCAGAAACGCCAAAGAAAAATATTGGAAATGCATACAGCTGTTTCGGCAGCTTTAAGCGTGCCGTCTTTAGTGAAAAAAAAAAAATCTGAATCTACAGAAGTGCTCGTATATATAGGAGAGGGGCCGAATTTAGTTCAACCAATAGAATTACGGGAAAGGTGGGGAGAGTGGGCAATAGGAATTTATTAAAGTTAGCTGTGTAAACAGTAGAAAAATTAAGAAAATGTGGACTGAATATAAAATTTCGAACAGTCAGACAAATAGGGAATAGCGAAATCACAATTTACAAGATTTTTAAAATTTTTATAAATATGAAAAGCTTTAAAGAAATAGAGTTCATGAATGGATTTAGGTCTGCAAATTATTTTAGCTGAATTAAATTTAAAATTATGATTTTCCTCCCAGCAATGTTTAGAAATAGCCGATTTATTGGTTTCTTGTTTCTGGACGTAATTCATATGTTCTTTTAGACGAAATTTAAGACTGCGTTTAGTTTGGCCAATATATGATAAACCACACTAACAGGAAATACTATAAATACCCCAAGAATTATGCGTATCAATGGGATCTTTTAACTGAGAAAAGGTGAGTTTATTGGAAGGCGAAAATATTATTTTAAAATCATATTGTTTGAGAATTTTAGCTATAGTTTGACTGGATTTAGGAAAATAGGGTAAGACAATACTGATATTAGAAGAGACTGACTTAGTAGACGAAATACGAGGGAGTTGTAATTTTTGGATAGCTTTGTCTATAATGGAAGGGTCACAACCTCTGTCAATTGCAATGGCTTTCAGGTATTTAATTTCAGATTTTAATAAACTAGGATTTGAACAAATATTAAGGGCACGGTTTACAAAAGTATAGAAAGCAGCCATTTTTTGGTTAGGTGGGTGACATGAACGTGCATGGGGAGGAAGGGAGACAGCAAAATTTTTTCGATAGACGGTGGTTGAAAATCCATTTACAGTGCGAGAGACGAGGGTATCAAGAAATGGAAGGGAGCCATTATTTTCTATTTCATATGTAAACTGGATATTACTGTCAATTGAATTTAAAGTTTCTAAGACGTTGTCAATATTGTGATGAGATATGTTGATAAGTGTGAAGGTGTCGTCGACGTAACGGGTCCAAAAAGGGAAGGATATTTTCTTAAAAAGCTTGCTTTCGAAATAGTGCATGTAAATATCAGCGAGAATTGGGGAGAGAGGGGAACCCATGGCTAAACCTTCAGACTGACGATAGAATTTATTTTGGAAAGAAAAAGTGGTTTGTGATAAACAAATGCGGGTAAGAGAGATTAATTCTTGTATTTCAAAAGATGTGAAATGAAACTCTTTTAATCTATTTTCGAGACAGCAGAGGGCGCCACTTATTGGAACATCAGTGAAAAGAGATTTTACATCAAAGGAAACCATACTGAGATTAGTGTGAGGGCAGTTTTATTTGTTTTTTGCAAATTCTGTGGAATTCTTAACAGTATAACTATTAGCAGCAAGAAGGTCAGTAATAGTTTGAGCCATTTCCTCAATTTCACAATGTGCAAATTAGTTAACCGGTTCTACCGATTACGTACTAAAAAGTTTCGTGCTCTCAACCGTCTGAAGTTCCTTTTACAGTGCAAGAGATACCGCATCATCCCTAAATTCATTCAACTGAAATGCAATATATCTGGTTCCAGTTTTGTTAACAAAGCAGTACTCAGGTCTCATTTTAATATTCTCCGTGCAGTTTTCAAGGAAACTCGTACCACCATCGCCAAAATTGAAAAAGATTTATTTTCTCTCCACTTAAAGTTAGCTTTTGAACGTCCTAATTTTATGTTAATAGATCGCAATTCCTGGATTCATTGTGACAACCGTTCTCGTAAACACTCAATTAAATTACAAGATAAATTCACCTGGCTTCGTAATTCACAGAATCCTATTCATTCGAACGACTTTTCTGTTATCAATAAAAATGCAATCGTTAATCTTTCCAATGCTGAAATTACCAATAATCAATATTCTGTTCTCAAACTCAATTCAAATTTTGCCATTTCTAAACCTCCTTCTTTTTCTCAGTTAATTGCACCAGTTGAAAAAGCTTTCAAAAATTCTCGACTGACTGACCAACAGAAAGAAAATCTTAGTCATTTAATTCTTAATAATGCGAAATTCAATTCCAAAAATTTTAAATCAAATCTCAGCACGCCTTGAAAGAATTAAAATCTAATGAAAATATCATCATTACTAAAGCTGATAAAGGTGGTCAGATTGTTATTTTGGATAAAAAACAATACATTGAAAGTGTTACTGAATTAATTAATGATGGCCCATATATTCCTCTGCCCCGTGACCCCTCTACTCAAGAGTTAAATAAAATTAAATCTGCTATAAAATCTTGTCCTCTGGTATTGGACTCGACTAAATCTCATCTTATCCCTTCTATTGCTAATTGTGCCAGATTTTATGCTTTAACGAAAGTTCACAAACCCAATATTCCATTTCGTCCCATAGTCTCTAATATAGGTACTGCTTCTTATAATTTAGCTAAATTTCTCACCACTATTTTTGCTCCCCTTCTTGCTGCTAATAGTTATACTGTTAAGAATTCCATAGAATTTGCAAAAAACAAATAAAACTGCCCTCACACTAATCTCACTATGGTTTCCTTTGATGTAAAATCTCTTTTCACTAATGTTCCAATAAGTGGCGCCCTCTGCTGTCTCGAAAATAGATTAAAAGAGTTTCATTTCACATCTTTTGAAATACAAGAATTAATCTCTCTTACCTGCATTTGTTTATCACAAACCACTTTTTCTTTCCAAAATAAATTCTATCGTCAGTCTGAAGGTTTAGCCATGGGTTCCCCTCTCTCCCCAATTCTCGCTGATATTTACATGCACTATTTCGAAAGCAAGCTTTTTAAGAAAATATCCTTTCCTTTTTGGGCCCGTTACGTCGACGACACCTTCACGCTTGTCAACATATCTCATCACAATATTGACAACGTCTTAGAAACTTTAAATTCAATTGACAGTAATATCCAGTTTATATATGAAATAGAAAATAATGGCTCCCTTCCATTTCTTGATACCCTCGTCTCTCACAATGTAAATGGATTTTCAACCACCATCTATCGAAAAAATTTTGCTGTCTCCCTTCCTCCCCATGCGCGTTCATGTCACCCACCTAACCAAAAAATGGCTGCTTTCTATAATTTTGTAAACCGTGCCCTTAATGTTTATTCAAATCTTAGTTTATTAAAATCTGAAATTACATGATATAAATTTTTTTGACTGAATACAATACTCCCACTTTTAATGATAGTCGGGTAATGAAAATAATGGTAAAGAAAAAAGGTGTGGCACACCGCAGTAGAAGGAAAAAGAATATAAAATTGGTATGAAAAATAATTATAGTGGATTAAAAAAGAAGATGAATTTTTTTAAGAAGATTAATCATTCAAGTTGAATCTGGAAAGGGAAATGGTATACAAGATTATTTCTGATTATATCGTTAAATTGGTGTATTGATAATCAACTAAGCAGAAAAATAAAATTATATTTTCCTCAGTGTTATATTCATCAACTATGTGACAGGAACATTACAACAAATAAAAACAATAAAATAACATGAAAGACTACTTTTTATTGGACTAATCTGTACATGAAAATAAGTACAAAGCACATATTAGAACTACTTGTGCAATATCTACTTAAAGCTCTTAATATATTTTTTTTTCCACGAGGTATTACCCAAGAGCATATATATGACTAGAGAGCGTATTCAATACTAATGTTCGTATTCAAAGGTTCACGAAGATTTCAGTCATATGATCGAGTGAAATGGCCAGATCCGTCCGTAATCAGATGACACATGGAATTTGACACCTGTTGTCCAAAGGTGAGTTGAGGGGCATGACTAATGATCTTCATTGGTAAAAACCTGAAAAGCACTCATCATGTGATTTTTTTTTTTTATGGTTACATTCCAGGGGTAAAACTACATAACATGGAAAAAAAAAACACTGAAAACTGTTACTTGCATGAAGAATGAATGGCCAAGAAAGACTTATTAATAACATATCATATGATTATTATAAAAAATATTTATACATACATATATAATGATATTTGGAAAGTTTTTAATACATTATAAGATAAATTACCCTTTTAAAATTTAAATTTACCATGAAATTCAGATATAGTAAACATATGCAAAAACCCTGAATTCAAGGGTAACCCCAAAAAAGTCCCTGACATTCTTCAATGAAGGATGCACTCTCTACTTAAATATATGCTCTAGGGGCATTACACATATTAATGCATAAAAATAACAAGTATGTTTTATAAATATTTTCACTTGTATTAACAATAGATATTGTCTTAGTAAATAAACTTGGAGACATAAACACAAAATACATAATCTTAGAAACATATATAACATACAGTTATAATATATATAAACAATATGTACAACAGATACATCAGGCAGAATCTATCACAGGCAATGAAATTTCATAATATTCGAAACAATAAATATTGATGAAATGTGGAATAAAAGGATTTTTTATAATACATTACATGAAAATACACTCTGGAAAAAATTAAATCTCAGAAGTTATGAATTTGATGAAACATTTCATTGCTTGATAATTAAGACAAAAGTATGACACTTGAACAAGATTGACACATTAAAAAAAAAAATGATAAAATAAAAACGGCAATGTTTTGCATTAATTTTATGGCTAACACATAAATTGGCAAAATATATTCAAATTAGATATCAATACTCAAAAGGAAGATTTAGAAGACCTAGGTATATAATATAATCTTATATATTTATGTTTCCATGATAATGCACATGCAACATTTGACTCTAGCAGTATAATCCATATATAGGGTGTATAACATCAGAACTTAAATTCTCTGACTTTTCCATGACTATTTTCCACCATTTTTCCGACTAATGCTATTTATTTCCGATAAAATTAATGAATAATTTAACAATTTACAATAATGAACTTTCAAATATGACTTATTGTCAAAATTCCCTGACTATTCTATGACTTTTCCTGACTCACTTAAACTCCTTGACTTTCCCTGACTAGTGGCCACCTCGATATACTAGAGGTGCACATCTGTTAGGATAATAGGGCCATTTATATAAGTGAGGGAATAGTTGTTATTAAATTTACTATTTATAGTAAAATTAATCCCCAATTTTTATAAAATAACATTTATAGATAATTATTAAGTAAATGAATAATTATAATGGATAAAAAACAGTTAAAATTAACATTTATAAAACTTTTTAGAGGGCTACAAATTAAGCCTGCAAGAGTCATATTTGCCTTACTAACCAAAGATTGTGCACCACTACCATATACAATCAGCATAAAATAATAATACTCTGAATATTAGTCAGATGATAACACATATTTTTTAAATTTCTGATATTTGAAAATTTATTTTTCTGTATTCTGCTACGTAAACTTATGGATGTGGTAAAATACTACAATTTAACAATTACAAATAACATGATAAAAATTATAAAATACACAGTCATTTCCTTAATTAATGATATTGTTTTTAATTAAATAAGAATATAAAACTTAAATAAAACAGACACTAAAAATCCCATCAGATAAAATACAGTAAATTTTAAAACCCATATCCAGATTACATTTGGACTTATTTTAGCTTTTTTAAACCTTCTGACCACAGACACTACACATATCAATTTATTATAGTGTTTTTTTTTTTTTTTTTTTTTTTTTTTTCCCGTAAATTCCTTATAATTTAAAATTATGTAATAATGAATATTATTTTTTTATGAGAGAAAGTCATATAGAACAAAAGGTGTATCTTCAAATTTAAAGTTATATCTTTATTTTCATGTAAAACAAGTTCATTTTAGTATATTGTAAAAGACAGTTAAGTTTTGAAGAAAAAAAAAAATGAATAATAATAAATAAAAATATGTTGGTTCAAAAAGAAATATTTCTTAAATTCTGTTTTATTTTTATATGCTGCTTTAATCTGAATGTCATAATGCAATAGTTACTAATTCTGGCTAAAATATTTTTTTTTCTTTACTGATAACAAACATGGAGGGGGGGGGGGGTGAGCTGATTATGCTGCTAATGGACATTTCTTGAGATTGCATGTTGAAAAATAAAAAGCAGAGGGTTTGCACTTTACATAGCAAATCAAGTTCCTTTAAGCTTAGAAAGAACCAAGGACTCTTCAAAGTTTAAAGTATGAAGTTCAAAGAGTCAAAAACGCACTTTTGCATTATCATCATATGTTTAACATTTATATGCAGTACTTATGGGGATGGTGGACATTACAAATCTTTTAGTGCATTTCTGTCAAACTTTTATTCTTTTAGCATCATGATAATCTGCAACTTCTGAATCAAACTTTTAAAATACATTGGTTGATTGTTTGCAAAATTTCCTATTAATTGCTTTTTTTTTATTTTCTTCAAATATTTTCCTGCTTATTTATTTATTTTTTAACTATGATAATATAAAATCTAATTTAATGGCTCAGAAAAATATTTTTTATTTTCTCCTAGAATTATAAAAGAAGCATATGCATTGAAATACAACAATATTAAGTAAATTAAAATTCCTGAAAAGCTGTAAATACAAATAATAATTATTATTTTTTGAAAATGTAAAATTTAAAGGGAAAAAAATGAATAAAAATTAATTAGCAGGGAGTAGTATAAAATATTATAGTTTACAATATATTCTAAACATATCTAATTAATAATTTGTAAATTTGTTACAAATTACTTTATTTTTGAATATATAATTTTATGTGGAATGTTAAAAATTTGCAATAAATTTCAGCATTCAAACATAACAATTTTGAAAAATTCTTAGTAATAGTTCCCCAAAGTATGTTTAGAATTAGCCAAATATGTTTAGAATAGGGAAAGGTGGTGTACCTCGGACCTGACTTTACCAATTTTAATTTTGTAATTATTTGCCAAAACTAAATACATATAGCTTTTTTAAATACTGTATGGTGTTGCATACAACATATATTTTTCCCAACATTTTATTAAAATTATATCAATCATATTAAAAAAAAGAAAAAAAGTGCAATTAGGTCTGAGGTACACCACTGGTAGTGTACCTTGGGCCATTTATTATAAGATACAGAAAAACTCAATTTTAAGTAAGAAAATCTATTTATTAATCAACTACACACTTATGAATTCAAATGAACAATTTTTTTATTTCAAAATCTATCACAATCATATTGTTAGTAAGTTTAAGTGTAAAAATTGAAAAATATTAAATATTAAGTTTAGAAGGTCTACATTAAGTCATATTATGTTTATTGGTAAAAATCCTCACACTTATTTATAATCAAGATTGTAATTGGATAGGTCAATTCCAAATGTTGACTTTTAGAGCTATATTTCTGAACCACCACAAAATGTGACCAGTCTAAGGTGCACTACTTGTATTGGGTTCAAGGTACATCACTCTGTTACTAAAAACGCAATTGCTAATCGTGATGTTCAGGTTGGGCTTAACTTGATTACAAGCATATGAGTTTATAGATAGAAAGCAACTTCATGATGCATAACACTCATTTCAGAATACATAATGTATGTGCAGGTATAGAAATACATAAAATATCTGAGAAAGATTTACTTTTGGAAGGTGAATTTACTTTTTCAAGAACTCTTCAAAAAGTTGAGCTTCCAAGCAAGCATAGATTACTTTACTGAGAACCCTAACAGTAAACATTTTAGCTGCATGTGATATTGTTTACATATCTAAATAAATACAGCTAGAAATGGTACACTTATGTCTAAGGTACACCACTTTCCCCTAAAATGTTAAATTATAATTATGAAAACTCAAGGAGGAAAAATTAAAAAATAGTTAGTACACTGTTAAAAAAAATGCAACTTTGCTGCCAGAAATTCTCTGTAATTTGAGAAAATAGTCGTAAATTACGAAAAAATTATGCTGACAAAATGTATTTTTCTGTCATTACTGGCAGCAAAGTTGCATTTTTTTAACAGTGTAGGAAGCAACTTAAACAGTTAAAAAGAAAAAAAAAAAAAATATATATATATATATATATATACACACACACTGTTTTAAATTTATATAGTTTTTGAGAAATTTTAATTTAATATTGTTATATTTCCATGCATGTGTATGCCAATTTTCATAACTTTAAGACAGTAATTTATAAAAAAAAGTTTTATTATGTCAATCATCCTTATCACAATCATGCAACAATTTACTTGATATATTTAAAACAAGATTGCCACATCTAACATAAATATATAACAGCCACTGAATTAGAAAAGTGAAATAATAGATAATGAATATATATGTCCTGAAAAAAAATCTTGATTTTATCTATACAGAAAAAAAAAAAAAAAAAAAAAAACTGTGTGGAAAAGATAAAATGCAATACAAGTATAAAACAATGTCAATCTTTTGATACAGAATTTTATAATAGCACCAATTATATTTTATTTTTATTGAAGTAGATTACAAGAAAATAGCAATAATAAATTTATATTTATAATTACCATAAGATCACACAGAATGAAAAGTTCTTAAGTGAAATCAACTAAGATTTAGAGTAAATTTTAGAAAAGAGAAACCATGGGTAAACTTTAAGATGTGCTGTAGAAGATAATCAAGTCAATACTAAGAAAAAAATAATTTAAAAGAAAAGTAAACACAGATAGATGAAATATTTTACATCCAACAATAAATAAAATCATGCTATGTAAATTATGATTAATCTTAGTTTTACATAAAAATTATTTTAAATATAAAAAATTTTAATAATAATTTTCTTTTCCTGTTTAATCATTCTAATTCTCTGAATAAAAGATTGCACTTAAGGCTACTCATCTTATCACCAGAGAATTGATGGTCATTTAGAAAACAATCGTGTATGGAAGGAACAGTTTTTCTCTTTTTCTGGAAAATTTTTCTAAATAAAATTTGTTCTGGAATTAAAAAAAAAAAAAAAAAAAAAGAAAAAAACTGCACAGTCATTTGCAACTGAATTACCTAGCACTTAATATAAAATCCAATGCATAATTATGGACTTATGTTTAAATTTAATCAATAAATAAAATATGTTCCCCAATGAAAAGAATTTAAGCAAGTTTATTTCAGAAAACTGGTAACATAAGGAGTAAGGAATAGATGAATAATAAAAATTGAAAACAATAAACAAATCCATAAAAAATTCAATTTTTCAGGATACTATAATGATGCACTTCTATTTTTTATAAAATAAAATATTAACAAACTGACATTTTAAAAGAGTCTGTAACATAAAGGATCAAATGCAAGGTAGCTTTTATTTCATTTTTATTATGAATTTCAACTTTCATGAGATGAAAATAAAAACATTAGCAAAAAATAAAATAAAATAGTCAAAAAGAGTTAGAAAAAAAAGTGAAATGGTGATTCAGTGTAGTAGAAACAATAGGCAATTGTAAGTATTACAGGGAAATTTTTACTAATGAACTGCTAATATCAAATATATGAATTTTACTACAAATCAGTCAAAACTAATATGATTCAATAAATATTTACAATCAAATGCTACTTTTTAAAACTGTATAAATGTTGTAGAAAAAAAAATATATAAAATTATATTAAAATAATTTTCTATCGTTACTGTTACCATTTAAAAAAAAAATCTAGAAACTTCATCGCATTATTTGACATAATTAAGATAGTAAAAAGTAAATTATGCAATATCTTCTCATAAATGAACAGACACTTTCAATTTTAGATGTTTTATCAAATACCTAGAAAAATATTTGATGAATTATCCTGAAACTCTGGATGTGTAAAGATAATGTTACATCTCATATATTTTAGCGAAAGTTTTGTCCCACAGAAAAAAGACAGAACAAATTAAAGAAAAACAGAATGTTTAGGATTATCCTGTGAAATGTAATGCTTGAAATGTGTTGAAGCTGTAGTGTGTAAATATGAAGCTTTTTTTATTATCTGTAACTGAATAGCATGAATATTTATGGAAATATAAGGTTTTATTAACAGTCTGATTACCACTGACAAGATATATGCATTCACTGAGAAGATGTTTTTTCCACAATACACTTATCATTCAAAATTATATAATTATGGATTCTTAGCATGTTTTTGAAGTATGGGGGTCAGAAATGATAATCATAAGGTTCATCTTCCAGTGTCTAATTATAATTTTAATCTGAAGTTAAAATAAGCATTATTTTAGTGCATTGTAAAAATTGTACTATGAAAACTACATTATGAATTTGCCCTTCTCAATGACAGTCAAAGGGTTAAAAATTGTTTTTAAACAATTTGCCCATTTTTTTATTATAACATGGATAGTATTATTTCCAGTAAAATGTAATTTTTATAAACCTTGACATACTAAGTAACAACATATTACAAACAGAATATAAAAATGCATATTTGCCAACATTGAAAGATCAAAATAAAGAAGATTTTATAAGCAGTATTTTCAGGCCTAGACAACATTGATGGGTTTTTGACATATGACAGTACTGAATAGTTTAATCATTGGCTTAAATTTTCAAAAATCGATATGCATAAGTTAAATATAATTATTAAGTAAAAATCTAGTAATCATCAATTAAAAATAGTGCTGTCTATTGAGATGCATGAGAATTTTTTTCAGCAAAAGTAAAGAATCTTGCTTAAAAATTTAAAATGCGTTGAAGTTATACCTGTAATTTATACAAAACTTCAAAATGTTCAGAATAAGGGAGAAATGTATGAGAATAAGGAAGAGTGGAAGATAGTGCAAAAATAAGGGAGTCTCCTTGAAATAAGGGAGAGTAAGCAAGTATGAAAATGTTTTAAATATCTGATGAAAAAGGGACATTTTTACTAGATAATTTTTAACTGAGCATGTTCAAGTACGAAAACAACTTCTTTGGCATAATATTTAAAGAAACCTTTATATCTCCAAGAATATATGGGTTATTTAAAAACAAATGGGTAAAAATAATTTTAAAAAGCCTCATAATCACATGCTACAGCTACAACACATTTTAAAACATTATGCTTTACATAGTGATTCCAAACATTGTTTTTTTCTTTAATTTGTTACTGGTTTCCTTCCTGTCTTTGTATCAAAACTTACATGATGTACAAGTTATTTACATGCCTGAAGTTTTAGAATATTTGTCAACTATTTTTCCTGGTATTAGTATTGGGATTAAGGCTGATTGACTGCACTAGGGTCTTATACCTGAGGTGGAATGCCCTATGTGAGAGTTTTCTAAGGGGTCCTAGCCTGTATTTACACACGTTTCAGAGACGACAACCACAGAAAACTCTGAATGGCTAGGCCAATGAGTCCAACCTGGGTTCAAACTCAGCACCTCAAGTCTGTCAGATTTGAGGACAGAACCTCTCAGCCGCTCTGGACTTATTTTTCCTGATATTTGACAAAACGTTTAAAAACTAGTATCTAGTCACCTATGGTAAAGTAGATAGACAGATTTCAAGGATTACACAATTAACTTTAAAATCCATAATAGCCATATTTTTAAATAAAACACTTTCAGATACATTAACTATAGGTACTTCCAAAGCAAAGAACAACATCTGCAAGAAATTAAGAAACACTAGTTCAATTCAAGTTTGTATTTAATTAAATTTTCAATCAAAAATTTATCGTTCAATAGTTTTCTAGTGTAAAAATTTTAGATTTTAACATTCGTATACAAAGAAAGCTATATTCTATAAAGTTTAAAATAACACTTATGCTGTACAAAGAAAAAATACTTTGATTTGTAGTGTAATTAAATCTAAATTATTCATACAACATTCTAAAAGTATGTTAAAAATTTACTTTGAAATTATTTTCTAAAATAAAACATTAAAATCCACCACAGCTATTTAATAAGGCATAAACTAACTAAAAATTTAATAAGTCTATGCTCCACAAATACTACTAGAAATATCAATATTCACACATTTTTTCTAAAAAAAGCAACTCACTGAAAAAGTTTTTTAAACACTTCTAAAAAATTTTTTGAAATATTAGAAAACTGATGATTTTGTAATACTCATCATGAATGTAACACACAGATAATAAAAGTATTGTAGAAAAAAGTGGAAGATTGTGAATTAAGTATGTCAATGGCAGTTTGCTTTACGAAATAAGTATATCAATTTATTTTCATAATGAATTAATGTTTATAAATATTGGACAATGATTCCACACTGCATGCATTTAGATTTTCAAAGATAAAATTTTCACCTATGAAAATTCATAATAAACTTTTCTTCATCACAAATATTTTATAATAGCTCAAATTATCTTCTATAAAATTTTCAAGCAATATATATATATATTTTTATACATTAATTCTACATTTTTCAAAGCTCAGCGAGAATATCATTCATGAAAAAAATAATTATAATCAATATTTAGATTCTCTTGTCACTATTTCAATAATAATTAAAAAAGAATATATCTAGCTTATTTTAATATTGTTTCAAAAATATAATAATAATAACTTTTATATATTTATAAATAACAAAATATAAATTTTAGACTATTCATTTTCATTTATTAACAGAAAAATTTTAAATAATTTTTGTATGTACAAATACCAATAATCGGAATATAATTTTTAAAAAATTTTTAATATCATTCAAATAGATTTAATTACAAGATTTAACAGGAAATGGTACTTATTGGTTATAAGAACCATAGAGTAAAGCTTGCCAACACATAGGAACAATGCCAAATTCTAGTTTACACCAGTAAACAATATAACTAATAGGTGGCATATATTTTTAAATATTAAAAACCTATTTAATAACAATCATTTATCATTAAAAGTTTTATTACAGAATTTGCATGAAATTTCAATTGTTATTCATATTAAAAGATCATAATATTTTTTTTTCTTTTAATAAATATAGCTAATTAAGCCTTTTATAATCCAAAGTTCAATGTTCTTGAATAAATGAAAAATAGGATTTTATTGTATTGGATAATATAACCAGCATTCATGTTGCCGACAAATCAGAATCACAGTCACTGACACATAGTCTTTATAACCGATAAGTACCCACAAAAATATAAAATTTAAAATTGAATCAACTAAAGCATGATTGAAACTTGTAGTCACATCTGAATAAAATAATTTCAATAGAAAGACAAGCTGTAAATAACAATCATAATCCTAGTAAAAATGGAAGCATTGTGCAGCAAAATGTGTATGACTCTTATTCTACAGCTCATGAGTACTATTCATAATCTGAACACATATGCTCCAGTCACAACAAAAATTGCAGATTTCAGTTCAGTTTAAAATGGATTTATAATTTATCTCCTAAAGTCTTTGAACCATCTATATGCCTGAAAATTCCATTTGTACTGTTTTCCAAATTTTCTGAATAGCCATTTTTGTCTTGAACTATGTTTAATTCCTTGAGTGATCCATCAACTTTGTCACCTTTCATTGACCCACAACATGTCTGCTGAACACAGTTTGTAGTTATTGGGCAATCGAGAACACAATCTTTTTCTTTAACCTAAAAGAAATATGCATATACATAAATTTCCTACTTATTTAAAACATTATTTTTATAAGATATCTGCTGTTTTCAAAAGGGTTGATAAAACCCCAAAGTTAAAATATAAGAATTCTTTTTTTTTCATATACACCACTACCACCACCACACACACACAAAAAAAAAAAAAAAAAAAAAAGATGAAAGAAAGAAAAGAATTTTTTTAAAAAAAAAAAAAATAAGTAGCTGAAAAAAGTTTAAAAATTAAAACATTTATGGTACATTTGACTATAAGAACTTTTTTTGATAATTTTTACTTTTAAAGAAATATTCATCCTCAACCACACCTTGAAATTTATTAATCTTGATCAACTTTTCAAGTAGTAACCAACCTCATTTGAATTTCAAGATAAACCTTTCAATTGCCAGCAATAATTTGCTTTTAAGATACACTGATAGCAGACATACACAAAGATCGACCATTAAAACACATAATTAAACAAAACAAACAAAAAAACAAGCTCTGAAAGTTGAGCTTAAAAAAATACTTTATCTAACATATGGGGATGAAGAATTAATTTTTATCCCTGAGCAGTTTTAATACACATGGTAAAATAAAATAAAGAACGTCCACCAATTACATTCAATTCAATTATTATTATTTTTACTTTCTCCTATATTCAATAAAAGAAAGTATTGGAATCGTAAAAATTTTCGACCTCGGGTTTTTGATGGATTTACACGTTTTGAGAGCTGTAGAACACAATTTGACCATTTTTAGAAAATGTCTGTCTGTCTGTGTGTGTGTCTATCAACTTTTGGTAGAAATTGTCTTACAGGTTGCGTTGCCATCCAGCTTTTTCTAAATTTTTAACATGGTGATATAGGACAAAATTTTGTATAAATTTGTATAAAGAGAACTATTTTTTAGTAATCATTATGAAATTTACGAGAATTATTTATAATAAAGATAGTCAACTGGGAAAAATTTTTTTGTATGTGTAGGAGCCTCGTCAACCCCCCTGGGGGATACGTCCCCCCTCGAGGGGAGTAAATTTTCAAGATGGGTATCTTTCGAAAGCTCTCGTCAATACCTTTAAAACGAATGGTTGAACTATAAATCTGTGATAATTTAAAACAAAGTTATCGATTTTATATATATATATATATATATATATATATATATATATTTTAACGAAATTTAACCAAACTTGGTATTTCGTTGGCCCCTGACATAAATTGGTGCTGATTAGATTTGGGGATCAATCACTCAGCAGGTGGCGCTGTGATCGTATTTTTTCTAAATTTTTAACATGGCAGTATAGGACAAAATTTTGTATAAATGTACATAATGAGAATTATTCTTATCCTGTGATTGTAAAATTAATACGAATTATTGATAATAGTTGTAGTTAATTAGAAAAAAAATTTTGTGCATGTGGGCCCCCCCCCCCCCGGGGGGGGGGGGGGGGGGGATTTTCAAGATGGGTATCTTTCGAAAGGTCTTGTCAATGCCTTTAAAACGAATGGCTGAACTATAAATATGTGATAATTTAAAACAAAGTTATTGATTTTTTTTTTTTTTTTTTTTACTTTTAACGAAAAAAAAATGGAAAAAAAAATCGATTTTCTTTTCTTTTTTTTTTTTTTTTTTATATTGCTACTGAGTGAATTTGTATAGGAAAATATAGAAGAAAGTCTTGTGGTGGCCACAACATACTAGTTTTTTTTTTTACTTTCTCTTACCCATAAGGTAGAGAAAGTATTGTTTTTGGGTCAAATTTTCGAATGCGAGATTTTGTTATATTTACACATTTTGAGGTCCCCTGAATACAAAAATCATGTTTTTAGCAAATGGTCTGTGTGTATGTCTGTGTGTCTGTATGTCTGTGCGTCTGTGTGTCAGTCTGTTATCAGCATACCTCAAAAACAAATTATAAAAGAAAGTTCAAACTTGGTATTCTAAATGTGTATCATATAGGGATGCTACAGTAAGCTTTTCGTTAAGATCAAGGAAATGGTTCGTGTACACGGACAATCAAGAGAATTCTAATACATTACGTCTATGGGGGAAATTGCAGGTAAGTAGAGTTTAACGTCTATAGACTGCACTAAACCAAATAAACAAATATATATCTTTTGTAATAGAGATAGTCAACAGGGAAAAAAAAATTGTGTATTTAGGAGCCCCCCCCCCCCTCGAGGGGAATAAATTTTCATGATGGCTATCTTTCAAAAGAGCTCGCCAATTTCTTTAAAACGAATGGTTGAACCATCGATCTGCGATAATTTAAAACAAAGTTATCGATTTTTTTTTACTTTTAACAAAAAAAAAAAAAAAAAATCATTTTTTTTTTTTTTTTTTTTTTTTTTTAAATATTGACAATAAAATGTACTTTTTTTGGATATTTAGTGTTATACTACTTCTCTAATATGGAAGTCATCTGCATTATCATAAAATATAATTTTTTTAAATAATAATTTTAATAAATTATTTTTTAAGAACAGAATTATTTTTTAATAGCCGAATTAAATTCTTTATAAATGTAGGTGCATTAATGAAACGGGGGGGTGGGGGGTTGAGGGGGAGGTAGCCCCCCCCTCACACAGAACTAATTATTATATAAAACTCTTCCGAAGCCTAATTTGAATTGTTTAACACAGGTTTACATAACAACAGTACTCGTGATCTTACTTATTAATCTGCAACCTGTATTTATAATATTAAATTTCAGGGTAAGAGAAAGTCGTGTGAGTGACACACCAGATTATTTTGATTGGTAACACTGTATGTCTTCAATAAATTTATGCACACAATATTCGTGTGTGCATTAATAACACGCAGCACAACTTGAAATTCACTTCCAGCCCGAGTTTCAGATTCAGGGGACCTCCAAGTGTATAATAACAAAAACTCAATTTAGAAAATTTGAACCCCAAACAATATCTTCTCAACCATATATATGGGTAAAGGAAGTAAACTGGTATGCTGTGGCCACGACAAAACTTCTATATTTTCTTATACGAATTCACACAGTACATATTATTTAATAAATTTATTATTTATCAAAATTATTTCATATGATGAATGCAGACGATTTTTGTCACAGACAAGTAGAACACTAAATGTCCAAAGAAAATCTGTTTTAAGATATACAGAAAATAACTTTAAAAAGAAGGTTAAAAAAAAAAAAATTATACCTTTATTTTAAATTAACACAAATCGTTAATTTAACAATCGTTTAAAATTAACACAACCATTCGTTTGAAATGTATTGACAAATTTCTTTTTGTCAGGTAAAGGTAGGGGGAGGGGGGGATGCCCCTGTGTGCACCCAATTTCTTTCCCAGTGTACTAACTACTACTATTATCAATAACTCAAGCTAATTTTACACTCATTTGTTAAAAATAACTCTCATTATGTACATTTATGCGAAATTTTGTCCTACATCGCCATATAAAAAGTATGAAAAAAATTGGTTTGCAGTGTCACCTGTTAAGCAATTAGCCCCTAAATGTAATCAGCACCAGTTTAGGTCAGAATCCAACTAAATATCAAGTTTGGTTATATTTCATTCATTGGTTCATGAGATACAGCACTGACAAAATTTGTGATACACACCCACAGACATTCTCTGAAAACAGTCAAAATTTTTTTCTTCAGGACATTTCAAAATGTGTAAATCCATCAAAAAACTAGAGTATCCAATACATTCTTCTTATGTATGTAGAAGAAAGTAAAAAGTAAATTAAATATGAAAAGCTATACGAAATTCTTCTTACTATGTTTGCCAATTTTCAGGATCATGTATGAAACAGGGGTTGCACAAGTAAAAAGTGAAATTTCAGGACAAAACTACTAGTCTACTTACATATGTGAGATGCCTGGAATCACTGTGCATGAGTAAAAAAAAGCTAGTTCACTTTAAAATAAAGAAAAATATCCAATTTTTGAATGCATTTGTTGATAGTTTTTTGATGACAGCTTTCAAAATTCTACTTATGATTAAAATTACATAACAAAATACAAAACATAAATGGAAAGTTAACTAGTATATTTTAATACACACTAGAGAATTTAAAAGGGCATTTAAATTGAACATTTGGCTCACTATTTTAAAGTTAAAAAATTTTAAATTTAACAGAGAAACTGTAAAACCACAAAAACATGATTTAATTTATAATAATCAAGATCAGTTTAAAACCTTTCTCCAGTTTTTTTTTTTTTTTTTTTTCAATCTTTTTCTATATAAAAAATCACATCTTCTTTTAAAATTTCAACTTGGAAACTATTTTTTTTTTTTTTATGTAGGTGAAAACTATCATAATTTATGACATACATATCACATTAGAAACAATAGAAAAAGAAAATAAAATGTTTATAATTTCTGGAGAACAGGGCAACTTTTTTCTGGTTTGAAAATTATGAAAATTGTTCATTTCTTGATTCACTCATATGTGTTAAGCGTATCAGAATATAAACATCACCCCCATCAATGTAATAGCAGTAAAATGCACCAAAAAAGTGGTGCTAATAAATAATAAACTTTGTAAACAAGCACCATACATTGCAAAACTCAGAACAATTTTTCCATACACACACACACACACAAAAAAAAAAAAAAAAAAAGTTTTTATTTATTACTTTTCTAGCGATCACAGTATGGCAATAGAGAGTGAGTTTGGGTTTTGACTGTTTATTTGGTTAAACTATCCAAAAAGCGGTAGTATTGCAGCATTACTGTCCACAATTTAAGAAAATTTAGCACAATTTATTATATTTAAGGTCATTTCAGGATTTTTTTTTTAAGTTTTCAGAAATTTCAGGAAAATCAGGAGATGTATTACAAAAACTTAACAAAAAAATTTATTCTTCTACTTTCATCTGAGATTTGTGCAGTTTATAAAACAAGCAGAGGAATCTGAATATTTAGCTCATACTTGGGTTATGATGTTGATAACAGACATAAGAATTATTAACATGTTGAGCCCCATATCAGCCCAAGGCTGCTAACCTCTGGAAGTGCAAAAGTGTAGTTAAAAAACAAGAAAAAGTGTAGATTTAAGCTACAAAGTGTAGTCGCTAAAAAATGAGAAAATGCTTAAAATAAGCATAAAATCTTTTGTTTACATTAAAACTTACTTTCTGAAATTTATTGACTTTTAATAATCTACATGATTTATGCGAAAATTGCTGTTACATATTGTACAATAATATGCCTGATGGGGTGATGAATCAACAGATTGCAAACATGGTCATTTAGCAGAATACTCCGATAGAAATTTTTGATCAGGAACTTTTTTCTTCTTTGGATTATCACCATAATCGCTCATTTTAACTTAAAATACTATTAAATAAAAAACTAAACAAATTTGTCCACTTTTAAGTAAAAAAATAAATGCAGAAATACAAGTCCAGCCGATAACACATGATACCGAAAAACAAAAGTAAACAGATTAGCATTAGACCTCTAGCAATAGAAAAGAACTTCTCCAAACATCCAATCACTGCGCGTACACAGTCATGCTATCGTCATAGTTTATGAGAAGGAAATGAAACAACCTACCAACCTCCGGAGTTTTCAAGCTACTTCATCCGTAACTGCAATTTGCAGATACTGTGCGAAATCGGAGTTCACTTGTTGTAAACAAGATAACGATGAGGAAAGGAAAAGCATAGCTTTAAATATGCGATGCGTAGAGTGTAGCAGAAGCAGGCTAAAGCATAGTTACTACACCAATTGCGTAGTTGTTGCCAGCCCTGTCAGCCATTCTAGATTCTAGACATTTCGTCATATATCTCTAGGAATCATATTGAAACTTTAGGAGTGTGCAGAACATGTTATACTTCAAACATTTCTGTGAAAGTTTTACCCAAAAGTAAAAGCAGTACCAATAAAAATTTAAACGTTGCACACCCTGTCAGCCATCGGTGGCTGACAGCGTCAAATATGATATAAAGCCGCATGAACCATTGGTGGTGTATATAAAATAGGATATAAAACTAAAAATGTTACATTTAATAATTGAAAATTTATTAAAAATTTGCTTAATTTTTATTCATTACAGGAGGAATCATTATGGAATTTTAATGGATTTTAAGAATTTGCATGGCGCTCAATGTGTTAATACATAAAAAGAGCTTTCACCATGAAAGAGGATAGTTTCAAAATGAAAACAATTCGCACATAATTAGATAAATAAATATATATACATAATCTTTACACTTAACTTTGAATATAAAACAACAAGATATCAATGAAAGATAAACATACATCGTTAATAGCAATGAACTCGGGCTGAATAGTTGTTGAATGGATTCCTTCATTATGAAAAAACTCTTTCACTTTTTCTGCGATTGCCATATAATCACTTAAATTTCTGCAACATATATGAGCTGATGCTATAATTCGTTGACCAGCTAGCTGCCACACATGGAACTCATGTACAGATAATACACCATCAATCTGGAGAGAAAAAATAAAGACTGTAAAGCTCTAATAGAATTATTAACCAATAAAACGATAAGGAAACAAACATGAAAAGAATAAATTAAGGTTATTTAATCACTATTTAATCATAATGCAGTAAACTATTAACTAGTATTGAACGATGAAGCATAACTTTTTAAGTAAAATGTCCTAAATTGCAGAAACATGTACCGTAATTTAGTGAAAATAAACCGCAGGCTATCTTTAAAAAAAACATTGATTTGTGGGGACTGTGACTTATCTATCAGTACGGGCTATCTAATGATAATGCCAAATTCCATCGTCCATACTTCTTGGAACAGTCAATCTTCCCTGAAAACGGAAGTTTAGTATTCGAGTTTCCTGAGCACTGATTCACGCTTATAATCTCTTATTTATTAACTAATAATCTCTTATTTTAATTAATTTGCATATACATCTGGAGTTCGCCATCTTGTTCCCTCGTTTTTGATTTTTTCCATCCTATTTGTATACTGGCTTTAATTTTGGTTTTATTTATTTATATATATATATATATATACAGTGCTTTTTAAAATAATTTATTACTTTTATTTATAATTAATTATTTTTATGACTTTGTATATATGCCCGGATTCCCCCATCTTATTCCCGTGTTTCTCATATTTGTTGCATTACATCTGCATACTGGTATAGTTTGATTTTATTTTCTTTATACTGAATTATTTTTTAAATAATTTATTATTTTCATTTAAAATTAATAATTTATTATTTCTATTAACCTGCATAGATGTCAGAAGACTGATATCTTTTTTCCTTATTTATCTGTCACATCATCGTAACAATGCTTGCATAAGCCGCGGCTTACCTTCCGGTGCAGTTTATCTAAGAGCATTTTTCTTTTTTTTTTTTTTTTTTTTTTTTCCCACAACATTTTAATAAGCTACTGCTTATATACACTAAATTACGGTAATAATTGTTCCAGGTCCAAATAATTTAACACTGTCCATCATACGCAGGCATAGGTATCTTTTATTTATATAAAGATATATATATCCTACGTGGTTATATTTAAAGTGAAGGTGTCTGGAGTCTGAGTACAGAAAAATTATTTCAGCTAATAGCATTAAATTTAGTTGGCATATGTTTCAGCCTACTCAGATAAAAATAAAAATAAATGTAAGTTCTCAGGGTTCACCCTAAGAGAAAAACTAGCACTGCACCGAGCAATCAGTAGAGAATCCATTACAAAATGCACAGTTCATTTTCCTAATCTTATGCCATGTAACTTTTATTTGCAAGATTATTTTTAAAGTTTGAAGTATTTAGAACACAGAGAGTTTTTCAACTTTGAAAGACTGAATAACAATCCATGTGCCGCAAATATGTGAAGATTTGATATATTCAGCTACGGAACATGCTGTTCAGAAAATTAACTTTTTAGTAGAAATAAAGGGTAACATATAGAAATGCATTTCTAATTGAGTGTAAGTAAAGTTTATATAAATGCAATAATCTGTTTTCTTTAAAATAAAAAATAAATAAAAATTAGACTAATGTTATGTGAGTAATTTTGAGACATCAAGCATAAAAAATGCATTAAGACTTTGACTGCCATGCCAAAATTGCAAATGTTCACCACGGTGTCGAAAAATTCTGTTGTGTAATTTGTATTTTTTTCGACATAAAATTATATATATAATAAAAATATTTTTCAATCTGATTCATTTTGCAACACATGGGGAGATTCTCATTCTCCAACAATGAAACTCCAGTATGATTTTCATGTAACTGATATCGTTTTTATAGCCAAAGACTGAAGTGTTGAAAATCCATGGCTATCATATCTGATAGCCAGTGTCCCAACAGAAACATCACTGGCTATCACATATGATAGCCATCGCAGTCAAAGTGTTAAAGAAAGACCAGGAGCAAGATTTTTGCAACAGAACAGAATAAACAGTACTTCTTGAAGATATAAAAATATTTATGCATTCTGTACCAGTTTTTAAAGCCTGTAAGATTTTTGGAGTGTTTGAAGAAATAAAAAGCGTTATGGAACTCCAAGTGAGATAAAGAAATAGAGAAAGAAATATAGTAAGTCTTAAGAAAATAAAGACAGTAACTAGTAGTTTTAAGACTAGTAGTGAGAAGCAATAAAAGATTTAGAAACTTTCTGATTATGTACATTTTGATGATACAATATTAAAAATGTCTCTTAGTCTGACCATTATACTTAGAGTGTATGAAAATCAAGGGATAAACTAAAGGAATTTTATTTGGAAGAATTCAGTGAAGGAAATCAAGGGATTAATTAAAGAAAAGTTGTTTTAAAAAATAATTAAACTTATTAATTATAACTTTTTCAAAGGAAAAAAAAAAAATCTTACTTCATGAAGTAGTTTATTTTGAAGATAATCTACTTGAATGTGAGTTGGCACTGTTTGTAGAAGGATCATTGCTGATTCTTTTACTGCAAAAGGGTAAAGAAAATACAAATAGGAATTTAATTCCCAAAAATTATTAACAATTTTAGTCAAAATTAAATTGAAAAATACATGAAGTATTCATTGAATTAATATAAATATTTATTTTAATATTTATTTCACTTTATATATATTTTTAAATAGTGACTTTACACATGATTATACATTACTAAATAAAAAAAAAAAAAAAAAAAAAAAAAAAAAAGATGAAATAAATTTTTTTTTTTAAAATTTTTTCAAATAAATTTACTTTATGGGAACAGCGGATTTTAAAATCATGAAAATATTAACAAATAAATTAGGTTTCTATTTCAAGAAAAAAAAAATCTGATTGTGATACCACATATCTTCCTTTTCACTCATTTTATTACATGTATAATGTAGTGGAAATATTAATATTTTTATGCGTGGTAAGTGGTTTGCAAATAAACTCACAGGTTTTACTCAATGAATGCCCTTTATTCAATAAATATTTCCAAAACAATTAATAAAACTATTACTCACACCGTAACAGTCACAAAAATAGTATTGTATACACCAAGGACAGTCAACCTTTTTATATCTATAGCCCACTTTTTAGATCGTTGTTAGTAGCAAAATTTTCTAAATGTCTACCAGCTCCATGATAATAATGATTTATAAAGCAGGGAAGTTACTTTACTTTATAATATATAAAAATAGTTACAGCAAGTTAAACCATATGATAAACCTGGTATTTACTAGAGAGCATGAATATCACTTACTCTTAAACACTTATAACACAATATCTTATACACAAACACAAATTTTAATGGAATACACTTGAATGCAGGTGGTCTTCATCTACACTCTTAGATAAAGATTAATGACGAAAAATTGGTATGCTATACCAAAAAACTAGAAAACTCTGCTCTAAACTGAGAAAAGGCTTCCAGATTCTGGCAATCCAAAACTACTATACATCAATATAACAGTTTAAAATTATGTCTTATACTCAAAATGCCAAAATGAAGGAAATTTGATCATCTAAATTTTACAAATGTAATAAATCTAAAATATTAATCATAGAAATCTGTTTTCCTTAATAATTATGATAACATTTCTGTGATGGCTGTGTACAAAATGATTATCCCACTTGTGCTTACAAAAAAAAAAAAAAAGGTCAGATTTGATCTAAGTGGCATACATGGTGGTGGCATATAAATATCATGGGCAATATTTATAAGGCAAGGGGCCCTTCAAACATTTCCAAATTTATCTTGAAATTTTTAATCTGAAAATGTACATAATAAAAATTACAGGTTTTCCATAGAGCAACACACATAAACTTATATGAAAATGAAAATAAAAAAGTAAGAAGTTTTCAATCACATGTTCTTTTGTTTATATAACATGTTAAAAGAAACTTTTTATAAATATCTGATACTTTGAATTTGTCTTTTGTTTCAGAACTGGCATTCCTCTACGCATTCCTACTTCTATGTGAACACAAATGTTATCTATCTACAGCATATCTAACTCTGTCAGTTTCTAGCAACCATAAATATTTTCAGAATTTCTTCAAAATGATATATGATATTCAGGTTCACTATGGAATGTTTGCTAATTCAAATGATATAAATAGCACAACTGGTTTGTGCACACAGACACCCAAAATAATGCCAAAGCATTGTGTTTTATGAGGGGCATTTTTTTATAAATCGTATTTAATTAACTTTGTAATGCAAAAGTAACAATGTAACTCTCAAAGTAACTCTTTGGCAAGTATAAAGATCACAAAACCCCTCCCACTCTTAGACCTATAGTAAATAAATCTGAAGGCCCTACATTTAACCTGGAAGTTTTTATGAAAAATATCTACGAAGCTCTTCTTCCCCCCTCAAATTCTAGTTTAAATTCAACCGAAATTTTTATTAAAACTATCCAGAACATGGATATTAATTTTAGTGACACACTCGTTAGTTTTGATGTCAAAGACTTATATCCCTCCATAGACTTAAATGAAATTAATAATATTATACATAATAAAATGATTGAAAAATACGGTAGTAACAAAATAAGCGAAACGTTAATCAGAGCCAATAACCTTCTATTAAATAACTCATATTTCACCTTCAATAATAGCATTTATAAACAAACTAGGGGTGTGCCGATGGGCTCGCCCATATCGGGTGTTATTGCAGAAATTAAACTCTGTCACCTCGAGAATTCTGCACACGATTTAATAATGAAAAACTGTAAAATCTGGCTCCGATATGTTGATGACTTTTTGCCGTCATCCCTGCTCACATTGACCCTCAAAACCTCCTAAATGAATTAAATAACTTGGACCAAAATATTAAATTTACCTTAGATTTAGAATCTAATAATAGCATAAACTTCTTAGACGTTAAAATCATTAAAAATAAAGATAATACTTTCAACACTACCGTTTATCGCAAACCAACCAATAATAACGAAATAATCAATAATAAATGCAAAACCCCCTTCCAATATAAAATTGCTGCTTTATGTTCATACACAAATTGTGCTATATTAATATGTTCCAACAAAAACCTCTTAAACCTTGAAATTAAATTTATAAAAAACATCACTCAACGTGCCGGTTATAGTGCTTCACTTTTTCAAAAACTGTTTAAAAAACACTTAAAATCCCTAAATACAATTAACAACGCCCAAAAAGTAAAATCTAAATATACTCCCTAAATTCCATTCTGCAAAGGTATTGCAAACAAAATAAAACACGAAGGCTCCTACCATGGTATAAACATTCCCATCAAACCTAATAGAAATATTTTACAACGTATACGCAATGAAAAAGACTTAATTGACCCCAAAGAAACCTCAGGCATCTATAAAATTGACTTCAACTTTGAAAATAATAACACTAACGCTTGCTATATCGGTATGACCAAAAGAAAAATAAAAGACCGCGAAATCGAACACATTAATAACCTAAAATATAATAGAACCTCCACCTCTTTATCCCGTACTCATATCAATAACCCAATTAATCCTAATACTATAACCACCACTAAAATTGCCCCTTATAATTCCCATAATTATGCCTTAAAGCGCGAAGCCCTGGAAATTTTAACTTCTGACACCGCTATTAATGAGAGACAGCACAGCGTAATACCGAAAGAATGGCAACAGCTAATTAAAAAGAAACAACCGTATTATGACGTCAGCACTGAAGAAGAGGATAAAGAAGCCAGTGACAAGATGGTCAGTAAAGCAGCAATTTTTCAACCTGATGACAACTGCGACTAGCGAGTCAAAATATATAGTAATGCTGCTCAATTAGAGGATTTTAAGGTATTTTTAAATGATTTTGAAGTTTAATTTATCCTTTTATATATAATTTAATTGGTAACAATGAATTTTACATTTATCATAAAAATACTTTTATTATAGAATATGTTTAGTATTAAGCATTTCAAGGCTACACTAAAATATTCAGATACATTATTATGGGCTAAAATTTGATATTACTGTAATTGCATTTTTGCTTGTATTAAACAATTTTAACACTTTCCAACAATGTTAAGAGTGATTCAGAATTCAATAAGTCTGTCTGTCCAATGTGTGATCACATAGGCAAAGTACATTGAAGGTTGAATAATGCAACGAGTATGTGCAGTTGGAAAGTGTTAATAATCTATGCAAATTGTATGATTTTTGGTTATTGTTTATATATTTATTTAAATTTTAAAACTTTTTTTTAATTACATATTAGATGGAAGTCCAGTTGGTGTAAATTAAAATTTCTGAACTTCAAATATGCCTCAATTTTGAGCAATTAAGCGATACAGATGAGATTGAATTCATGTCTGTACCGCTACATTTTTGCCTTAGTGAAAGTAGATTATTTTTTATATGTTAAAAATTTTGCATTATTTATGTATCAACGCATCAAAACTCATTAGGATAAATTAAAATTTAGCATTTAAAATTGGACAACAAAGCTGTCTGATGTCAAGTCTGTCACAAATGAAATTAACCACATGGATTTGTAAAGATTTGTGATCCTCTGTTCTTGTTAAGTATTTTTATCCACTGCCCCTATACCTTTTTTATGGCTTTATTATTGTAATAAAATCACAAACTAAGGATTAAATCTTTTTAAATTAAGCTTTCCAAGCTAACTTAAAATGTACATAATATTGGTGCCTATTGACATGGTGGTATAAAAGCTAAAACTTACTAATTTGTCATTCCCCCTCTTGTCATGCCTCTGTACTTAGAAAATAGCCTTTCAGACAAGAAAATTGCCTGAATTGAAAATTTTGCAAATATACATAGACATGTTTACATGAAATTTCAATATAAACACTGTTTCATAAGTTATTAGAATATTTCTGAACAATTTAAAAACAGCACAAATATCTCAATTTTGATAAATAATATAAATGTTCAACAATTACTGTACTATGACGTCACATAATTCATATGTCAAATAGGTGACAGGAAAAGTTAAAAGCCATAATAATACAACTTACATAATGGCCATGTGGAATTCATGATCAGACACACCATCAAGACACTGAAATGAAAAGAATGAAACAGATATAAATACATTTTTCATTATAAATAACATATTTAAAAGATAATTAAGATTTTCAATAATACAAAATTTTTCATGTTATTTTTAGATACATAAATTTCAATATAGCTATATTTATAATTATTTAAAATATAAATTCTTTCACAGTATTTAAGTAGAAATGTAACGTTTTTATTAAGCATTTTAGCGTTTATATTATTTTGGATTATTCCATCTAACACAAATTTGTACACTTTACCAAATTTTTCAAAAGCATGTGTAAAAGAAACAAGACTATTTTCAAATAAATTAATAAATCCTGTACTGCATTTCCTAATACGAGAAAGCTGCACATTGAAAATGGAATTTACACAATTATACGTCATAGAGCTTAGCTAAATCATTAATACAATAAAAATTGTCAAAATAAAAATTGTGAATAATAGAGTTCTACATTACATAAAATAATTTCATGGTCACAGTCAGGGTGAACTGATTACCAAAAAGGTTTGGGAAGCACAAGCTTCTACTCTGAAATTTAAAAGAGGCTCCAAAAATGACAGATAAACAGGGTCAAGTTTCCAACATTGTAACTTACTTTAGAGTGTTGACTGCATCAAATTTCCTATTTCAAACATATCAACAAACCTAATTGATTTGGCTATAGCTACTTTAAGCTTTCACTTTCAAATTTTTTCTTTTATTTATTTCTTATTTATTTATTTATTTATTTATTTATTTTTTTTTTTTGGTTTTAATTTGTTGTACGTTTTGCAAATTTTTAAACTTTTTAAAATGAAAGATAATTAATAGATCAGTATTTTGATTACAATTGAAAAACCACAGAGAAAGATTTAATTCAAATTGATTACATCCTCATAACAATTAATTTTTTTAAATACGTTCCAAGACTAGGAGAAAATTGACACCTATCCAATATGTAACAATTGGGGAATATCTATACAGGTAAATATAGTCTACAAAATTTTTATAAAATAAGATAGGACTTGAGGGAAGATTACTTCAACCTTAATTTTGCAGTATCATTTTTTAAAATAATTTTAGTAACATTAAGTTTCTCCTTGAATGCATATAGAATTAATAATAATAATAAAAAATTCTCAAATGAAAGGGGGCCCCAAACAAATATTGAGATTCCACCAGCTTCATGGGTTAATTGGGCTCTGGTCACAGTGAAAAGATTTTCCAGTTTTAAATGGAGTATAACTTTTGAAAAGAATTTTTGTAACATTAGGTTTCAAATAATAATAATAATAATCTCAAATGAAAGGGGGCCCCAAGCTGATATTGAGATTTCTTTAGCGTCAAGAGTTAATTAAACTCTGGTCACAGTGAAAAAAAAAATAATAATAATAATTTGCCCGATTGAGGAAATTAATAAAAAAAAAATCATATTACACTATTTTTTTTTTAAAGTTTTTATTTAAGCAGTAAACAAATTATCATAAAACATCAGATTATTTAAAACATATTCTGTCACTGAAAGTTAAACCGAAGCATTTCAAATTACAAGTACATTAGAAAAATGAGGAGATATGCTTCTACATGCATTTTTAATAGAAAGACCAAATTAATTTCAGCAAGCACAAAAAGTAACTAAGCCAGGAATCAAACTTGAATCTTTGAGCATATTGTGCCAGTGTTGTATTATACCAAAAAACCTAAGTTTGAAATTTCCCCCAGACACTTCTTGTACTTGCTAAAATCTGAAAGGAATTTTCTAAAAAAATAGTGGATGAATTATCTCGGAATTTTAGAAGTGTAAAGAACATATTATACCTCATATTTCATGAAATTGTCCCAAAGACAAAAAGAGAAACAGTAACAAATTAAAGAAAAAAATATTTGGGAACAACCTGTAAACAATAATACTTAAAATGTATTATAGCTGCAGTTTATGATTATGATACTTTTTTTTCAATTATTTATATAAGAATAGCACACATATTTATGGAAATATAAAAGTCTGTTTAAGAATATCAAAAATATTTTGATTGTTTTTTGTTTATAACATGAAAAGCTTTCAAATTTATGTAATATCATTTTTAGAAAAATGATAACTACAATAGAAACAACATATTGCAATCAGATTATTAAAAAAAAAAAAAAAAAACTACAGTAGAAATAACATATTATGATCAGAATATAAAAATATTACATATGTGATGAAATATGAGAAGCATTTTTACTCAATAATGTTGCTGTAAGCATTAAAAAAATTTCTTTTGCATAACCTGTTAGCTAAATGTATAAAGTTACTCTATAGAAAACCTAAGCAAATATTGCGAAAATTCAGCAAGATATTGTCAGTAGAATAAGTTGAATTTTAATTACTCACAAAAGAAAGCAAATCAATAAGGGGTTATCTACATTTTTATTTTGAATCAACATAATATAATGTTCTAATTGCTATTAGTGGTAACTTATAGAGGGTAGCTACATAAATCAGGAGAAAATATTCCTTGAGTTTTCCTGTCTCTTTCAAAAGTAAAATACAAGACACACAACCATGCAGCATTAGAATCTAACATGTTTACAAGTCAAATGAACATATCTAGTATATATTAATTTTATTAACTTATTACAGTTGAGGAAAAACTGACAATTGACTTTTTGTTCTTCATATAAAGCACTAAAATAAAAAAAAAAGGATTTGATTATGAAAATTTTTTTTCAATGTTTTTCCAAAAAATTTCGAAATTCCCCGAATTTTCCCAGATTTTGCAATAAAATTTGAATTTCCCTGAGTTTTCCATGTTTTCCCTGAATTCTAGGTATCATAGCAACCCTGCTATATTACCATAATTGATTGAAAATAAAAATGTGGCTAAAGACTTCTAATTGATAATTTTATGAATTTCTTAAACCACATGAGGAATATAACAAAAATAACAATACAACAAGTGAGGAAAAGAATGAAAGAAAAAGAATGAATAAAAAGATTGACAGTGATCATTTTATGTAATACATTTGTTTTGATTTTAAAAAGTGTGCAAAATTGTAAGAAATAAAAATTGTGCTTTTAAAAAGAACACATACAATTATCAATGAAATAAGTAGTTCAAAAGTTTTTTTTTTTTTTCACTCTCTTTAACGACAATAAATTTTGCTATTGTAAAATTAAATATCAATATTCAATAAGAATTTAATAAAATACATAAAATGCCACCAAATGAAACAAAAAGTTCACTCATTTAGTACAGATGAAGATCTTTAATTCGCACACCTTGGTTCTAGAACTTGTGCGGATTATAGATTTTTGGAAATTATAGATCAATGATGCCATTTCCTCGCTATATGAATTACTATAAGGTACATAAAACAATAAACTTTATTTAATGAAGCTAGAATTAGAATTGTTTGTTTTTATATAATGTAAGTAAGGTAATACTAATAAATATAAAACCATAAAATTTATTTAATGAAGTAGAAGCAATGTATAATTTAAACCTTAAATGAGTAATTCATTAAAAAACTGTACTCCTACTTCTGGACTGTGATTAACAGTATGCAATGTGATTAGTTTGATGCAGTTTTTAATGACTGCATCGTAGATCTTATCTTCAAAACAAATGCTGGTATAAATTTTTCTTTAAATAGTTACGTGTATTTTTGAAATACCACCCTAAAAAGAACATTTACACTAATAGTCCTTAAACATCTGTGAAAATACACAATCCCACCAACGCATATGATGTAATTTTTTTCAACCAGTGAACAATGCTGTTACTGGCAGGAGTTAGAAAACTGTACTTGCATGTGTTTTGTTTGATCACTAATTGAATATTATTCAGACGATGTTCAGATTTGCTAAAAAAGTATAATGGCAATAAAGTATAATTATTTTTTTTTTCCTTTTAAAATTAATTAAATATATCTAAATTAAATTTTACACTCATTTTTTTTTTTTTCATTTTAGTATGTGAATTAACATCATATTTTCTTATATACATCCAAAATATAGGATTTTCGTTACTGCAAAATCTTTTGTTTACAATTGCAAAGGGAGTGTGGATTATAGACAATTGCGAATTATGGGTATGCGGATTATAGATCCTCAACTGTATACACAAAATGCAGATGAAAGTTGTTTTAAAACTTTAAAAACTATTAGCTAAAACTTGCTAGTAATTTTTAACAGATATTAAGAAAAGTCTAATTTTAAATCCAATAAATAAATATATAAATAAATAAGAACCAATATATGAATGAAGTACTAACAATTCAGTAACAAATAGTTCATATATGATCAGCTATTCCAATACTTAAAATTTACTCTCTCTCTATTGTACCAGG
Source organism: Salticus scenicus (assembly GCA_963930645.1). Classification (NCBI taxonomy): domain Eukaryota; kingdom Metazoa; phylum Arthropoda; class Arachnida; order Araneae; family Salticidae; genus Salticus; species Salticus scenicus. The sequence goes on from OZ005648.1 coordinate 219,927,282, forward strand.
AACAAAATTAAAAACAATTAACATATAACAAAATGTATAGGAATGAATAAAAAAAAAAAAAAAAAAAAAAAAAAAAGGTTACGAACAAAATTAGGAGCTGATATATGAATTGAGTATTAATTATACAGCAATCAATAGTTCATATACCAATTATTTCCATAAATGAACATAAGAATCATGGGTGAAAGTAAAAAATTTTTGCTGGACTGAAGTATAAAAGTTTTTCTGTAATATCGGGTAAAATATAATAACTCATACATAATGTATGCAGATATTCAAAACATACATTTTCGAGGGTTACATTAATATGCATAAAAAAAAAAATAACTTAAGAAACTTATTTATTAAATTAAAGAATTAACATTAATAGGATCTGATTCAGGTAAAAATTGGGGCCCTTTTATTGCCCCTTCACAAAAAGTTCAATTCCATAAATTTGGGCTCTTATAAAATTCAAATTCTCATAAATGACCTTTCACAAAATTTTCCTTTTTCTTTTCAATATTTTATAAAATAGATTCTTTTATAATTTTTTTTTCAGTGTTTTCAGCATTATTTCAAATATTCTTCTGTATTTGGTTTAATGAAACATTATTAACTCGATATTAAACATTATACAGAATGACTGCTAAAATGAGGTATTTCATATGATATATTTTTAGAAAAATAAGTCCAAAAAATTAAAACTTGGATCAACTCCTAAATAAAAGAATAATTTCTAATGCACATAGTAGTAATTCAGGCTCAGACATTTTGAAATAATCATACAGTTAATATAAAATTACCTAATTTATTATAAAAACTTTAACATAATTTTTTTGTTGGATAAATAAAATATATTATATTTCATTAGATTAAATAAAGAATTAAAAACTTACTTGTTAATAAAAAATTGTCAGCATTTTAAAATGTAAAATTATTTTACAATATTAAATGAAGATGAAATAATAAGTTCTTTAAAAAAAAAAAAAAAAAAAAAAAAAAAAAAAAATTTCACACTTTATCGTTCTTATAAACAAACATTAAAATTTTTCAGTCAGTTTTTGCTCGAAAAAAGTTTGTAATTACTGATGATTTAACTTTTTTAACCAATTTTCTGTATATATGCAACAGGTCTCTTAGATAGATTTTTAACTTGTTTTTTTTTTCTTTTCTATAATTTGTTTGGAATGTGCACCTGAACCAGATGATGATGGAGCACACCCATCATTTTCAGCAGATATTTTATTTGGATTTTTTGTATAATCCCCTTTCTGAGATTCTTTCCTTCTAGTACTATCTCCTGCGGAAAGACAAGAATAAATAGAACTGATGTCCCTGAAGGAACAGGGACATCAGTTGAATTCTGTACATATTGTTTAGTTGTTTTTTTACTTTTTCTCTGATAGATATTGTTGGTGGGTGACATATGTAGATATATGTATGGTATGATATATGTATGGCTTTTTGCATCTTTGGTGATAGTTCTAATTCAATTGTTTTTATATTTTGTTGCCATAAACGATATTTTATTGTTGATATTGCTTCATAATTTTCAATAGTCAAGACACTCTTACCTTCAGTGATTATATCATCCATGATGTTAAAACTACTTTCAACCAGAGGACCAGAAAAAGGTGTCACAAGTGCCTTGATGAATATAGGTAGGTGCTAGTATTTACAGGGATGAGATTAGCAAAAAGACAAAAAAGCTGAAACTGTAGGCAAAGGAAATGAAATACTAGAACTTTTATGACAAAATCTATTATATTAGTGTAATAAATAAGTTTTTTAATCTTCATTAAGCATTCATTCAAGTTTAGATTAGCTGATGTAACAAATGCACATCAAAATCACAAAAAAAGTTGAGAAAACTGAAAAAAAGCTGAAAAGGAAAATTTACAAAAAAGTTGAAATCAGCTGAAAAATCTCATACCTGTATTTAAAATCTCCTTGATGCTTAATTTGGAAAATGTGTGATCAAATCGATTCGGGAATTTTTCATTGCCTCAGGAAAAAACCCCAAACCCCAGCCTCTTCTAAATCATCTATTTTTGCATCATAAAACGCTTACAATTCTTTCTTTTCTTTCTGCATTCGTGTTTGATAGGTTTTGCTTAGATAAAAAGCCTTGTGTTTCTCTAATGACATCTTGTGTTTCAGGTGATATTTTTCTTTGTACAAATATCCTATTCAGAACATGTTGTTCAGCTTCTTTACTTTCAGGAGACAAAAGAGCAAAATAAAATGTTTTCAACACATCATTTAGTTTATAAAGTCTTTCACAAACTGTAAATAGTTGTACAAACCTGTTGTCTATAAATCTAATAATATGAAGAACTTTATCATAATTTAACTGGGTTTGAATTTCACTAAAGAGTTCCCTGGCTTTAGGAGAATCTTGTATGTTGTAATAGAAGTCACTAGAAACTCCTTCCATATATCCATCAAAATGATTAAAGAATGTTTTTGCTGAGTTACATATTATATATATAGTGTCGCCATGAATGTCTAAGAGATTGGGATTCATATTTCTCATTAACTTTTCTACTCCTGCTTTGGATCCTCTAATTGTGTTGCAATTGTCCAATAAACAACTAATAACTTGATTATATTCAAGTCCATTTTCCTGCAGCACGTGATTGACATGATCAAAATTTCTTTTTGAAGTGCTAATATTTGCTTTTCTTGATCCTAAATGGTCAGTATCCACCATATTTTGTGGTTCATCATAAAAACGAACAAAAATATTAATTATTTTGTCCATCGCATTTGTTGTTTCTTCATCGATATTTAAAGAAAAAAATTGTCTTTTAACTTACTAGCCAGATCTCCTTTTAAACATTTAGCTGTGCTATGCGTATTTATATAAATTGCACTGGTTTGTGAAAGTGATAATTTTGATAACGCCGATTTATCTTTGGCTAAAAATTTAGCTAAATTAACTAAGTTAGGAGTTAATGCGAATGGAAAGTTTTTTCACACAGAAATGCTGTTATTGCAGCTTTCTGATCTGCAATCCAATCTGCTATTGAAACATTAGCAGTCAGCGGCTTAGCACCTGGAAATGTTTGTGTGCACTTTTGCGCATGTATCAGCTTTTGGTGATTTATTTGCTTGTTGTGTTTAAACAACACTTTTTTCCCCATTACTACCGTAATTGAAAATTGTGTTGCATACAACACAAAAACAACCCACTTGGTTTATTTTTCGACACCACGTGCCAACGTTAATTCCTTCATAGTCAGATTCTTTAAGCCACTCAAATCGCCATTTATTCTTTATTCCATTGTTGCATATTTTAAGTGCATCAACTTCTTCTATAAATTCTATTCCTTGCATATTGCGATTCTGTTGAGAATCAGCATTGACATTAAAATATTTATTTCAAGCGGCGAAGAAGCAATTATTATCAGCAGCGAAAATGCATGACGCAGTAACGAGTGCCAGTGAAACGCAGTGACACAGTAACGAGTGAGATAAATCGATGTTCCCAAAAGCAAACATGTAATCTTCATCCTCCACTCCTGCATATTTCCAAAGCTAAACTATATTCGACGCTTGCTCGCTCATGACGATTATCTGCACAGCGGTGGAGAGCGACAGATCTAAGCCTCGATTGGCTACGGATCTAGTTTAGCCTTGATTGGTGACAACAGTCTGTCGGTTCGGAGAAATGGAAGTAAAAAGAATTCAAAATGGAAAAGGAAAATAACAAAAAAGAACATCAATTTTTCCATCCTGTTCCATATTTCAACATATAAAACAAAGACGGAATTCCGACAATAGATGGAAAACTTTCACCCATGACAAGAATAATCAACATGTTGAACACAAAATGAAATAATAAATTAGCAAACAGCTGTTTCAGTAGCCTTTGGCATACTGTCATCAGTGCATAAAAGAAAAGAAACGAAATGAAAGTGCTCCTACATATAAGAAAGAAAACAGATTTTACAACTGTTTAATTAACCAATAGAATTAGTTGGAAATAATTGCTTGTGTTTATTTATCTAAAACCAAGTCTGTCAATATTCATTTACTTCCATATTTAAAATTTCTCTTTCTATTGCATTCTGAATAAAATTAAAAATAATTAAGTACAACAAAATGTATAAAAAGGAAGAGGGTGATTTACCTCAGAGCAGGATCTACATAATATCTGTATTCCCACTGAGTCAAATAAATTATCAGTGCACTTATTATTACAATGACTGATCCAAGAGCATCAGCAAGTACATGGAGAAAGACACCATGCATATTCATTTGGCTGCTTGAAGCTGTAACAGTAACAGAAATATATTAATATTACTGAAATAAAAAAAAAAGAAAAGATCAACTTTACAAACAAAACAAAAAGTAATTTAATAAAAAAGTTGTTTTGTAAAAAAAATTTGCAGTTTTCATAAGAACTTTTACTTAAGAAAAAATCTACACTGGAAATTACAGTTTAGAATATTGACTAGATTATCAATGACAGTTAAATAATAATAGTAAAATAAAAAACTTCAGCAAAAATAAAGAAAAAAAAAAAAAAAAACTAATCGGATTAGAAACATGAAAGTCCTTAAAAAGCTTATAATAAAATAATTAGTTATTGAAATAAAATTTAATTTTATTACAATGCGGGCAAGGCTAGAGTCCCTAGAATATAAGGAAATGACTACAAGCCATGGATAACAACACATTATTTATTAACATAAAAAGGGACAGGGTACAGAAACATACATAATTATACATAAAAACATAATATCTTTGGAGTCGAGAGGAATGCAGGGGTGAAACTACCTAGCTTGCAAAATCCCCGAAAACTGTTTCTTACATGAAGATAGGGGATATTTATTAATGATATATCATATGACTACCTATATTAAGCAACATTTACAGACTTTGTTATACATTATAAGGCAAGTTAAACATTTAAAATGAGCAATTTCTGTAAAAACTAAGTAATTTAGCACGAAATTCAAAGACAGTAAAGTTTCAAAAACCCTGAATTCAGGGGTAGCCCCTGAAAAGTTTCACCCCTGGAGGAACGTCTTTTTTCTTGGACTGCTTACTGTCAATTGACTTGTTTCAGGTGTGAGCACACTTACAATGATGACATAATGGTTGTGTCATAACTGCAAAGAACAGTGGCATTGTATGAGAGTGACAAAGGATGGCTGGGAAAATAGATTCCCATACATATATTTTTATCATAAATGAATTTTATTAAATTCTAATTAAAAAAAAAATATATATATATAAACTGCTGATACAACAACTGCATATAAAATAAATATTTACACATCAATGTCAATGTAAAAAAAATATTAAGTAAGGAAACTGTAGTTTTGGTAGTACTAATTGTACCGTCATCAGTGGAGAATGACAATGGATTATTGCTCATATATGTAGATAGGGAAGCAAGTTCTAGAGTCAGAATAACAGCCAATAGGAATTTAAGAAACTGGAGCTGTTAGCTAATAGTAGTAAATAGGGATATAGAAAGATATGTAAATGGTAGGCGAAAATCAAGAATATGTGGATTTTATGTAATATTTCCAACGATCAGAGAGAGAGGGGGGGGGGGGATACAGTAAAATTGCAGTTAATAAAATTTTTATAGAGAGAGAAAGCTTCTAGAAAATCAAATTCATGTAAATGTTTAGGCTGACAAATTGTATTAGTTGAATTTAAGTTAATTATCCCAACAATGCTTAGCAATAGCTGATTTGTTTATTTCTTGTTTCTAAATATAACCTATGTGTTCTTTAAGATGAAACATGAGTTTACATTTTGCTTGACCAATACATGACTGTCCACATTGACAAGGAATAGTATAAATATCCCAAGAGTTGTGTATATCAATAGAATCTTTTTCTGTAATTGCAAAAAATACGTTCTGACAACATAATTTTTACGTTAATTACGCGTATTTTCTCAAATTACAGAGAATTTCTGGCAGCAAATAGGAGATATTTTTTACAGTGTAGAAAGGGCTAATTTGTTTGTAAGTCAGAAAATTATTTTAAAGTCATATTGTTTGGGAACTTTAGCTATGAAAAAACTATATTAAGAAAAAAAAAAGACAATATTGAACAGTATTGTTTTGCCTTTTCTCTTTTTTCTGAATCTGCTGTTTGCTAACTTAATATTTTTTACATTGTGTAAATATTTATTTTATATTTCTGTTTAACGTCAAGTCTGGTTATATAAAGCAACTGGATATTTTTAATTTTCCTCAATTTGACAGTTTTTGACACATTTTAAATTCTTGTTAAAATAATCTCTAACAAAATAAATCATTTACATTAACTATAAGTTTAAATTGTAGAGCATGTTCTTCTCAGTGACGTATTTTTCATTTAATTCAACATTTTAAAAAAATTATAATTTGTATCTTTCTTTTTCAGCTTTTCAACGATTTAACTCTTCATAATCAGGGGTCGATTTGTGCAAAAATTGGTGCCTTTTAGCTGCCCTTTCACACAATTTTACATCATATAAAAGGTGTCCTTACAAAATTCAATCTTGTTAAATGGGCCCCTTCACAAAATTTAAATTTATATAATGGGTCCGTCACAAAATTCAAATTTATAAAAATGACCCTTTCACAAGATGTTATTTTATAAAAATGATCCTTTTATAAAATTTTTGCATGATCTTCAGTATTATTTCTAATGAGTGCCTATACTTGGTTTAATGAAACACTATTAACTTGACATTAAACTATACAGAGTGACTGCTAAAATTGGAGGTTTTACACAATATATGTAAATTCAGAAAAATAAATAAAAATATCACAAAATTATGTCCACATAGTTTTCGTGTTTAAATTATGCATAATTACTATTTGTATAAATTTTACACACTAGTTATTATTATTTTTTTTTTTTTTCTTTTTCTTTCTGCTATTTATATCTGATTGGAGATTGGTAAAGTAGTACTGAATTTACCTTAATTTATTATACACTTTTAAATTTTCACTTAACATAAGCATTTTTAATTTTTCTGTTTTATTTTAAGCTTGTACTTCTTTTAATGTAGTTTCATGTGCATAATTAATGTGAGTATCATGGAGTTTCCATGTTTACTAAAATTATAAAATCAAACAATTGACACGAGTTAATCTTTTTAAAATTTGTGTGTTGTTTAAATTTGTATTATTCACTAAGCTGATTTATTTGTATAAATTAGAAATGTCTATATAAGCACTTGAAATAAATCACAAAAATCACCAAAAATTTAACGTACACTAGTGAACAAAGACATAAAGAAAAAAAAAAAAAAAAAAAAAAAGATAAAATTCTGTTAAATTATATATGTATATACACTTACAAACGTTTTTTGATGTGACTTCAGTTTGTGGCGGCACTTTAGAATCAGGAGAAGGTACTTGAAAGTTTCCTTTGTTGTCATTTATATCCCCTTCTGATAATACATCTTCTAGCTGTGGAAACATATGTTTGTCATGTGAATGACCTCCATGACTATGCCCATGACCTAAAGTGAAGCATTTTTTAAATGAGAGAAAGCTTAAATAAAATAAGTAAATAATAAATAATGAAAACATGATATTTAACACAGGAATAATCTAAAAGAAAGAAACTAATATTATGCATCTATACTTTCAAAATTATATTGATATCAGGTACATAATTCTTACCTCAAACAAAGATAATATTTTAAGACATTTAATTTTAAGGAAATTTATATTTAATTAGTAATACAAAAACTTAATCTACAACTAAATAAGGTAAATTTAATCAATGTATAAATCTTTCCCAAGAATATATAACAAATAGGACATTTTTACTATTTAAGGGAAATTCTTATTTTCTCAATTACATTTGTCAGGCGGCTTTTTTTTTTTTTTTTTTTTTTTTAAATCTGTTACATAATTAACAATTCTTTCATATTTCCAAAAACAAAATGCTTGTTTGCATTTCTTATTTTGTGATAAATTATTATTTTTTTTACTTTTGAAGAAAAAAATAAATAAATAAATAAAACGTTAAAAAATAAAACAAGGACCATTTTTTCTGACTCATTTCTACCTCATACAACTTACTCTCTCCAGTCACCAAATTCCATGTAATTACATTGAAATATTTGTTTATAGAATTATTCATTATGTAATGCATTTTTTTTTGTTTAAATTCTTCCCATTTCATTTCACAAATAAAAAATGAGGAAAATGCACTTAGTTATTTATTTGCCTATTTAAACTCAAAATATTGAAATTAAAAAAATTAAATTTTTAGAAAATAAGTACTAATTTAACTGTAGCGAATTTTCTCAATGTGAAAACTAAATTTAAAAATACACGTTAGGTAATAAGTAATTCCATAAACAAATTCTCTTATCAGTTACACAGAATTTGGTCACCGGAGACAGCGAAATTATAAAAGGGAGAGAGGAGCTTTAAGGAAATACTTCACCTAATTCGACAGCCAGTCTAACCCAATATCTTTCTATGGAGAAATTTGTTTTATAAATTACTCAATACCTAATGTATGTTTCATTTTCTCTTACCCATAAGGTAGAGAAAGTATTGTTTTAGGGTCAAATTTTCGAAATAGAGTTTTTGTTATATTTACACGTTTTGAGGTCCCCTGAATCCAAAAATCATATTTTTAACAGTTGGTCTGTGTGTGTGTCATCTATGGGGGAAATTGCAGGTAAGTAGAGTTTAGCATCTATAGTCTGCACTAATCCAAATGAAATCAATATACATTTTTTATATGCTTAAAAACATGTTTCATGTAGACTATGGTATAGATATCATTCACTGTTCGTTTACAGGGCTACACAAAAGAACTAGATTATAATGCGACAATACTTGAAAATTGATGGAAGTATACTTTAGGTTGTGCCGTATGTCATTAATATAGGATTATATTTATATGCACCATGTGATGTGTACACAACTTTCAAAAAATATACAGGGTTGCCAATATTTAAACCATAACATTCCTTTTTATTTGTTAGTGGAAGTGCTTTACAATAATACTTTACCGTGTCCAGGAAAGCTGCTCAGAAATTGAAATTAATTCCTTATAGCCACATGGTAAATAATGTATTTTTTTAAGCTAAATATTTATCGCTTGGTTTTTTGTATATTTACATGTTTTGAGGCTTCCTGTCCTGAATACCGAAGTAAAGTTTTATTGTTTGATCTTTGTGTCTGTTAGAGTAAATTAAAAACAAATAATTTCAGGTGATCCAAACGAGGTATTTTGAAGTTAATACGTTTCAAGGAATGATGCGTGCGAAAGTTGTCTGAATAATTTTAAATGAACTTTTGAACTTAATGACACATTTAGAGTTCTATATAAATATAGATACAATAATGAAACGGGTGGTTAAGGGGGATGGTAGCCCACCCTCACATAGAATTATTTGTCAAATAAAGCTGTTCTAAGCCTAATTTGAATTGTTTTAACATAGGTTTGCATAACAGTACTCGTTATCTTACCACTTAATCTCCAATCTGTATTTATAGTATTAAATTTCAGAGTACGAGAAAGTTGTGTGAGTGACACACCAGATTATTAAAATATTATTTTTACATTTGAAAAAATCTCAACCATTAAAATGTTTCTCGTTTTCCAAGAATTTGTCTTATAAATTTTTAATATTTCATTTTGAAGTTATAAAGTTCAAAAATGCTTTTAGTTAATTTTTGCATTTTAGAGCTTTAAAACTAAATATTAAAAATAAAATATAATAATAATAATTTTTGAGAAACAAGAAACATTTTAGCAGTTGTGAATTTTACAAATGTGAAAACAATATTTTAAAAAATACATGAGGTAATGAGTAATTTATAAAACAGATCTGTCCACAGAATAACATGGGGTTAGACTACTGGTCAAATTAGGTGAATAGTTAGTACAGAAATCATTGCAATATTGTGTACAGAACCCTGAATAGTTGGAAGCACAGAAATCATTGAAATGCTATGTACCAATATAGTTTCATAAGTAATACCGAAATATATATAAAGATACAAACATATTAAGCTTAATTCAAAAGAGTGGAGCTGTTTATTGATTCAAATAAAAACATTTTTTTTTTCTTTAATGTTACTATAGCTATAAACAAATGCAAATACCTTTGCTTATACAGTAAGTATATAAAATTACCAGTAAAATTTATCAAAAACATGTAGTGATTACAAGGTTCTCACTCTGCTCTCAAACTTACAATATAATTCCGTAACAGTTTTAGTAGCCATGGTACATAAAACAAAACATTTTTTTTTCACTGCTACTAATTTAATTAATCAAAAGTAAGAATTTTCTTGTAAGATGAATAATAAAAGCATTTAATAAATTAAGATATTAATTTAGCATGATTATAAAAAGTATTCTAACGAAGACACAGAGAGAGAGTTTTATAAACATATTTCATACTAGATAACGATACTAGGTCAATACCATGATAAAGATATATTAATAATACTAGCGCAATATTTAAATATAACATACACTTTAATTTCCATTAATTTCATGATTTTAATTTAAATTCCACAATTTTAAATTTAATTTATGCCATGAATAATAGATATATGAGAGTTAAAATAAAACTATACAACTCCATAATCTCTCATGATTAAGTAAATCCACTGACAGCCATGAAAAAAGAGCAAAATTTTAACATTGTTTTCAATGTAAACTTCTTGCACAAAAATTAATGTTATTTTAACAAAGATTAAAAGTATAACAATGTATTTGAAAAGAAGGCTTATCACTATTACATGGCCTTCAAATCTATTAAAAAAAAAAAAAAAAAAATCTAACCATTTATAATTATGTAATGTTGAAATAATTATGTAATGTTGAATAGTAAATATATTATTAAAAAATAAAAAATAAATAACTCAGTGAATAAATAAAAGGTTAAAGCTTGCCTAATTCAACATGCCTTAAGTATGAATTTTACAATACATGTATTGATCACATAATGAACATTAAAAAAATCTAACAGATATAACTACTGATATATTACTTAGATAAATAATATATAGCTATTTGAATGTAGCACACTGTAAGTTCAAGTTCTAATAAAATGACAACTAAAGCACACACTAGGGAAGTGTATACAAAATTTAGGCAAAATAAACTAATTTTGATAATTTTCTTAAATGAATTAATATAAATACATATATCCAATTTATTTATTTTTTTAATGCAGGAAGGGTGAGGGGAGATTTAAATGCTTTTAAACATTTAAAAGCAAAAATTTGATTGAAACACCACAAATTTGGGGGGGGGGGGGGACACACACACCTCACAGCAATTGTTTTGGGTCAAAGTAAAATCATGACCTTTTGTCAGGTGAACAACCTAGGTATGAGTGCAGCAAACAAATGGTAACACACATTATTTCAACTTCAAACAGTTGTTGGGAGTCTTTTGCAATTCATGGTATTTATACAAAGTTTTTTATTCATAACGATAGTCACCTATATATCGTAAGATATGTTCATATTAATTGAATGATTTCATATTGTGAAAGAACAGTTAAGAAAAAGGAGGGAGGGGTGGTATTTTCAACATTTTGAGACATTAAATATAATTATAAACAATATGAAAAAGAAATTTAAGCAATTTATATATATACACATACATACACACACAAATGATATTTCAATACAATAATAATGATAAAAAAAGATCAGGATACATAACTTGACACAAACAAAATTTAAGAATATTAAAATAACAAATTAAAATAATTATAAACTTGATTATAATTACTGTATACGAAACCAAAATTTGTGATACCTTTAGTACCCTTAGCTACAACATTTTTCAATTTTAAATAAAACTATTTTCAAATATAATATATATATATATATATTTTAATTCTTGTGGAAAATAAAATGTAGTTCAATTTACCTTGAAATAAAAAGAGTCCAATAATATTCACTAATAGGCCTATGGATCCTACGTACAGTATTAAAACAGGATCATGTATTTCTTCTGGTGTATAAAACCTTTTTAGAGATTCCACAAAAATTGAAAAACACAAAGCGACTAAAAATACTGCATTTACTAAAGCTCCAAGAACTTCAGCTCTGGCCCAGCCAAAAGTACTCTTTGACCACTTTTTGGGGGACATCTGGAAAAAAAAAATGTATTATTAATAATCAGAAATGAAAAATAATTATTATTGTGTAATTTAATAATGCACATATGATCTGTAAGTAAATGAAGGGGAAAAAAGGAAGACAAAAGAAAGAAATATATTTGTGGTAGGTAATAATGAATATGTGGCATACCGCATACTAAAAATAAATATAAAATAGGTTTACAAATAATGTTTTTTTTTTTACATTCCAATAACTTTACTTTTAACTTTACTTTTTTACTTTCCATAAACATAGGAAGAAAGTATTGAAATCATGCAAATTTTTTAACTCCAGTTTATGACAGATTTACACATTTTGAGATGTACTAAACATGATTTCACTATTTTCAGAAAATGTCTGTCTGTCCGTGTACATCAAATTTTGTGGACACGGATTTTGCCTTGAGAATTGATAAACAAAATTTAACCAAACTTGGTATTTAGTTGGACCTGGATCTGACCTAAACTAATGCTGATTACATTTGGCGATCAATCGCTCAACAGGTAACACAGTGATCCCTTTTTTCTAAATTTTAAACATGGCAGTATAGGATAAAATTTCGTATAAATGTACATAATGTCATAATGAGAGTTATTTTTAATGAATTATTGAAAACAGCAGAGTAAATTAGGAAAAAAGTGTGTACACATAGGAGCATAGCCCCCCCCCCCATTCTCTCTGGGGAGGGGGAGAAGTACCCCTGTGTAAATTTTCAATATGAATATATTTTGAAAAAACTTGAAAGAACTTTTGAAAGCCCTTTAAAATGAAAGATTGAATTATAGATCTATGACAATTTAAAACAAAGTTAGAGTTTTTTTTTTTTTTTTTTTTTAATGAAAAAAAAAAGGGGGGGGGGATCCAATTTCTTCTGATGTTGGCACAAAATTGACTTTCTTTCTTTCTCCAATTGTTATTCGATATTTATTGCTATATAGATAAGATAGTTATTTATTGTAGGGAAAAAAATTAAACATAAACTATAATTATATGCTTCAAAGGATTATTACAATCAAATGAAAATTAAATAATTTTGCTCAATTCCTGATTTTGCTAAATTCTTTGATGAAATGATTAATGTAACAGAGAGAAAAAAGAAAAAAGGAAAAATTCTGCCTTTGATAGAATTTAATTTAGTACGACAGGACTAATTTATATATCACAATCTTATATCTAAAAAAATATTAGGCACCCTGGCTAATAACAAGTTTGACATTTCTCACATAATAACTGTTAGCAAGGTCATCGTTTCTGAATATGCAAATCAAACGATTATTATGTGAGAAATGTCGAGCTAGTTATCAGTCAGGGTGGCTCAGTAGATGAGCATCCACACGTTAAGCGGAGGGCCTGGGTTCAATTCCTGGCTCTGGCATTTTTCACATAGTTGGTATAAAAAAAAAATCAATCTTATACTCCAAACTACTTAAAATAAGTTTTCATGGTTGATGAGTTTACCAATAAAATTTCTAAATAGTTTAAGATAGTTTAAGGAATTAAATGCAAAATTGGATATTGTCAGGCATCCTGGCATATTGGAAGTGTGACAATGCAAAATTGCTGTCTGAAAGAAATAGTCCTGTCATACTAAAAATGTTTCAAAACCCTTTTTAATGAATAAAAAAAAAAAAAAAAATATATATATAAATATGTATACTATTAAATACAGTTGAACCTTGAAAAGGCGGAATCGATGGGACCATGGTGATTCTGGATTTTTGAATTTTAGAGATTTGTAAAAAACTAATTTTGTATGCGATTATAATAACATAAAAATGCAATTTTTATGCTAATGAAAATAAACAATTATCCATTAGCGAATTAATTGATAAAACAGGAATAAAAAGACACTTATGCTGAATTAAAACAATATAAAACACAATAAATTAAAATATAATAGACAATAGGGCAATAAATAATGCCTTATAAAAAATAAAATAAAAAAATACTCAAATAAAATGATGGAAATTGACAAAGTATTTTTTATGTTGATTTCTTTTAAAAACATTTTCAGTAATTGAAAGTCAGTGGCAGTTCGTCATTAAGGGCACCTGGGCCTGGCCCCGCTTGAAATTTTCTCTCTATTAAAAATCAAGTAATATATCTTTCTTTCTTTTTATTTTTTTAATTCTAACGCTTGTAAAAATGTATCTATCAAGTTAGAAATGTGCATCCTTATTCTTCTCGAACATAAAGTTTGCTTGTCCCTTTGTCCACTTTTCTTTTACCGAATTACAGCTAGTTCCTACTCTACTAGAAAGTTGACATTTTAGAAAGATGACCTTTTAATAAAGAATGTATAGAAAATCAAAATTTACAGACTACAAATTCTACATATTTAGCGACTTCAATTTTCAATTATTTAACCCGTTAGCACCTAATATCCTCATTTGAAGACAGCTAATAAAATGGCACGCATATTTTTTGTGGTTTCTTGGAAGGATTTCTGCTTTTAAGTGACAGTTTATAGCGTCACTCTAAATGATCTTTGAAAGTTTTTTGTGCCTACTACTATGAATTATTTCATAATTTGGATAGTCATTTTATGATTTTTCATTTGTCGCACATATATTTGGTTTTTGCGCAGGTATATTAACTTAATCAAGTTGAATATGAATAATAATATATATTGTAATACTTTACTTTCGAGATCTTTGTCAACATATAATAGGAAATTAATCTTTTATCTCACAGTTTTTCTATCTCGAAGTTTTCTTGCTAGAACACTAAACGTCAATAAATGAGGATAGACTTTAAATTTAAAACTATCAGAAGAATTGTTTAAATTAATATATTTTACTGTCAGTTGTCTATATTAATTTAGAAGAGAAGTGAAATAATCAGCTAATATTATTTTGCAAAATTAATTTGGGCGTTAATGGGTTAAACTTACACTATTTGTCAATACAGTTTTGTAATAATCATTACTATTATTTTGTTTCAATTTTAAACGATTTTCAGCAATAATTTTGTTCTCCAGGTATTATTTTAAATATCAACTCAAATTGTTTAGCACAGCATTATCCTAATACAGTGGAGCACCTTTTATACGTTTCTCATTTATACATTTTTCTCATTTATACGTTTTTCGACTTCGGTCCCAAATCATTCCATTGAATTCTAATGCTAAAATATTTCGTTTATACGACTTGAACAAATTCTTAATTTCACTTATACGTTTATTCCTCCTTGTAGAATCCCAAGTTTCAGTTTCCTTCCAGGATTAAAAAAAAAAAAAAAAAAAAAGATGAATGCTCTTTATGTTTTATTCTTATCTTTTTCGATTATTTTTTCTTAGAACTATGGTAACAAAGTGCGATCTACATCGATAGCCCCCACAACTTTATAGGCATTTTGTAAACTTGAAGATTTATTACTCTCTTCCGTTAGGCAATTTGGAAGATTTTCTTATTGCTTATCGTGTTTATTTGACATTACGGTTGGAGAAACAAGGTTTACTGTAATTTTATTTTTAAGGAAAAGCATAACAGCTACTAGAAGAACACGAAGTGAAGCGAAGTGGCAACCACTGGATACACCAGCAAAGTAAACAGCAAAGGAAGAACGACGGCGTTTAGCGTTTCGACTCTGAGGATGAACACGGAGTGTTCGAAATTAATCAGTCAAACATAATGGAAAAGTTTTGTATAAGGTATTTAAATTCTAGAAAGAAACAAGGTTTTTTTCCTTTTAATCATTTGCAAAAATGTCATCTTTGTTTAGAGAATGAAACGCTTTGTCTTTAAAGGTTAAAATCGAAATCTTGTAAAATTTTTCCGAATTTCTATATTTTTAATTATCATTTAATTTTTATTCTACCTTTTAAAAATAATTTTAATTTAATTAAAAATATATCTTATTTGAATAAATGTGAAGAAAATCATGAAAATTGATTAGACTTTTATTATTAATATGACACTTTATTGTGTATTAATGTTAAAACGACTTTTCAGTTGTACGTTTTTTTCAGTTATACGTTTTTTAGGAACGGTCCCTTGAAAAACGTATAAACGGTGCTCCACTGTATTTCTGAATTGAAAACAGGTCTCTAGTAATCTTTATTACTTCCACTAAAAGTACCTTAAAAAAATAATAACTTTCAGTTTTCAAATTTTAATCTTAGCTAGGTTTAATACTTTTAATATGCCATCTATAGTCAAACATTATTCCCTTAGAAACCATTGCATCTGAATTCATTTGCTAAATAAAGGTATTATTATTTTTTTTTTTTACTTCATTTCTAAGTATGCACATTTGGAAATACATAAGATATTATCATTCCGATTTATTCTCTAGACTTTTTTTTTTTTTTTATTAGACTCATGAAGCTTAACTTCATTTGCATGGAAAGCAATAAGTCATTTCAAATAAATAAAAAAATAATAACAAAAATATAAATAATAAATTATTTGCTTTTGGAAAATGTGAATCCTATGACACAGTGTATCCTACTGTATATAAGCCTTTAATGGAGATGAATTATTACTTAAATCCTGTAAGTAAAATTTGGGATTGAAAAAAACTTGCTCTAAAAAGCGATGGCCCATGAATAGAAGTGGACTTTTAGAGAGTTTTTCACTGCATAAAAATTTATACTTATAGAAAAACCTTAAGATTAAAATCTTCTTTTCATAAAAAATAAATCACATGAAGTGATATTATTTTTACATAATTATATTTCATTAACCAGCCAACACTGATATTATGCAAATGCACATAGTACTTGTCATAAATTTAAATAAATATATTTATTTGTATGTTATTTCTTGGATACAAGGCGAGTCTTTTTTTTTTCTTTCTTTCTAACAGTCATCAATACATCTGCAGATAATTCAGAGCAAGGAACAACTATAGTATCTCCCTACAGCTGAATTTGGCGATTTATTTTTGGCGATTATGGCTAAATCATAAATGATAAAATCATAAGCTAAATTATAAATCAAATCCAAAATAAATAGCATGCAGGCTGCCATATTATATCGCAAACTGTCCAGAACTACATCGTTATTGATCAAATCAGCACCAAAGAAAAATTGCCAAATTCAGCTGTGGGGAAATACTATAGTTACCCAGAGTATACCCAGAGAAATACCCAGAGTAATTATATAACTCAACACCTGGTGCCCTGGCATCAGCTGTACCACAATATTAAAGTTTAAATGATTACTTGTTAATGTGACTGAAGTCACAGAACTCTATGTCTATTTGCATTAAAGGAAAAACTTTTAAATGCCATTCAAGTATCTGAGATGCAAATAAGAAAACCTAAAAATTTTATTATATAGTTATTCTCCAATAAAAATTTTCATTTTATGCATTTACTTTTGTTAATCTTTAAATATAGAGATTTAATGAACTAATTAAGGTCTTCTGCAATAAAATATCTTAATTATGTAGAATAAGAATTTTGTAAATAAACAAAATTTATTGCAGTTAGCAATACATTTATTGCATAATCAGAAGTTTGAAATTCTCACACAAATAAACTAAAGTCTAAACAAGTAAATAATGTGTTTTTTTTTTTTTTTTTGTTTTTTTTTTAAGAGAAAAAGCAACAATTTATTTTTAAGGTAAAGAACTGTTGTAACTTGAATGTCTCTCTGAATCTCAGAATTTAGAGGAAATTAAAATATGAATTGTTCAAATGAAATTTTAAATATTAGCAATCTTGTATGTTACATTAAAGATATTTTCTTTAATATACCATTCACATTACAACAAATTAGACCTAATTAAATTTATAATAATATTTTGACAAATGATAATATATCACAAAATGAAGGGAAATCACTAATAAAATAAAAACTTACTTTAACAGACAGAAAAGCAACTAATAATGCTACCACATCTGAAAGCATGTGAAAAGAGTCAGCCACCAGAGCCATTGAGTTCGTAATATAGCCAACAGTTATTTCTACTAGGAAGTATCCAGAGGTCAGAACAAACATGCTCAACAAACGACATCTCTTTCCAGAATACCTCCCCATTGTGTGAAGACTGGAAGAGACTGGATAACTTAACAAAAAATTCTATGATGAAATCTCTTAAGAAGTGTTATCCTTTGTATAGAGTTCATTTGTAGTAAAACCAAGTAACACAAAATTATGTACCTGAAAAAATTATTCTTGAATCAAAATTTATCAAACATATAAAAAATACTATATTTAAATGTATCTTCCAAAAAAGTGAAATTTTTATTACAAAATGCAATTAAAAATAATGAAAATCCAGTATCATGCAGTAAAATTGTGAATAAATCCCCTCAGAAATCAGCA
Source organism: Salticus scenicus (assembly GCA_963930645.1). Classification (NCBI taxonomy): domain Eukaryota; kingdom Metazoa; phylum Arthropoda; class Arachnida; order Araneae; family Salticidae; genus Salticus; species Salticus scenicus. The sequence continues at coordinate 219,945,660 of OZ005648.1, forward strand.
AACACAAGATATAATAAAATTTTAAAGAATATACACATTGCTGATTGAAGTAGCCTAAAAATTTCAAGCATAAAATAAAATTTGTCCAGTAATATATATTTGGCAAGAATTTTGATTAATCACTAATCAATATTAATCAATTCAACTTTTGCTGCCCTTTTTTTTATCAATCTATTCGAAACACAATAAAAAAAAATTCAATTAAATAAAAAGGAAACGGTTTTCAAATTGCTACTAAAGGAAATTAAAAAAAATAAATAAAATAAAATAAAACTCATACCGGACAAATTTACGGTCATTAATTAATATTCTGTGCCACTTTTGATCATGTAAATAAGCGAAAACAAATTATATGGCAATGATATGGTTTATTTTCGAAGAATTTTTCAATGATGAGAAAAATTCGATCATTTCATTGAAAGTTCACCATGCACAACTTAAAGGTCAATCTGATCTAAATTATCGACATATATTTCATGAGAGAATACAGAATTTTTAAAACAAATCCAAGTACATCTTGATAAATTTAATTAGATAAATTAATAATAGAACTTTACCATACAGGATAAGAATATGGATCACGGTATAAATCGATTCACAACAAAAGATAAATAATTATAATCCACTGTAAATTAAACCACGTGTTATCTAATACCGTTCATTAAATTCCTGTGTATCCGAGATAACACATCGAATATCAGATCATGAACAAGTTTTGCTCCCATAAACAACAAAAGTTCCATTGCAGCACAAACCTCATTCCTCCACTTTAAAAGTCTCTTTGCACTCATCACACACTGAAAGGCGAGGGCAACGAGTCAAAACAACTCGAAAACCCGGGAAAGACCAATGAAAACATAGCTCCAGCAGCGCCACTCAAAGTGACGATTCATTGAGTTAAATGGATGGAAACGGGTTGTAGTTCTGATATAAAGAATGTTAAACTGTGTCCATGTAATGATTGTTTTGTTTTTAGTTGAAAATTAAAAACTTACCCTTGAGGTTTGACCATAACTATAGATATAGAATCTTGCTCTCGTTTCCTTAACTGAGTAGAGTACAGAGTGAGATTAATTAGGAAATTTCTTGCTTTCGGCCGATAAGCATTAGCATTCAAAGGTCAGTGTTATAATCTTAGATGAATCGATTATATTTGAATGCATTGTAGATTGTAGCCTAGTTGTTTATTCTTCGATGATATGAAAGTTTTTCACATTTTTTTTTTTTTTTTTTTTTTTTTTTACTTTTTTGTTTATGTTTAATGACACAAGATATCAGCGAACGATGTTTAGTGGAATATTTTAACTACTCAAATACATAAATTGAATCTTCCTCAGGGTCTAACATAACCTAGCTGTGGCCTGAGATTTCTTCCAGAGGCTGCTTATATGTCTTCACTCCACCCTGCAAACAAAAAAGGGTATTAAAGTAAAGTAAGTTTTACATTTGATTTGGTAACCCCCTCTAGTTCAGGGACCTGCGGCAAGTTGCCCTGTATAGCCCAAAGTGGTTAGAAGATTGTCTAGAGTAAAGTCCGGGTTTTCCTTTTCCACAGTTTTGGCATAAACTAAATAACATTTTCCCTAAATACATACGTTCCAAAAATGTTCTTACAATACACTTTAATTATTCTTTCAAAATGCTATTAACATTGAATGCATTCAATAGTAATTTCATCAATTCGAAGTCGGAAAAAATAAAAATAAAATAATCACATCACTCAATAATAGACATGTAAATTTGGTACCTGTGTCCCGGAACCATTATACTCATTTAAAATTTCAAACTAAATCCTGATATAAGAGTGGATGTCTCTTGTATTTCAGAATTCACTGAAACTGCTATTAAAAATTCAAACATGCAATGTGCTTTGTTCGGATGTTCGGATTTCACTTTTCACATTTCTTTCGCCTTCAAAAGCTGACAATTTGTTTAATATCAGTTTTCCTGTCTGTTTGTGTTTACATACATGCATTTCAAACGACGCAAGAATGCATGAAACATGAAACGATACGAAAGCGGAGCGAAATATCTTTTTTTAAATGTATTTCTAATAAAATTAATTTAAACAATAGCAAATATTCACTCAAAAATTTATCAAAAACTAGTCTAAAAACTGAAACAAATAGATTGTTATAATTTGAATTATTATTTAAAAATTGATTCATCTATTAATTTCAAATATCTTGATAGAATTTAAATAAAACTCTTTGTAACTTCTTATCTATAATTTAAAAAAAAAAATTATAATTAATATTTTACCAAATTTTAGCGCAGATTAATTCTGTGCTGTACAATGCATTTCCCTCACGGTCACGAGTATACTTCAATGATAAATTTAGCTGCAGACAGAAAGCATTTCAATAGATAATGTAATTTCGAATTAAGTGATTAATTTAAATTTTAACCGACGGAAGCTGTCGAAATTTTATTCTAGGGATTTATTCTAAATTGTATCCTATATTTAACTCTGAAATGCGTAGTTCGCAATGTAATTAATAATGTACAATATGCACAAATACAAATCTTCATAACAAAAAAGCAGACTGTATGTAGAACGAACACCCCATTTTGGATAAATCTATCTCTATGAGTTGAGTACGCGTCTCAGTTTTCTGTGCTATGTCTCTTCTCTTTTAAGATTTTATACTAGTACACTTCGTCTGTCCATCAAATTCGTTTTATCATTAAAATGCAATTTTATTGCTATCATTTATTTTTTACACAAAAATTCGCTTCCAGAGTTATTTGCCAGAATTTTTACAGGAATTTATTTTTCCAATTTGCATTTTCTAATTTATGCATATTTGGAATAATAAAGATAATTGTACAGTTTTCATCTTCAAACAATAAATAATTCAATGAATTAAGCACTTTTGGAAATGTATAAAATACCGAACACCAGGAATTAATTTTGCCATTTGAATATAAAAATTATTGCCAGTTTACTTTTCTGTATCATTATATATATATATATATATAATACAAATGACATCAGTAACTTTGGGTTACTCCCTGATCCATGTGTTTAGCTTTCTGTCTCTTTGGGTGAATCATAACATGCTTCTCTGGGTTGTTTGAAGCTTTTCTATAGTCTTACACGCTAATGTGCAAGTTTCTGAAGCATAAGTTAATACAGACAAAATATATTAATCAAAAACTTTTCTTTCCAAAGAAATTGGTAGGTCGCTTTTAAATAGAGCTCTATTTCTTCTGAATGTTCTCCATGCAAGTTTAATTTTGGAGAGGAATTGCAGAAAACAGGGCAAACTAGAATCACCTAGAAGAGACCTTCATCCTGTAGTGGATTGTAAAGGCTGAAATTGGTGATGATGATGATGATGATTATATATACAATACACTCTATTTTTATCAGTTTCTTTTTCTGTAAATACAGATTTTTTATGAATAAAGTTCAAGTGAGTATATGCATATTCCAGTAATTAAACGAAGAAAGCAAGCTCGTTGGATTGAAGATAAACCTCAGTAAGACAAAAATTATGTCAAATCCCTTTATTTCTCCACTGAAGATCACTGTTGATATGAATGAGTTAGAAACAGTATGCAGTTATACTTATGTGTGACCCTTACGATTAACGGGGACATCGTGGAAAAAACTAAAAACCGAGTTAAACTTGCATGATGAGTATATAGAAGAAGTAGCGCTATATTCAAAACTGACCTCCCAATTTGCTTAAAAAGAAAAGTTTTTGACCAGTGCATTTTGCCTGTTTTAATGTATGCTTCAGAAACTTGGACATTAACGTGTAAAACTATACAAAAACTTCAAACAACCCAGAGAAGCATGGAGAGTTGCATGTTGGGATTCACTCGAAGAGACAGAAAGCGAAACACTTGGATTAGGGAGCAAACCAATGTTACTGATATTATTTCTAGAATTAAGAAGTTAAAATGGAGCTGGGCTGGGCACATTGACCGAAGAAATGATGATAGATGGACCCCCAAAGTTCTATTTTGGATACCGAGCAATGAGAAAAGACCGAGGACGAGACCACTGTGTCGTTGGAGGGATCAAACTGAAGTTTGGAAGAGCAGAATGGAGAAGAATTGCAGAAAACAGGGCAGATTGGAATCACATAGTAGAGGCATTTATTCTGCAGTGGACTGATAAAGGCTGAAATGTTATGATGAGGATGATGATATGCAAGCATTTCATATATATATATATATGCATAATGATTCTGTATTTTTGTTCAGATATTTTTCAAAATTTCATATTTTATATTGAATTTTAAAAAAAGAGAAAAAAAATGAGTAAGTTATTCGAAATTAACGTTCTTACATAGGAGATTCTTTCTTGAATATAGGAGAATAAAAATCTTCATTATTGACGTAACAGAATAGAAATAAAATCGCATAAACGTCCATTATGAGGAATATTTTCATCCTAAGATGTCAGACCGCTTTTAAAATATCGTTTATGATATTGGCCTGAACATAATTAATTAAGAACATTCTACTCTACTTTGAAAGCTTAGGGTAAAATTTCGCATAAAAATCTATTATTAGGAATATTTTCATTATAAAGATATCAGACCACTTTTAAAATATCATTTATGATTGACTATGGATACTTTAATTTGGAAACTTCATAAGTCATTCAGAATTTAAGACATGGCAGAATAGAGCAATATTTCACATAAACTTGCTTTATGGAGATCATGGAATTGCATGAAAACTGAAATACGAAACTAACCCTTAAAAAATTAACCACCAAATTTGAATAAAATAAATGTATAGAATCGGATGGTGGTCAGCCTATTAGGTAGTGAAACTGAACAAAGTTCATTTATGCCAATTTGTTTTACAGTCAGCTTCATATTTGAAACGTTTATAAAGTTGAATTTTAGATCGATATGTGTGTGTGAATACTCTTCTAAGATTCTGCCGAAAATTAGTTTATTCATAATAATATTTAATAAACAAGAACAATTACAATTATTTTTATTTTTATATTTGAAAAGCCCGCTTCATTTAAATATTGTGCTTAGGAACGGGACAAATATTTTCTTTTATTTATATTTATATTCGTTATATTATTATACAGAGTGTCCTAAAAGTTCCTGTACTGACACTGATGTATTTTTTATTTACAAAACAACAAACCTTAAAACGATTATTTTTATGCTAATGATAAAAGGAACATTTAAAATAACGGAGGAAAAAATACAGAACTTGCATTTATAATAAATGTTCAAAATGTCCACCTTTTTTCACCCTCAGATTGAATTTTTTCTGAGAAAGGTCGCCTAAAGCAAGGTAAAATACTCACTATTTTGGAAAAAATCTGTTATTTAGCCTCAAAAATCTGAATGTTCTTAATTAATAAGTTATACGATTTTAATGTTGTGTGTAGAAACTACCCAGGTATATGAATGAAAAAAAAAAAAAAAAAAAAAAAAAAAAAATTCGAAATGAAAGGGGGGCCCAGAAATGATACTGAGCTTCCCCTAGCTTCAAAACTTAATCGGGCCCTGTGCGCAAGTGTTTAGAAACGCGTTTTAACATGCTGGGAGTGACTTCTTGTAGAGAAACTTGTACCCACCTGCACAAAACCTATATTATGAAATTGTCGAACGAACTGATATAGCATATTTTTACTCGGTATTGCATCATCTGGATATTTATATCGCCAAACATCTTTGCATCTTTCATACGATTTACATTCAAAATAAGCTTCAAACAGCGAAATTCTCTGAATGCGTGATAAAAACATTTCACTATGAAGAACAAAATAACATAAAACTTTATTCTCACACAACTTGAGCGAGAAAAGAAACAAACTATAAAAAATAAAGAACTGATGCAATAATAAGCAGTCGATAAAATTTAATATTAAAAAAAATCAAGGACACAATGAGTTCTTTAAGTTGGAGTACTGGAACTTTTAGGACACCCTGTATTATGTATATATATCTGCATAATCTGTTATTTTGAGTTTGCCCTTGTTTGGCAATTTCTTAATTTTTTAATTAATTTTACTAGTACTTCATTTGTCATGCTGCATTATGCACAACTTTCGTGTATTATTGTTTATTCATTTAATATTATCTTTATGTTGATTTGAATTTCCTTTTCTTGCATTGTTTTTACATCATATAACTTTTAGCATTTCAATATTATTACCGGTTTATCCTCTTTCTCGTTGAGTTGACATTAATTGCACGTCCTTTTGGTGATATAGGGTATAACATACTGTAAATTTTTAGCAAATTGCATACAGTATGACAGAAATATCACCTAATTTGCATGCGACAATGAATCTATGCCCTTGAAAAAGTATTGACGTTGTATGTTTTAAATAAAGCATGCTTAATTTTTCAGAAATCTTTATTCATGTTTTATCTATAGTTCTTCATGCGATACTTGGTTTCATTTACTGAAATGTTTGAAAAGGTTTTCATTATATATATATAAATAAAAAATATATAAAAATTTGTTTAATGATTTTTAAGAACTTATTAGTCAGATTTAAAATTGGGAAATGAGGCTGGATTTGTGTGTATTACCTATACGTTAACTAATATTAATATTCTCGGATAAAGACTAAAAAATAAATAAAACATATTTATCTTTTTATTTTAATAATATATTGTTTAGCAAATTAAAACATTTTATATACCCTTGAACTCTCACGCATGTTAACAAAATAATAAGATAATAATAATCAGGCTGGTAAGGATTAGGATAATAATAAAAATATAGACAATGCGCATAACTATATTATTCTGATGAAAAAAGAAGGCTGAAACAATATATGATGATTATATCCATTCACAAATGTACGCCAATTGCTAAAATATGTGATTCCGTTTATAAATCAAGTTCCAAAAAAGCTTCTTCCCATATCTTTGATTATTTAAAAAATTCTCACACTATATTGATAATTTGCTTGTGAACAGAAGTTCACAAGCAAATTATCAATAGAAAAGATAACAATCAATTCTTCTTATCCTCTTCCCTGACTAATTTTAATTCACTTCCCTTTTTCCTTATCTTCCAAACCTTCAGTTTTTCAATTCACCAGTCTCTTTATCTAATCGGTGCAAATCTTCATTGAGCAAATTAAAAATTGTAATGATTTGTAGTACCTCGACATTCTGTCTAAAACTTTCAAAACACCGTGTATTGCAGGCAGATTAAAAATTTAATTCGGTGGTATGGTATGGTCGTAATGTATGTATTATGACCGATTTTCTACTCGCAGGACCTGAAATAAAGGCTCCCGTCTTTTCTTTTTAAGGAATCCTATCCCGTATTTACGCGAGTTTTGGAGTAAACTACGTAAAATTCTGAATGCCCAGCCTGGTGAACATGACCTGGGCTGAAACCCGACGCCTCTCATCTCCCATCTTAGAGTTTTAATTCGTTTACTGCGTTCATTACATATAGTGTATATCGTATATTATTAGTTGATTATGTGACTTTCAAAATTTAGTACAGAAAAAAGTACAAATGAACATAAATTTTTACACATAATTGTTTGACAGCTATAGTATTAAAAAAAAAAAAAAGTGTGAGAAAAAATTTAATTTGGTGATGTGGTTGTGGTATATGTTTTATGATTATGACCGATTTTTTACTCGAAGATCTAGTCCTGAGGTAAAGGCTCCAGTAGAGAGTCTTTTTAGGGGTTCCTAGCCTTTATTTACGCGATTTTTCGAGAAACCACGTAAAATTCTGAATCCCTAGGCCGGTGAGCATAGACTGGCTTCAAACTTTACACCTTCCTTCTCCATGTTAGAGTTTTAATTCGTTTACTGCGTTATATCGTATATTATTAGTTGACTATTTGACTTTCAAAATTTAATACAGAAAAAAGTACAAATGAACATAATCTTTTACACATAATTGTTTGAGAGCTATAGTATAAAAGAAACCAGAAAAAAAATGAAAGATAGAAAATGAGATACCGCAACAATTTAAAAAATACACAAAACTGTGATTTTTTTTTTTTTTTTTTTGTTAATCACTTTGTTATAGAAGGATGTGTTATAAAAGAATCTTAGGTGAAATGCATCATTCTAGTGATCTCTCCCATATATCATTCTATATTATCCAACAGCGCTATCTTTTGGTTCACAGAAATTTTATCAATATAGCTTCTCACAACAAACATTTTACTTATACAGTTTGTTCGATATTTAAACAATAGATGCTGAGATATATCCATCTGAAAAATCTCAGAAAGCGAGTAACGGAATGTTCTTTTAAATACCTCGATAGCACAGAATATTATTTTATAATAACGCAGATGTCACACATATTTATTTTAATTATATATATATTTCGATAAAATATTTTACAGGTAATTATAATTAAGAAAATCTTCTTACCTGTATTCGTCAATTTAGCATCCGATCTTTATATTCTTGTTTAAACAGCTAAATCATTATAAACTCTTCTATAAAGAAAATATCCATTAGATTCAAATGATTCAGCATACTCAATTACGAGATGACTTTGTGTCTTTTAAATATTTAATAAAAGAATAAAAAATAAAAAACATGAGTTTAAGTTACGGAGCTACTAAACGCTCCGAACATTAGAAGATCTACATTACGACTACAGATGAAAATATTACATGCACACTGATGCAGGTGCGAGCGGTTTCGTAGGCATGCGCAGATGCCTCATTTGTTTCTTTTCACAGTTCGAATCGAAAGTAAAATGTTTTGATAGTCTGTGAAATATATTGGGCAGATAATTGTTATATTTTTCAACACTCCACCTTGCACAATATATATTAAGTTTTAATAAGTTGCAGTTTATCTCTGTGTTTAATGAATGCCGCTTTAGGTAGTGCCTTAGTAAGCACATCGGCAGTCATATCCTTGCTTGAGATATATTTCAATTTAATAATTCCTTGTTCACACAACTGTTTAATTAAATGATATTTCACATCTATATGTTTCGTGCGACTTTGGTACTTATCAGATTCAGCGAGTTTAATGCAGGCTTGGTTGTCTTCATAAATAACGATTGGTTGTTTTTGTTCCATATCAAGATCTTTTAGTAGTTTTAATATTGATATTGTTTCCTTTGCTGCATTTCCAGTCGAGATATACTCAGCTTCAGCTGTTGACAGTGCTATGCAGTTCTGTTTCTTGGATGTCCAGTTAATCGGGTTTTTCCCAACAAAGTATATATTACCACTTGCAGATTTTCTATCAAGTGTGTCATTTGCCCAGTCAGCGTCAGCAAAAAATTTTAAAATAGGTTCTTGATCAACATTATATTTTAATTTATAGTCATTAGTAGTGTTTAAGTATTTAATTACCCTTTTTGCGGCTTCCCAATCCTTTTCTCTAGGTTGTTCATTTCTACGACTAAGTTTGTTATTCACCAATAACTTCAACTCCCGGTTGAACATGAAAATTTGAAAAGCGTATAAAGGCGGGGTACAAATTTTGCCGTGTTGTTGCTGCCATCTAGCGGTACAGTTATTTTCAGACTTTTTAGGTGAAAGAAACCAATCAAAGATATATGATATCATCGACGCTAGATGGCAGAAACAGCACACGAAAATTTGTTGGAAAGCTGTACCCTACCTTTAGATGTTTTTCAAGTTTTTGCGTTGAACCGGGAGTTGAAGTTAATGGTGAATACGGCCATAAGTATATTAACTGCTGCCGAGATGTCCGGTCTGCTTAACGTTGCTATATACAACAAAGCTCCTACAGCTTGCCGATATTTGGTGTTATTTGGTAGAATATTTTCAATTTTATCATCTTTCTGGTATCCTGGATCAAGTAGTGTGTTAACTGGTTTGGAATCTTGCAAATTAAATTTCCTTACAAGTTCATTTATTTTATTTTTCTGATGTATAGCTAATGTCCCATTATCACCTCTTTCTATTTGTATTCCTAAGTATTTGTTTACTTGACCTAGATTTGTGATTTCGAATTCGTTTTCAAGTTCCTTTATTACTTCGTATATTTCATTTTTGTTTCCTGCCAACAATATGTCATCGACATATATAAGTAAGTAAACTGTATTATTGTCCTTTGTCCTTTTGTATAAACATTTGTCTGATTCACAGGCAGTAAAATTTGATTTGATTAGTGTATTATTGATTTTGGTATTCCAAGACCTGGCTGCTTGTTTGAGGCCATATATGGCTTTTCGTAATTTGCAGACCTTTTTCTCTTGTCCTGGTATTATGAAGCCTTCTGGCTGGCTCATAAAAATGTCTTCTTCTAGTTCTCCATGTAGGAAAGCGGTTTTCACGTCAACGTGAGTTAACTGCAAATTTTTGTACAATGTATTTATCAAGAAGGTTCTGATTGTTGTATGAGAAGCCACTGGGGCAAAAGTCTCATCATAATCAGTTCCATACTTTTGACTAAAACCTCTTGCCACGATACGTGCTTTGTATTTTTCAATTTTGCCTGAGTCATTGTATTTTGTTTTAAAAGCCCATTTAGAGCCAACAATGTGTGTATTAGGTGGAGGATCAACAAGATACCACGTTTCATTTTTATTTAATGATTTTATTTCTTCTTCCGCTGCTTCTAACCATTTTTCTTTCTCAATAGGATTTTTCATGTTTACTATATCGTCAAATGTTTTCGGTTCAATATAACTAGTATTAGTTGACAGAAAAACAAAACGTTCAGGTGGTACCCCTTTGTTTATTCTATCTGACCTCCTTAGGGTTTGTGTATTCTGTATTTCATTGTGTTCTTCTGTTACATCATTTTCATTGTTTAGAATAACAGGAATTTTAGATTCTTCATTAATTGCATTTTGGTCAATGTTTCGAGAATGTTCGTGAGTTTCATGCTCTTCGAGGAATTTTACTGTTCTGCAGATTTTTATGTTTTTATTTACATAAATTCTATATCCTTTACTTTTTAGATCATAACCCATGAAAATTCCACGCTTCGCTTTATTGTCTAACTTTTTTCTATCAGTTTTGTTCACATAAACGTAAGCTTTGCAGCCAAATGTTCTTAATTTTGAGAGGTCTGGTTTCATACCAGTCCAAAGCTCATATGGTGTCTTTTCACGGGCACTTGTTGGTAGTCTGTTTTGTAAATAGTTTGCTGTCATTAAAGCTTCTCCCCAAAAGTTTTTGTTTAATTGACTTTCATTTAACATGCATCTGGTCATTTCGACTAAAGTACGGTTTTTCCTTTCCGCCACGCCGTTCTGTTGAGAACAATGGGGCACAATCAGTTGGTGTTCTATACCCTCATTTTGAAGAAATTTTTCAAACTCTTTATTCATATATTCACCACCATTGTCAGAATGCAAAATTTTAATTTTTCTTCCAAATATATTGGAAATGAGTGCATGGTAATTTTTGAAAGCTTCTAAAGCTTCATATTTATTTTTCAACAGATATATATAAGTGTAGCTGCTATAGTCGTCGATGAAAGTGAGAAAATAACTTTTTCCACCCACCGTAGGTGTCTGGAATGGCCCACAGAGGTCAGAATGTATTATGTCTAATGTTTGTTTTGTCTTGTGTGTAGCTACTTTGGTGTATGAGTCGTTTTCCAATTTTGGCATAATACAAATTTCACAATTATCATCGTGCTGCTTACAATTGTTCAGTTTAATTCCCATTGCCATTTCCTTACTGACGAGTTCTTTTATTTGTGCGATATTTTTGTGTCCTAATGTACTGTGCCATAGTTTAACACAATTTTTATTATCGCAAGTTTGTGTCATGTTTATTTTTTCTTCTATGTTATCATTTGTTTTAACTTCATACAAATTGTCAGCTACTGTCGCAAAAATATATTCTTCGTTTTTAAATTTAATTTCACAAGTGTTCTCTTTAAATATTGCCTGACAACCATTCTCGGTTGCCTTTTTTTATTGAAATTAAATTTGTGGCAATTTCAGGAATAAATAGAGTGTCTTTGAGTATAATGTGTTTGGTTTCGTTTTTAGAATTTCTCACTTCTATTTTTACATCTCCACAACCTTCTGAGATTACTGATTGACCATTGGCTAACATAACTTGTGTTTTATCATTGTTTTTAAATGATATGAACCTTTTTATACTGTTGCATACATGGCTTGAACTCCCGCTATCTACAATGAACGAGTCTGTGCTTGAATTTCCAACCACAAAAGTTAGGTTTTTTATTTTATTTTCCGTTTCTTGTATCATGTTTGATCTTTGTTTGTTTTTATATTTATTGCGACTGTAGAAATTGCTTTGATAGTTAATTGAATTTTTGTAGTCATTATTCTCTTTGTGTTTATATTCATTGCTTTCTTTATTTTTTAAATGCCAACAATCGCTTTTATTATGCGAACTCTTTTTGCAATAATTGCAAAACTTTCGTGGTGGTGTTTTATTTTTAATGTGCATTTTATATGCGCTTTCATTATTTGTTTGATTGTTTTCTGATCTTTTTAGATCTTCGTCTAGTAACTTTCCCCTAATGAATTCTGGGGTCAAGTATCCTGATCTCTAGATTCAATTGCAGTAATCAAGGTATCGAAACTTGGAGGAAGTGAGCATAGCATAAGAGCTGACATGTGCTCATCATTTATCACTTCACCTATAGCGGTCAGTCTATCACGGATCTGATATATGTGCGTTAGATGTTGAGATAGGTTTTCACCCTCTGCTAGTTTAGCAGAATATAATTTTCTCAATAGAAATAATTTACTGGATAAATTTGATCGCTCGTGAATTCTTTTTAAAGTGTCCCACGTTTGCCTAGCTGTCGCGGGATTTTTTATGTGTACGATTTGGTCGTCTTCTATCGATAAATTAATAATCGCTTTGGCTTTGTGATCCTTTATTGTCCACTCATTAGTGACAGGATTGGGAGGTTCGTCTGTTATCAATTCAAACAAATTTTCCTTGCATAGCATCATTTCTATTTTGAACTTCCATAAATCGTAATTCGTGGAATTCAATTTGTCGATGATTGAAACATCTTTTGCAAAAGCCATTTTAACTTTATTATTTAATCACTGCAAATATTTTGATTATATAATATTTCTTTTCTTATTATACTTAATTACTATTCAATTGAGTTTTTTCTTTTCTTTCTTTTTTGTTTCCAGAACACATATATTTTTCAAACCAAAACTTTTGATTTCAGTTCTATTTTGAACGGATGCTTTTTAAATCGAAATTTATTTCAATTCATTTATTATTTTTGTATTTTTAATATATTCCACTTCATATTATCTTAAAATAGGATACTATACTTTTCTTATATCTATATAAATGAATTTATATATATAGAAAGTGTGATATCATTTTTTGTTCTGTGCTCATAATCTGTTCTTTTAAATACCTCGATAACACAGAATATTATTTTATAATAACGCAGATGTCACACATATTTATTTTAATTATATATATATTTCGATAAAATATTTTACAGGTAATTATAATTAAGAAAATCTTCTTACCTGTATTCGTCAATTTAGCATCCGATCTTTATATTCTTGTTTAGACAGCTAAATCATTATAAACTCTTCTATAAAGAAAATATCCATTAGATTCAAATGATTCAGCATACTCAATTACGAGATGACTTTGTGTCTTTTAAATATTTAATAAAAGAATAAAAAATTAAAAACATGAGTTTAAGTTACGGAGCTACTAAACGCTCCGAACATTGGAAGATCTACATTACGACTACAAATGAAAATATTACATGTACACTGATGCAGGTGCGAGCGGTTTCGTAGGCATGCGCAGATGCCTCATTTGTTTCTTTTCACAGTTCGAATCGAAAGTAAAATGTTTTGATAGTCTGTGAAATATATTGGGTAGATAATCTTTATATTTTTCAACACGGAAGCCCACCTGTCGGCGGATATGCACTCAAATTGAATCAGCATAGTTTTCATAATATCCAGGGCCTGATTAACTTCATGATGAAGCCCGGGGCACACACATTTTGGGGCCCTGCGACCCTTTGACGACGAGAAAATAGTTGAAAAAGTGACGAACATTTTTTGAACAAGCAACAAATCATGATTAAAACGTCACCTAAGAAATGGGTTCTAGGGTCCCTTGTTATTCAGGGCTCGGGGCACGTGCCCCACGTGCTCCTGCGATAATCAGGGCCTTATAAAATCCATCTCGCATTACAAGTTTGGTGCATTTATACATCACTAATCACTGAAGCCGAGGCATAGCCTTTCCGTAGACGGAAAAAAAAAAATTGCAGCATACAAACGACACATGTCAGGCGATTGCGATATGAATCTAAATTAAGTCAAAATACTTTTTATAATAACCCTCTCTCGTATCAAGATTATTGCATCAAGATTATTCTCGTATCAAGATAAGGCATAGAAGCTGAGACCGATCAATATATACACCCAAATTGAATTAGCATAGCTTTTTATAATGGTCTTCTCATATACCAAGTTTTGTGCAAATATACGCTTTAGAAACTGAGATATCGCCTTCCTGTAAACGAGAGGATTTGAATAGCAACAAAACCTGTTGGGCGATATATTCCAAAACTTTATTTGCACCAGTTTATACACCAACCAAATATAAAAATTTGTAGAATTCCTTTCATTTGTGAAATACAATGACTACAAAATTCTGGTAACATACAAAAATTAAATAAAGAAAAAAATAGTCATAGCTTCTTTTTTATATTATATTTATTTCAAATTTTTAATTAAGAGAATAAAAAATAATTAAGTATTTACATGGTGTTTTTTTTTTTTTTTTAATCAACGTTTACTTATATAAAAATGTACAAAATCATAATGCGTGGCACAAAAGTTCAAGCTAGAGGCCTGCACGGCCTGGGCTCACGGCCCGAGCCTGGTCCGGCCCTTGGGCAGGGTTCGGGCCGAATTTTAAAATTTGTTCTCGGGCCGGAGGCTTAAAATGTTTTTGCAGGCTCGGACCGGGCCGGGCTCGGGGTCAATTTTTTTGTGTATACTCGGGCCGAGCCGAGTCTGGAGGAAATTTTTTCCGAGCCATGTCGGCCCGAATCTTTTTCTAGTTTCCTCGTTAATCAACGAAAAAGGAAAATGATAAAATACTTTTCAGTCATTTATTTTACATAATTTTACAGGCTGGTATGTCACATAAAATTTTATTTTGTTAAAAAATGTCTGTAACTTCAATTTAATTGTCTATCAGTCTGTCTGTTCGCGATCTGATTTTCCGCAAATATTTTTAGCATGTCTCGAAATTAATATATTTTAATTTAAATAATATTAGACGATTTCCTATTCAAATTAGAATGCTTGTCACTATTAGTTTGCGCACTTGTACAAACAAAAGAAATTAGATACATTACTGTGTATAAGACTTTGTGTCCTATGGTCTGTAGAGTTTAGGTGGTATGGAGGCTATAAAAATCCTTCCGCTGTAACTTTTTCTCTAAGGCTCATTTTTTTTTTTTTTTTTTTTTTTTTCTCCAGGGCTCTGAATGAAAGAGCATCATTTTTAGCATGTGAAAAAGCATCTTTTCTATTGAATATAGTTGGATTAGCATTAAAGTTTTGTTTACCGGGTGTCTTGAAAGATTCAGATACATTACGGTATATAATAGGAAATGGTTAAAAGTGCATTTTTAGTAGTACCAAACTTCATGCAAAATGATTACATAACATATCGGAAATATTTTGTGTAACCCTGTAAATAAATTACCAATTATATGCCCACACTTCTCCACTGAAAAACATTCTTTTAAAATTCTAATAAAATGTCATTATATTTAAGGAGGTGTAAGCATGTTAAAATAAACTTTTAAGAAATACTTACCGTAATAGTATGAAATTATTTTATATATCCCAGAAAAGTAACCACAGTAATTATACATACTAAAAAGAATACAACTATTTAATTAATTACAACTCATTAATATTTCAACCTAATTTGACATCATTTGAATGATTACAGTACGTCGTCGGAATTTTTTGTGGGGTCCCGTAAATAAATTATTTAGTCTATACATATCATTTTTCTAGAGTAAACATGCTTTTAAGCATCTTTATAATGTATGTTAATTCCATTATGTTGAATGCAGCATAAACCCATTAAAGTGCGCTGAAATAGAAACTTGTTCATAGGCTCTAAAGTCACGAAATTCTTTTGTGTATCTCCGTAAACGAACCATAAACATTGTATACACTAGTAAAAATTATTCAGCTTATTGTACGTTTTTCATGAATAATTGTTCCAAATTTAACATCGTTTGGATGACTACGTGACATTGACAGAACACTTTTGTATGGTACTGTAATTAGGAAGCCTAAGAGCACATATTTTCTGCAGAAAACATACATTTAAACATCTCTATGTAATGTATGCTAATTTCATTCTGTTGGTAGCAAAGTAATGATGTCAAAATGCGTTTAAACGAAATTCACCCCATATATATAATGATATATGTAATGATAAGAAATTTGACGTGTCCCTGTACAATCCATAAAAAATATAGATATAAAATATTATATAGCTATTTCTATACAGAGCCTGGATGCGTGTGCCAATTTGCAAGTGAATCGGAGGATTTCCGCGGCCGCTATTGAGGTGCATACAAGTTCTGCCCATAGGCCGTAATGATAAGAAAAGAATTGGTGTGCCCATGTACACGAACTACAAATGGAATTCACACCCAAAACTATACAGCTAAAATTCCGTGGGGTCATAAATATGTGTACCAAATTGCAAGTCAATAGCTTCATTTTTACGGTGGCTATCGTGGTGCATACAAATTCTTCCCATAGGCCGTAAGGATAAGAAAATCTTTGGCGTGACCCCGTACACGAACTACAAATGGAATACACACCCAAAACTATACAGCTGATTTCGTGGGGCTCATGAACATGTGTATCAAATTTCAAGTCAATAGCAGGATTTTTGTGCCCTTACCGCGCGACAGACAAACAAACAAACACACAGACGGAACCCAAAACCGTTTTGAGTCTCAACAGAGGGTCTCCACTGCCGTTTCGGCAATTATCGTGTAAAAGTTCAGCAATTTTATTAAAGAACATTCTTATTTGGCTATATAAAACCTCTGCAAAACACATACTAAAAATCTTTTTCACAGAAAGGCATGCATTTTATTTATTTATTTTGTTATTTTACATATTTTTGAATCAGGTCGGGTCGGGCCTGATTTTATCATTTTTTGTCCGGGCTAGGCTGGGCCGGACACCGGTAAAAAATAAACGAGCTGGGTCTGGCCCGTACCGAATTTTTCGATTTCATACCTCCCTCAAAATTTCGGACCGTGCAGACCTCTAGTTCAAGCATAAAAGTTAGCAGACAAATTCTCAAAAGGATATTGTCATACGTGAGTTGTTACACTTCTTTTTTTTTTCTTTTTCCCACTATATATTTCATATTTTAATTTTTTTTACTGATCCTATTTAGTGGTCAGCCTATCCACCGAAATCTTGTGCCTTTCAAATGTGTAAATCTTTTGAAAATAAAAGAAAATAAAGGCTGTTGGAGTATATTATTCTCGTATTTTACAATTGATATTAATCATATTATAAATAAATAAATAAATAAATAAAAATAATATAATTAGAAACCAAAATCTATTTCCTACAAATTATTGTACTTTCATATACAATGTCTGCTTCTTTCCTTATAATTACAGAAAAGTATTTCATAATTTTGTGAGTGTATTTACTACAAGCATGCATATGTGCGTATGTACAGTGTATGCGTATGTATACCTTATGTAAGTAAAGTCGAAAATTTTCTGCTACAAATTTTAGTAGTTTCTTTCACAATGGATGTTTCTTACCCTACAAATATGGAAATATGTTAAATAATTTTATGAATGATTTTACTGCTTGAAGGCATGTGTGTGTGTATAATGTACAGTCGGTAACAAAAGTAGAGTTAATACTGTTTTGTTAAATAAATCCTTGTCGAATCCTGTTCTAAGTCAGTGTAAGAACATGTTTCGATAAGGATTTATTTAACAAAACCGTCTGAAGTGTACTTTTTTTACATAGGAATTTTTGCTAGTATTCGGACGCTTTTGTTACCGACTGTATGTGCACGCGTGTGAGTGCGTATGTGTAAGTAAAGTCGAAATTTGTCTGCTACAAATTTTAATAGTTTTGCTCATAATGTCTGTTTCTTTCCTTACAATTTTGGCAAAGTTTTTCATAAACTGGGAAAGATGTTTCTGCGTACATGCGTGTGTGAGTGCGTGTGTGCAAGTAAAGTCGAAGTCTGCTACAGGTTTTACTAATTTCGCTCACAGTGGCTGTTTTTTTTTTTTTTTTTTTTTTTTTTTTTTTTTAATGGAAAAGTGCTTCATAATCTTACGAGTGATTTTACTGCGCGCATGCATGCGTGCATGCGTATGTGTACGCCTGTGATTGAGTGTGTGTAAGTGATGCCGAAATCTGTCTGCTACAGATTTTAGTTGTTTTACCCACAATGACTGTTTCTTTCCCCTAAAATATGGGTTGAGATTCACTGCGTTTAATATCGCACTAGAAATACGCCGTGGATAACTGGCGACAGTCTATGATTAACAGGAGTAGTCTAGACGTCTAAAACATGCCATCACAACTTTGATCCTTCGCGGAGGAGATGGCTTCCTCGCTTCGGTAACCCCAGAGGTATTAATTTCGGAACACTGGAGGAGGACATTGCGATCAAAACGAATTTCACATGCTACAGGCTCTGACTAACGCCAGGGCATACGGGGCGATTGCCCTGGGCAACCCTTCTGGGAGGGGCTCCCCTACAGGCGTATGCAGAAATTCTGCAACCTAAAGACTTCTTATGCCACTGCAAGGGGCCCCCCCCCAGAATAGGCTTGCCCCAGGGCTGCAAGTAGTCTAAGTCGGGCCCTGCACGTGCATCAGCCACCATGAATATACACGACGGTGTTTAGCCTGTTCGAGTATCGAACTCGCAATTTTTTGATTACAAGCTCGATGCTCTGCCAACTGATCTACCGAGCACTCTAAAAATATGAAAGAAATGCTTCATAATTTATGAGTGATATGCCTGATTTTTCTTTCTTGTTTCTGCAATAATAAGGATTTGCTTTATGCACGAGTTGTAACTATAATTATATCCTATAACATTAGGATGGGATTGATTGTACTTTATTCCAGGTAGCCAACTTAGAAAGTGCCAACGATTTTACCGCAAATTGGAAGCAATAACTTCATAGACAAAAAAAAAAATAGTTTCTTTCTATGTTGTTGACACTGAATGAGGCGAAAAAATTTAAATGGCTATTTTTATTAAAAATTTTTTTTAATCATTCCTTTAAATGATGTTATTGAAGAACTTTGCTTTAAACTAATCTTAAACTCGAGAGTCGTCTTTCATTCGCCACTCGAAATATTGATAAAATTGGAATAACAAGCGAGAGTCGTCAACAATAATTACAGACATTCGTTTTTATTTCGGATCAAAAAGCTACCGACAGTGACTTAAAATTAGGGCAAACTAACTAAATAACACGAGAAATAAAAATGGGGACAAGAACTTATTTTGGTATAACAGACTAATTGCAGTAAAATTTCATTCTGTTTTAATCACTTTGGTCGAAAAAGTAATTGTGTTAACATTACATATAATTTATATACATGAAAAGAATATTGTCTTCGAAGGACACGTTTTGAATTCTCCGTAAAAAATAAATTTCTGATCGCATTTTTTTTTCATAGTTGCGAGAACTAGTTGTGAGCTTTTAATGAAGAAAAAAAGTTTTTTAAATTATTAAAAATGTATATAAATGCCCACTTAAACCAGATATTCTAATATTGGTTTTAGCCCTTTACCGGGTCATTTGCACCATGACACTTTGTTCTTTTATTTTGTTCTTTCCTGTATTTTAGTAGAGTAAAAAAGGCAGGCATAGTAAAGTAGCTTCTCCATTTAGAAATTGGTAATTTTAGTTGTAAATGTACTTCCCACCGCTCGTTAAAGGGTTAAAAGTACATAAATTTTTAATTGTTTGAAAGTGCTACATCTGCAATTTATAATCCACTTTTTCCTTCTTTCTGGATTAGAAGAAAATGTAAACAGGCGGTGCCCTATTCTGGAGTTATTCGCGCAATTTATTGCCGAAAAACCAACAATAATAAATCGTCATCCGGTCTTGTGGGTTAGAAAATGGCGGATGCGTCAGCCTATCAAAGTAGGAGTTCTAGGTTGGGTTGTGGGGGTTAAGGCCGGTTGACTGCGCTAGAGGGAGAGTGTTCTAGGCCTGAGGGAGAGTGCTCCGTGGAGTTCTTTTTTAAGGGGTTCTAGCCCGTATTTACACAAGTTTCGGAGAAAATCACGGAAAACTCCGAACGGTTAGACCGACGAGCGCGACCTGTGATCGAATCCGGCACCTCACATCTACCAGCTTTGAGCGCAGAACCACTTGGACGCTGGTGGGCCGACAGCGCGCGGACTGAAATTTGTTGCTAGGGATGGTCCGGAGACATGCCATGCAATTGTGATCCTCTGCAAGGGAGATGACTCCCTCGTTTCGGTACCCCCCCCCCCCTCTTCCAGAGGTATTAACTTCTATTGCAGTGAAACAACTTTTATAGGAAAAATTCCCTAAGATGAAAAAGCTATTGAGATCGTATTATCAGAGCAATGAACATGGCAAAACTTTTGATAATATGGCGACTTTTTGGCAATTTGGGCGAGATAAAACTATTTTCCGAAATTTACGGTCCCCAAATTCTATAATTTGATAATTCAGGAGCACCTGGAATAAAATGTATGCGAGATTTCTAAACATCGCGTCGCAAGCGACTAATAGAGAGAAAGACTGATGAGACTATGAAATTCATAGTCATTAAAACGTGATTCTAAATAAATTTTTGGAAGCAAAAATTATCTGTATATATATATAAATTACGTGTCACGATGTTTGTCCGGGGTAAACTCCTAAACTAAGGAACCGATTTTAATGAAATTTTGCACACTGTGTGCAGTTTGGTCCAACTTGAGAGATAGGATAGTTTTTATCTCAATTTATTGTCACAATATTGTTTTATTGCAATTATTTGTTAATTATAGACCTTTATTAAAGTTGCTCCAAAATATCTGTGAGTTCCATTAATTTAATTGTTGCCAAAAAAAAAAAAAAAAATTCGAGTTCATTTTCTTTTGACATAAAAATAAATACATTTAATCAAACGTGAACGTTAAAAAATTATAAAAAGTTAAATTATGCATCTCACGAAAATTGACGTCATAATCAATTTAAAGATTTTATACACATTGATAAAGTGCTAATGTAGTTCTATCATAGATATAGTAATATATATAGATCTCTCATCCCCATGTTATCGTACAAAGATTTTTGATGCGCCGAAAAAAAAAATAAATAAAAGTTTTGGAAACAGCCATTAAGTGGTATTGAAAAAAAAAAAAAAAAAAAAAAAAAGAAAGAAAGAAATATGAATTTGAAACTGTATCTGGAGTCTTCCATTCCCCTTTAGCAAATAAATTATTCATAAATTTTATTTGCTAAAATATTAGTATGTATTGCATTATAGCATATATTATATTTCACTCCTCCATAAAAATTGATTTTAAAATCGTCTGTTTCTTTTATACTTTTATTTTAATAGAATTTTAATAGAATTTAATTTATATATTAGTCATTTTAGCAATTTTATCCAAAGTAGCATTAGAAATAATATATATCACTTCTCCATTACAATTTATAGGACCCTACAATAAAATTAATTTGTGCTTAATATCAACACTAGGAAAATTTTTATCAATCGCTTCCAAATTTTGACCTAAGTTTCAAATCTCAACCCTGTGGGTTTTTACATCGGCTACAACGTTTTCTTCTTTGTTCGTAAATAATAATTTGACTGTACTAAATAGTTTACAGCCGTATAATTCAACGTATAACTCAGTCACAGCAACGCGTGGCTGGGTCTGCTAGTATATGTATATATTTTTATCTTTTTCATTCATTATAAATAGAATGAACGTTATTTCCTTTTATTTATTTATTTATTTTGTAGACACATTTAGTAACTACGGAATTTCGGTTATGTATGATTATATGCGGTAATTTAATTCCGTCAAATTTTATTATTTGATTATTAATACAACAATAATGTAATTCTAAGAATTTTTAACTTAACAGCGGAAAAAATTATTTTCTAAAACTGAAATTATAACGCAAATATCAAAGATTTAAATCTCTTTTACTGGGGAAAAGGAAAAGAAGAAAATAAACTGAAAATTTCCAGTCATTTTATTTAATTGGTTTTTGGGAATATCATATTAGGTATGTAGAATGTAGGTACTATCACGCAGATGTTCTGCGCAGAAAAGGCTAGTAAAAATAATACAAGGTGATCCAAAAGTCACAGAAATAATCTGGTGTGTCACTCACGCGACTTTCTCTTACCCTGAAAATTAATACTATAAATACAGATAGGAGATTAGGGGGTAAGATTACGAGTACTGTTATGTAAGCCTATGTCAAAACAATTAAAATTAAGTTTCGGAACAGCTTTATTTGACAAATAATTATATGTTTGACAAATAATTATATGAACCCCCGGTTTCATTATTGTATACTAGCCGCCTTCGGCGACCAGCTGGTTCGCGATCCTTGATAAATCCGACTTTACGAAACTCCCGCTCGGTGGCGCCTGCGGCACCTTTTCCCCGTTTCATGTCTTACAACAGCTTATTGACATATAATGAAAACAGCTTTATTGAAAAGTTTAATCGCAGTGAAATTCCCGCTCGGTAGCGCCTGGGGCGCCCTCTTCCCCTTTCAATATCTGAAACAGCCTGTTCGCTCCCCATGTTACGATCTTTCAAATTTATGACGTTTGAATTCGTTACTGTTTGTAACTACCATAATAACTAATTAAAACCTTAATTCAAAACCTTCAATAGTTTAAAAATTGATTTAATTTCCTAAAAACAAATAACTCAGGTAAACACTTGATTGCTGTTTATCTTTAATTCTAGAGCATAGTTACCAAACAATAATTAGAGGCTCTACCCATTTAGCCAACTCATACAAATTTACTTAATTCAGAAAACTATTTTTGCAAATACAACAGTCAACTGCTTAACTGACAAAACAACCGGATAATAGTATAGTGGCGAACATTGATTTTAAAATTTCCCAATTAACGTTGTGGATTCAACTTCAGCCAGACAGGCCATTTAATTTAAAATTCTGAACTCCCCAAGATAAAAAAAAAAATTCCCTTTTACATTAAAAAAAATCTGATGTGGGCACCACATGACTTCCTTATACACTTTTAGAAATATACATTATGCTAAAAAACATTGACATTGGACCCGAAACAGTTGGCTAAAAATATTTAAAGAAATGAATTATCACCGTGTTCTGAGCTTTTCTGAAAGTTAGTTAAAAACAGATTGCAAGATATGTACTGGTAACGCAGACGAAGGCAGCAGGGACCCGAAAAAATTGGCTAAAAGCATTAAAAAAATGCATTTTCTCTGTGTTCTGAACTATTCTGAAAGTTTCAAATGTCTAGATAGTCGGGAAGTTAGTTAAATAAATTTTCTGTTGAACCATATAAACGCTGCCGAAGGCAGCAGGGACCTGAAACAGTTGGCTAAAAGTATTAAAAAAACGCATTTTCACCGTGTTCTGAACTATTCTGAAAGTTTCAAATGTCTAACTGGTCGGGAAGTTAGTTAAATAAATTTTCTGTTGAACCATATAAACGCTGCCGAAGGCAGCAGTGACCCGAAACAATATATTAAAAAAATGCAATAAAAATACCCCTAAAAATATTTTAAAAATGCATTGTCACCGTGTTCTGAGCTTTTCCGGAAGTTTTAAATGTCTAGCTGACGGGGAGTTAGTTAAAAATCGATTGCAAGATTTGTACTGGTAACGCTGCCAAAGGCAGCAGGGACCCTAAACAGTTGGATAAAAGTATTAAAAAAATGCATTTTCACCGTGTTCTGATCTATTCTGAAAGTTTCAAATGTCTCTCTAGTTGGGGAGTTAGTTAAATAAAATTTCTGTTGAATCACACAAACGCTGCCGAAGGCAGCAGGTATCGGAAACAGTTGGCTAAAAATATTTAGAAAATGCATTTTCAACGTGTTCTGAGAGTTTCAAATGTCTAGCTAGTCGGGAAGTCAGTTAAATTGCCAGATTTGTCCAAACCGTTTTTGAGTTATTACCGTTTTTTGATACATTATGGCCAAAACCTATGTATTTTTGTTCATTATGAACCTAATTTTCCTAAATATCTCTAAAACGGAAAATCATAGAAAGTCCAAAAAGGGAGGTGCACAACTAGATGTTATAACAAACCTACGTACCAATTCGCAACTTTCTACGTCCAACTGTTCTTGAGTTATGCGACATACACACACACATACAGACGTCACGAAAAATTGTGTAAAGTCCCTTATATCTCTAAAACGAGAGCTCGTGTTAAAACGACACTTGCAGGTGTTCAACTAGACATCATGACAGTCACACGTATAAATTGGCAACATTCAGCGATCCTTCGTTTTCGAGGAATGTGAAATACAAAATCCATTTCGCAAATCGGGATTACTATACTTACTTTGAAACCTTTGGATGGCCCCTGCCTGCCTGGGCTCGGCCAAGCTTAACGGGTTGGATGCCGTCCGCCGGAGCGAATAAATCGCCAGATCACCGCATGGAAGCTGCTGGGCAGCAATGTAACTAGAACGCCAAAGCTCAGGAATTGCAGTGTATCGACTTCTGCTTTGGACACATATAGCTCGATTTGTACACCACACCCTCCAAGCTAGCCACGGTGGAAACGCACAAACACGCTCCAGGATGTTAAGGAATTTAGAATAAGTGCACTTACTAGCTGAGAGACGAAATAACCGGAATTCAACAAAATTAAAACAATTTTGAATTTAGGCAGGGAGGGAGAAAAAAAAAAAAAAAACCGGTGGGGGAGCTGCTAAAGTTAGTAGTGCACACAATAATTAAAACCGAAAGAGGAGGCCATTTGAAAAGGGGAAGGGGACAACACTTAAGAATTGAGAAAGACAAGCTGAACGAGTAAGGAACAATGAGATTATATAAAAAAAAAATACTATACTTCCTTATACTTTGTATAAGGAAATAAAAACAAGTTGGTGAATAAATTTAAATTTACCATTACTAAATAAAAATCATTAACCCCAATTAAATTTGCAATTTCAAGACATATGCAAAGCTAATTTAACCTAAACTGAAAGTGTAAATAAATAAAGCAATTCATCTACTCATTCCTAACTTGCATGACTTCAAAAGATTTAGAATAATAAATTTGTAAATTTTTACAATTATCAGATCTAGTAAAGATCATACAAGTTATTTCCCCAGATGAAAATTGCTTTGCATAACAAGAAATGTAATAAATGAAAAAAAATCATGAATCAAGTTATGAAAATTAAACCTTAACTAACATGCCCACTCTGGAAAAATTCAATCGTAAGTCAGTATTTCAACAACTAATTAATAAGAATTATTCTGCTACAAAAAACAAAACAGTTAAACTATTTTTTTAACTTATCAAAAATGTAAACATTCACAAACATTAGGTTTTTCCTTTAAATCTAAACTTGAATCAAATTTACAGGTAAGGAACACAATTTGAATTTTTCCAGTGAGCGCACATTCACCAAAAAGAAAAAAAAAAAAAATGAAGATTTTATTATTTTCATAATTAGAAATATAAAACTAACTAAGGTTAATTCAAACTAAGAACCTGCAAAAATACTGGCTGAAGGAAATTAATGCAAAATCCCGGCTCGACAGAAGGATATACCTTCATTAGAAAAATTTTAACAAACTGAAATTTATAATCAAATACATGCAAACTAATGACCAAAATTTTTTTTTTAATTTTTTCTTTCCCCTTTTACCTACTAAAATTCCTTATAAAAACAAGAATTTCTCATTAAATTTTAAGTAATAATTAATCAGGACAAAAATTAAATGAATTTACAAAATAAAATTTATTTTAAGTTTTAATAAAATACAACCACACTTTATATCTGTTAGGTTACATTTATTTTCCATTACCAATGCCTCTTGTATTTACCCTTCTTCACTGTATAATAGATCATTACAATAACGACTGGCGCGCCACCACTTGGACTGTTTCGTACGGCGCATCTTTTTACCTGTACCTTGTTGAATATTTGTTTCTCTATATGTAACTATGTGATGTGAGTGTTCGTCTAATTAAAAGTGTTTCGTTTTAATATGGACTCATCAATATGCATTATTTTTGCGTGCTCTGCTTTCTAAGCCCAATAGGTTATGGGCCCAGAGCAAATTAACTTTTATTTACGATAAATAGACTTTTATCTGTTAGACAGACGACCACGTTTGAAAATGGCGTCTTATGGAACACTGCGTATTGAAACGCTAAACAAGGACAATTACGAAACATGGAAAATACAAATGAAGGCACTCTTGATAAAAAATGAATCCTGGATTTATGTATCTGGCTCGAAACCAAAGCCAGAGCTCGTGGCAAGTGATGCGAAATCAAAAGAAGCGTTCGATAAATGGACTGATATGGATGAAAAGGCCAAAGCCGACATAATTTTGTGTATATCGCCTTCTGAACTGAAACAAATAAAAAACTGTGAAACATCTCTGGATATATGGAAAAAATTAGAAGAAATATATCAATCTAAAGGCCCCGCTAGAAAAGCGTCACTGTTAAAATCGCTTATTCAACATAAAATGGCAGATTCCTCTTCTGTGAGCATTCGAGATCATCTTCGAAAGTTTTTTGACATAGTCGATAAACTCTCTGAAATGGATATTAAAATAGATGATGACTTGTTAACTGTGATGTTGTTATACAGCCTACCATCCAGTTATGAAAATTTCCGGTGCGCAATAGAATCCAGGGATGAGCTACCGAAACCAGAAGTACTCTGAATAAAAATAGTAGAAGAAAACGACGCCAGACGCCATGATGACAGACCGAGCGATGGAGCGTTCATGACTGGGAATTTCCGAAAGAAACCTGCTCCGTGGAATAAAAATAAAAGGAATCCTAAGATTACTGAACAGTACACTCAGAACGAAAGAGATAATTCAAAAATTACCTGCTGGAAATGTAAACGTATCGGTCACCGTGCTAATCAGTGTGAGAAAGACAAATCATTTAAATATCGACAAAACAGTTTAGGACTACCGGCCAGCACAAATTCAACGAATACGTACATATTATCCAAAGAACAATCCGAGAATCTTTGGTGTGTTGACAGCGGCTGCACTCGACATATGGGGAAAAATGACTCCAAATTTCACGATTTAAAGGATACGGATATAAAATCTGTAAATTTAGCGAATAATGAAACAACTGATGTGTCCGGTGTTGGTAAAATATTAATTAAAGCAGAAGTAAACTCAAAACTTCAAAATGTTGAGATCAATGATGCTCTATTGGTTCCAGAATTGAAAACGAACTTATTGTCCGTGTCACAAATGTGCGACAAATGTTTCACTGTAACTTTTAAAGACAAATGTGCTATTATAAATAACAGAAAGAAAAATGTGACTCTAACTGCGGACAGAAAAAATGAACTTTATTATTTGCGGGATAATAATGCAAATATAAATAATGCAGCTAATTTTTCTAGTGAATCAATCGATAGTTCTAAAAATATTTTTGCCGATGTGGAAAAGTGGCATTGTAGAATGGGTCATCTAAATGTAAAAGATTTGATTGATTCGAATTTAAAGGATCATATTAGGGGGTTAAATATTAAAAAGGTATCCGACTTCAATTGTGAAGTTTGCGCGTTAAATAAAATGACCCGTGCTCCTTTCCCTAAGCACTCAGATCGTGTTACAAAAATGTTAGAAATAGTTCATTCGGATCTTTGTGGGCCCATTAGGATACCCTCAATAGGTAAGTCCCTTTATTTTATTACATTTATTGATGATTATTCTCGTTATTGTGCAGTAAAATTCCTAAAAACTAAAGATGAGGCATTGAATGCTTTTAAAGAAATCAAAGTTCTTTGGGAAAATGAAAAATCTTCAAAAATAAAAAAATTCATGAGTGATAATGGGGGCGAATTTATATGGAATGAATTTGAAAATTTCTTGAAAGAAAATGGTATTCAGCATAGATTAACAACCCCTTATTGCCCGGAGCAATCGGGTGTTGCTGAAAGGAAGAATAGAACTCTCGTCGAAATGGCCCGTTGTCTATTATCACAATCAAAATTACCCTTAAATTTATGGGCAGAAGCTATTAACACTTCTAATTATATAAGAAATAGATGCCCAACAAAAGCTTTAAATGGAAAAACCCCATATGAATTATGGAATAATATAATACCAAACGTTAGTTATTTTAAGACTTTTGGCTGCACTTCTTATTATTTCAATAACCACCCTAAACATAAATTTTCCCCAAGGTCTAAAAAAGGATTATTTGTCGGTTATTCAGAAAATTCTAAAGCATTTCGTATTTACCTTCCTGAATCAAACAAAGTTGTTATATCCCGTAGTGTTAAATTCTTTGAAGCGAAATCTAATAAATTTTCAAAAATAGGTCAATTGTATCAAGACGTTTTTGAAAGAGAAATACAATTAAGCGAATCGCAAAATGAGTCACACATGCAGTCAAAAAAAATTTCTCCTCCTCAAATAAAATATGAAAAAGATGAACTGTCACGTGACCCAGAATCGGCGCTCGAAGAGAAAGATATATTGTCATTGCGTAATCGCGAAATAATTCGCCAGCCGGAATCAATTGCAAATGCTTTTTATAATTTTAATTCGGAAATAGAAATAAATAATGCTTTGAAGGGTTCGGAGGCTTCTAACTGGTATAAAGCTATGACTGACGAAGTAAAAGTAATATTAAAAAATGATACATTCGTAGTGACAGACAGGCCCGAGAAACAATGCATTAAAGGTAGATTTGTCCATACAAATAAATATGATAAAAATGGATCTCTTTTGAAATATAAAGCGAGATTAGTAGCTCGCGGTTTTAGTCAAAAATTAGGTATAGATTTTCGTGAAACTTTTTCTCCGGTAGCAAGAATGGGATCTATTAGAGTCTTGGCAGGTTATGCTGCTAAATTAGGAATAAAAATACATCAATTTGACATAACGTCAGCATATTTGAATGGAAAATTAGATGAGGAAATTTTTATGGAAGTTCCCGATTACTTTAAAGAAATACTTCAAATAATTCTAAATGAAAATTGCGATAGGGACATATCTGATAAAGCAGCCGAGATTCTTAAATATCTAAATGTAGGGAATAAAGTTCTTTTGTTAAAAAAATCGCTCTATGGTCTCAAGCAGGCCGGGAGATGTTGGAACACTAAGTTAAATAAAATTTTGAATGATTTCGGAGCAAAACAAACAAATGCAGATCCATGTTTATATTATATTAAAAGTGATAAAGGGTTGACTCTTATAATGATTTACGTTGATGACATATTGTTTATGTCACAGGACCCTGATATGTTAGGAAACTTCAAAATTCATCTTAATGAAAAACTAGATGTTAAATATTCAGGCATAGTTAAATATTGTCTAGGGATAAATTTTCAGTTAGAAAATGGCCTTATAACAATGAGTCAACATAGTTTATATTAGAGAGCTCTTAGAGCGGTTTGGCATGACAGAAGCCAAGCCCGTAGCTTGTCCTATGGATACAAGCATTCGATTAAAAAAGGCCGAAAAATGTTGTGAAAACGAATATCCCTACCGTGAATTAGTTGGAAGTTTGATGTATCTTGCAACTTCCACCAGGCCGGACATTGCAAATTCCGTCAGTCAATTAAGTCAATTTCTAACCTGCTTTGATAAAACTCATTGGACTGCCGCTAAACGAGTTTTACGATACTTAAAGAAAACAATAAATTTTGGACTTATATTTAGAAAAAGTAATGAGCCGTTAATCGGCTACACTGACGCGGATTGGGAGAATTGCCTCGATGACCGTAGGTCATATACAGGTTACTGTTTCATATTTTGCGGGAGTGCAATTACATGGGAAAGCCGTAAACAGTGTACCGTAGCTCTCTCATCAACGGAAGCCGAATATATGACTTTATCCGATGCCACTAAGGAAGGGATATATTTATGTAAATTACTAAATGAGTTATCTGATGGCAAAATTGAAAAAGTGAGTATATTTACAGATAACTTAGGATCTATTAAATTAGCTGAAAATCCCATCTTTCATAAGCGCACTAAACATATAGATATTAGGCATCATTTCATAAGGGATGCACTGAAAAATGGAATTATTGATTTAAATTTTGTGTCTACTGAAAATATGGGGGCTGACATTCTTACAAAAGCATTAACATCATCAAAACGTTACAACTGTTGTAAAATTATGGGATTGGAAGATGTAACATTGTTATGTGGGTAAATACGTCGACATTGTGGGGGGGGGGGGGGGGGGTGTTAGGTTACATTTATTTTCCATTACCAATGCCTCTTGTATTTACCCTCCTTCACTGTATAATAGATCATTCCAATAACGACTGGCGCGCCACCACTTGGACTGTTTCGTACGGCGCATCTTTTTACTTGTACCTTGTTGAATATTTGTTTCTCTATATGTAACTATGTGATGTGAGTGTTCTTCTAATTAAAAGTGTTTCGTTTTAATATGGACTCATCAATATGCATTATTTTTGCGTGCTCTGCTTTCTAAGCCCAATAATATCACGTTAAACTGAAAATCTTTTACAGTCTTGGAACAAGTAATTAGACTGAACCAACACACAGGGTAACATGTTCATCTAAATTTCACAATTTAAATCAATTAATTTTATCTTACAATCATTAAAGCTACTCGGCATCAGCAACACTTTGCAAACAGTAATAAAAGGTATTAACTTTCACAAAAATAATTTCTTTTAAACATTTTTGAATTTACCTTTTGCATTAAATAACAAAAAGGAAGGAAATAATTACATACTTTGAAATCTTAATAAATACTTATCACATAGTATTCCACTTTAGGTAACAGGAGTTCCTTAATTTCAGCTGGGCATTCATACGGGCGGACAAGCAGGAAGAAAGACTATGATAATTTTATTAGCCGACGAATAACTGCACTGCGAGAAGGAGAATTCCAGTACCGACCGAGATTACTGCAGACAAACAGCATCGCATGGCATACTCCAACGCCAGCAAAGGTATCACAGGTCCTTTTAAAAGGAATTTAGTATAGGGAGCACCCGTGATTTTGATACGTACTTCTTCCGAATTAACTTACGAATAAGCAAATATTATAGAATAAAAATATCTGGTACACTTCAAAGAAGTGAAATTGAATCTAAACATTGAATATTAGTTTCTTCCCATCAAAGTTTCTAAAGTTCCCAAAAATCCCGGTTTAAACTCGAAAATTCCCATGTTTATTCCCCAGAAGCAAATTTCCCGAGTTTTTTACATCTCTAGTCACAGGACTGCCTCCGCTACAATACTACCGTTCCTTGGCCTACAAGATTCCCAAATTTTTCACCAATGGAGCATATATCACTTGCGACGGCAAGTTGGACAGCCTACGAGTTTGGACGAATTAGAGGCGCGTTTACAACAGATTTGCAACGAGATGATGCAGGACATCCTACGGGACTTGTATGCCTCAATGTTCGCACGTATCGCATCGTGCATACACGCTAGAGGTGGCCCAACAGGGTACTAAAACCTCCATTCTTTCGTAATTTTTACTGTAATAAATGATAATTTCGCTTTGATTTTGTAATCATTTACTTATGTCGACGTTGCACTTACGTATGTAAAATTTCGTTTCCTTCTGACAGCTCTTTCTTGGTGCGCAAATTTTTATGGCAATGAGTGTATATGGGTAAGAGAAAGTAAGATTAAATAATGTTGTTGTTGTTGTCGTGTGCCACTCGGAAATTCCGAGCCCCGGTAGTGGAACTACCGGACTTTTAAGGCAAGAGGGTTGCGTCTTCCGTTATTAGGAACGCCTCATAGGGAGGAAGTACGACTTCCCTATGAGGATTAAATAATAAATAAGTAAATAAATATTATTTTTCTTTAATTTAAAACGGGCTTTCCTTTCTTTCTTTCTTTTAATTCGTAAGCTCTGCTCTTTTAAACTGTTACAAAATTAAAATCCATAGAATAGAGTACGCGTTACAACATATAGGAGTAACGAATACATACGGATCGTGTTAGGCAGAATTTTAACGATTTGCTTTTAATAGATTGCTCGTAACTAACGGACATATTCACAAGTATCCATATTTTATTTTATGAAAAACATTTAATATTGAGAAAAGAGCTCTATTGAAGCACGAATTTGACTGTATATGAAAATTTCTATATTAATGTAAGTTTTTTAAATAATTTTATAAGTCATGTATTCAATATAACGTAACATTCATTTTGTATAAATATTGCTTTAATTAACTTACTGCCAGATATTTAGAAGAAGTGAGAGGTCGAGATTGACTGCCTGTCACTAAACCAACAAATATTTTACAAAACAACGCACTTCAACCTATGAAAAATACATCTCAACTTTATAAAAACTGATAAAAAGACAAACCCTTTCATTACGAAACTGTGGATTAGATCGACTTGACCTCTAAACTTCATGAAATAATCGGACTACTTCAATTCTCAATCTCAATATAATCTCTACTTACGAGAATAAAGAGGCAACCATACTGTACTTTTCTACCGTCGATTATCAGCAGGATATTTTTATTCAATTTCTTTTCCTAGAATAAATCCGAGTTAGTTTCCATTTCCCTATCTATTATGCTTTTAATCTGTTAACTCATCAGTCTCTAGACTTATCTTCCTTTATCAGTCATGCTATTATTTTCGGACAAGTATTATTCATGTCTGGTTCAAGTTCTTTTATTTTTACTTAAAAGAGCACATTTTGTGTAAGAAGCTATTTTTACTCATATTTTTGATAAACTTCATAATCTGATAATTTTTATTTAAAAACTCTTTTAACCTTTGACATTTTGATCAATGAATATAATTTTCAACAAAAAAAATGCTTTGAATTAAGCACATTTTACAATTTAAAAAAACTTGAAGAAGTGGCTATGCAAAAATAGTCTGATTTGCGGAACAATTACATCCCTACAAGGGCGAAAACATATCACAATGGACATAATGATATTGCAGGCACGTCCCATTATTCTACATAACATCTCATCAGGGATGTTGTACGCACATGTCCTCAATTTCTGACATGAAATGCAACGTCTCATAGACATGGCACTGGTACGTGGTACATACATGCGTGGTACGTTGAATTAGTATCGCTGTCTCAGAGAAGTACTTTTCACAGCCCACATAGACCACATAACAGAAGTTGTAAAAATATCGCAAAACGCTATCTTTTCATATTGCAAAGGGACGGTACGTGAATGGGACAGTGCGATGTATTTAGAATCAAGTATGGAATATTTCCTGTGCATATTTGGTGGTGGTGGGGACAATACAATAAGGCAAAAGAAATTGCAAAATTAAGAAAGATCTAAGCATTAAAGAAAAAAAATGAAGGTTGTTGGTACTAATTATCAGTTTCTAGCTCAAGCAGTTTCCAAATTAAGTAACACTTGCGCCCTCTTTCCTTTTTTTTTATTGTTATCTCCTTTGTTTGATATTATGAACTTAAGAAATTTTATTGCCAAATAATAATTTTCGAGGTGAAACGCTTCATAAATTATGCCTACACCTTCTCTTTTTTTTTTTACTTTCTCTTACCCAAAAGGTAGAGAAAGTATTGTTTTTGGGTCAAATTTTCGAACGTCAAATTTGGGTCAAATTTTCGTTATATTTACATGTTCTGAGGTCCCCTGAATACGAAAATTATGTTTTTAGCAAATGGTCTGTGTGTATGTCTGTGTGTATGTCTGTGTGTCTGTCTGAGTGTCTGTGCGTGTGTCTCTGTGTGTGTCTGTCTGTTATCAGCATATCTCAAAAACAAATTGTGGCAGAAAGTTCAAACTTGGTATTCTAAATGTGTATTAGATAAGGATGCTACACTAAACTTTTCGTTAAGATCAAGCAAATGGTTCGTGTACAGGGACACTCAAAAGTATTCAAAAAATTCTATGGGTAAAATTTCAGGTAAGTAGAGTTTAACATCTATAGACTGCACTAAACCAAATGAAACGAATATATATTTTTTGTAATAGAGATAGTCAACAGAGGAAAAAAATTGTGTATGTAGGAGCCTCGCCTCCCCCCCCCCGGGGGAAAGTCCCCCCTCGAGGGGAGTAAATTTTCATGATGGGTATCTTTCAAAAGAGCTCGCCAATACCTTTAAAACGAATGGTTGAACCATCGATCTGCGATAATTTAAAACAAAGTTATCGATTTTTTTTACTTTTAACGAAAAAAAAAAACCTTGGAAAAAAAAAAAATCGTTTTTTTTTTTTTTTTTTTTTTTTTAAATATTGAGAATAAAATGGACTTTTTTTGGATATTTGGTGTTATACTACTTCTCCAATATAGAAATCGTCTGCATTATCATAAAAGATAATTTTTTTAAATAATAATTTTAATAAATTATTTTTAAAAAACAGAATTATTTTTTAATAACCGAATTAAATTGTATATAAATGTAGGTGCATTAATGAAACGGGGGGTTGAGGGGGGGGGCGATCGCCCCCCTCACACGTAACTAATTATCATATAAAACTCTCCTGAAGACTAATTTGAATTGTTTAACAGAGGTTTATATAACATCGTTATCTTACCTCTTAATCTCCAACCTGTATTTATAGTATTATATTTCAGGGTAAGAGAAAGTCGTGTGAGTGACACACCAGATTATTTTTTTCTATAGATAAGAAGGCAATTTTTTAATAGCGTAATGAATACTTCTACGAGCTATAAGGAATCAGAGAGTGTGCTTGTTTTCTTTCGAATCTGTTGAGTGTTGAGTGTGATTCATATAGTGAAGAAATAAACAAAGAGATTTTCACATTCATATGTAGATGAAGTTATTTTTGAGTTATTATTTTGTAATTCCAATTAATATTTGTGTTAATACATTCGAAATTATTAGAAAATCAATTATTGTTAATATTAATGGTATATATCGAGAAAGTTAGGTTATATTTTTATAGAGAATAAAGTTGCTTACCGGGAAACTTTAGAAAATACTTTGCTTGCTCTTATGTAGCGTTCTGTCTAAAACTAAACTAACTAACATAAACTAACATAAAACATGTAGCGATTACAAAATAAAAAAATATATAATAATAGTTTTTAGTTTTAAAAACATTAAAAATAACGCCTGAAATGAATTTAATTTTGTTAACTTTCCTTGTGATTCAGGCATGAATTTATTAGCTTATACATGGACTATATCTAAAATAAATTCCAATTTAATAAATTATGTTGATTATATATACAAGAATTTTTGTATTTCAGAGAATTTAGTTACCATTTCTGAATATTCTGATGAAACGAATTCCTCAAAATATCAAAATCGTTCCATCAATCTAAACTTTCATAGAGAAAAGTAGATAGAAAAAAAGAAGTACAGATAAATTTTTAAAAAAATGCCTTTTTCATAATCAAGTTTTCAAGGTCAATAATAATATTCCGTCGCATTGGGAACCATCCCCATTCAGACATAATTAAACGATTAATTGCTCTCAAGGCTACGGGTTATGATTTCACTAAAAATATGCTTAAATTGCCAGATGATGAAAGAAAATACATAATCGCTGGATTACAATGGCATTAAATATACATTTCCATTGAGAGTTTTTTCCTTTTTTTTTTTTTTCCCCCTCTCTCAGGTATTCATTCGCTCTTTTGATTATGCTGTTCACAGCTTTTCTTAATTGTTTCTGATTTCAAGCTAAGATATTCAGAAACTTTGTTCACAACTTCATTCAGGGAAAAAAAAAAAAAAAAAAAACTTCGATACGTGTCAAGGTTTTTGTTTTTATACATTGTTACGGTACCAGAGTTTTTAAATTCCTGTATAAAACTACATATTTCTACGCAGGGCCATATTACTGAACGGGGAAATGAGCCTTCATTCAGGCAAATGAATACGCCTTGGTCATTTGCCCGAGGCCCCCAGATTTGAAGGGCCCTAATGATTTAAAATTTTAACGAGGTTTTACTTCTGCTAATATAAACCGGGTGTCTCATAAGTCAGTAAACATTTAAAAAAATTCATAAAAGTTGAAAGAATTGGACGCAGTTTAGGAAAAAATTATTCTCGTGATGTTTTTTTTTTTTTTTTTGGCAGGGAGGGGAGGAGAAAAAAAATAATAGTTCAAATTTTCGTTGATAGAATACGCTGTATTTGAGCAAATCCCATATTTTCGAGAAAAACTCTATTTGCATGCAAGTGTTTACAAGCAAATAAATCCCATTCTATGTGTCTGCCATCACCATAAATTACAGTTTGCAAACGAATTCCATCTCTCCTAACTGCAGCCTGAATCAGTGGTTCTTATTCGAAGGAAAACATCTTCACCAAAAACGCTTTATCCACTAAGTCAGTATCGCAATTAAAACTTCATGCATACGCAAGAAGGAGGCACAATAAGAAATAGGCTGTGTTAATCGTAAAAACGTGCAACCTCTAGGATTTCTTGCTTCGCATCTGCATAGCGTCCTCTTTCAACGAAAAATTTAACTATATTTTTGTCTTCATTAAAAAAAAAAAAAAAATACGTGAATAACTTTTTCGCAGACCGCGTTCAATTCTAATAATTCTTTCAATTTTTATGGATTTTTAAAATGTCTACTGACTTATGAAACAGGCGGTATTATATATATTACGCATAGAGAATTGAAAATTTTTCGTTTATTAAAATAATATTGATTTTTCCTAATTCTTGTTGTCTGTGTTTCATACTGAGCATAATGAGAAGAATGTAATATTTTGAAGTGAGAACTTCTTTAGGCGCGTTGAGCACTTTTGGGTGAACAAAAATCATGAAACTCCCGTCATCGTCAGCTAACGCTTTGAATGAAATTCTGCAGGCGTTCGTTACCATGACAACCGAGTCACAGAGAATCTGATCGGGGAGAAACATATTTTTTGCCAATTGGCATCACGTGGTTTTTTACTAGGGATAAAAGTTGCAAATTTCAAAATGCTTCAATTTTCTTCTAAATTCTTTGAAACTTACTGTGTGCCTTTAACAGCACACGAGATAGTTGCAGTTCAAATTTCATCGACATTGGAAAAATAATTGCAAATTAAATTTTATTCTAATACGCGTATTTCAATTTCTAATTATGATTAAATTATCTTTAATACATCACTCGAAAGATATTTTAAAGTACTTTTATATTATCGAAAATGGAATTCGAGATTTCACCTGATTTACACGTTTTGAGGTGTCCTGAATCGGTTTTCTTTTGTATCTGAGCTACTAATTAAAATAATTTCATAAGTAATACATCATTAGAAAGATTTGTTGATTTGAAATCGAACAGCAGCTTACTGAAATTTCTCCCGCCAGATGGCGCTGTAATATTTTAAAATTTCAATATTTCAATTTCTAATTAAAATTAAATTATTTTTAATACATCATTCGAAAGATATTTTAAAGTTCTTTTATATTATCGAAAGTGGAATTCGAGATTTCACCTGATTTACACGTTTTGAGGTGTCCTGAATCGATTTTCTTTTGTATCTCACCTACCAATTAAAATAATTTCATAAGTAATCAATATTTTTACCTAATATAAGGCTTAGTTCATTTAATTTGGGTAACTACAAATATTGTGCCGAATCATATAATACAGATCATAAACACTTCTTTACAAACCAAAAATAATTCGAAAATAATAATCTAATAGCTCGACGATACAATTCACAAGTTACTTAGTTTTCACTTCTATCGGCAGTCCCCAAAGACTGCTTTGATTTTTTTTTTTTTTTTTTTTTTTTTTTTTTTTAAAGATATTATATTATATTCGTCCCCTCATTGTGTATGAAAATGACATACAAAAAGTGCAAATGAATTGCAAATACATATATTTTTAATACAGGGCCAACATAAGTGTTCAGTTTTACTGTTCGAAATGTATAGTGTACATTGAATTTAGTTCTAATTCAATGGCGGGAAATCGACAAAATTTATGCTGGTTCTACATTGTAAACTTAAAAAAAAAAAAAAAAAAAAATCAGAAATTTTGCTAATTTTGAAAATATTTTTGCGTTTGATTCTTTATGAAAATATATCGAAAAGGAGAATGTTATCAGAATAATTTAAAAAGAAAATTCTCAAGTGCCTCATAGATACAGATTTCCCCGTATATTCAAAACGATTTTCAATCATGCCAATCAAAAACTAATATTTTTTTCCAAAGTTCATGGACTGTTTAGTAAATTTGGGGTAAGATTAAATAAAATTTTCCTGTAACACTATCTGCATTCATAAAATAGCAATAAAGCTTTCTGTGATTTGGTGTTTTTTAGAAACTATGAAATGGTAACACACTGGACCAAAATTTGGTTAATTTAAATTCGTTAGATTTATAAAGAAAATTATTATTTTAACTTTTATTAAGCATTTCTTTTTATCGATTTTTTACTTTCTCTTACCCATAAGGTAGAGAAAGTATTGTTTTAGGCTCAAATTTTCGAACGCGAGATTTTGTTATATTTACACGTTTTGAGGTTCCCTGAATACGAAAATCATGTTTTTAGCAAATGGTCTGTGTGTCTGTGTGTGTGTGTGTGTCTGTGTGTGTGTGTGTGTCTGTGTATCTGTCTGTTATCAGCATATCTCAAAAACAAATTATGGCAGAAAGTTCAAACTTGGTATTCTAAATGTGTATCATATAGGGATGCTACAGTAAGCTTTTCGTTAAGATCAAGCAAATGGTTCGTGTACAGGGACAATCAAGAGAATTCTAATACATTACGTCTATGGGGGAAATTGCAGGAAAATAGGGTTTAACGTCTATAGACTGCACTAAACCAATGAAACAAATATATATTTTTTGTAATAGGGACAGTTAACTGGGAAATTTTTTTTGTGTATGTAGGAGCCTCGCCTCCCCCCCTGGGGGGGAAGTCCCCCCTCGAGGGGACTAAATTTTCATGATGGGTATCTTTCAAAAGAGCTCGAAAATACCTTTAAAACGAATGGTTGAACCATCGATCTGCGATAATTTAAAACAAAGTTATCGATTTTTTTTTTTTTTACTTTTAACGAAAAAAAAAACTTAGAAAAAAAATCGTACTTTTTTTTTTTTTTTTTTTTTTTTTTATTGAGAATTAAATGGACTTTTTTGGATATTTGGTGTTAAACTACTTCTCTAATATGGAAATCGTCTGCCCTATCATAAAAGATAATTTTTTTAAATAATAATTTTAATAAATTATTTTTTAAAAAGAGAAATATTTTTTAATAACCGAATTAAATTTATATAAATGTAGGTGCATTAATGAAACGGGGGGTTGAGGGGGGCGGTAGCCCCCCTCACACAGAACTAATTATCATATAAAACTCTTCAGAAGCCTAATATGAATTGTTTAACATAGGTTTACATAACAGTACTCGTTATCTTACCTCTTAATCTCCAACCTGTATTTATAGTATTAAATTTCAGGGTAAGAGAAAGTCGTGTGAGTGACACACCAGATTATTTTTTTTTCTTTTATAATTTACTTATGATTCTGATTTTTGATGTATAATGAGTTGATGTGCCTCTATAAAATCAATTACAATTTCATTATTAAACTTTTTTCCCTTCTCTTGTTTATACATTTTTTTTTTTTTATCTTGTATTTAAAAAAAAAAAACCAAAAAAAAAAAAAACCAGGGTGCACTAAAGAAATAATTTCATTAAAACTACAAAATATGTTTTCTTTAGGCCATTTTGATTGCTTTAAACCAAATTTTCGTCAGAAGTTTAAAATAAATAAATATTATGCTAAATATTATGACGATAAAAAGACATTTTTAACCAATTCATAAAATTATGATTTTTTTTTTTTTTTTTTTTTAAATCACCTCCAGTAATAAACTTCTTTGATTGCTGTACTATTATTTTGTATATTTTCATTACCTCGAGTTTTCAATGAATTTACAAATTTTGTGACGTCCTGAACAAGATTTGATAATTTTTAGAAAATGTCTGTCTGTCTGAGTGTGTGTTACAAAGTTTCTTAGGCAATGTATCTCACAAAGCAATAGACGAAAATCTACAAAACTTTATACTTGGTTGGATCTTGACATAATTTGGTGCTGATTAGATTTTAGCGTATATGGCAAAACAGATGACCCGTCTATGCGACAATTTCCCCGATTTATAGGAAAGTATTAGAAGCTGATAGTGCACAAATGCACAAAAATTGATATGTGAGAGACGCATTATAGAAAACCATTCTGATTCAAATCAATGCACATCCACCGATATATGACTCTTTTATTATCTTTTGAAGTTTATAAGTGTACCAGAATTGATAAGTAAATTAGCCATTATGCAACTCTATGCCGATAAAATTTGGGTGCACATTGGACGACAGATGATATTGCTATATTACATTTTTCACTGTTTACGTTTAGGCTATATATCAGTTTCTATCATGTATAATTGCAGTAAACTTCACATCTGAGATGTATATTATTAAAAATTACATTGATTTGATTTAAGTGTATATTAATCGACAGATGGCGCTACTATTATTTACTTTCTGCTGATTTCTAGATGGCTACATATCGGTGTCCATTGGTTATAACTGTACCAAACTGCATATGTGAAATATTTACAATGAAAATCGATGTTGATTAAAGTTTTGCGCATGTAAACCGAAAAGTGACACTGTTATACAGAATGATATAGAAGAAAATTTTGTGATAGCCACACTAGTTTTTGAATTAATATATATATATATATCATTAAAATTATTTTGTTAATCCGAACCAAATTTGTTGAATGAATAAAAATTTTCTCCGAAGGGAGAAATTTTAGTTCATGTTAAGATAATCTCATTAGCTATTCGGAATTCAGATTTACTTTCTTGATTATAAAGTTCAATGAATTGCCAAAAATATGTTTATTCGTGCTCCGATTATTATTATTTTTTCCCCCCCACAATCTCAGACCCAAAGGTTATCGTTAGAAATTTCGAAAATTAACTTTCAAATAAAATGATTTTTATTGATAATTACTTCAAGTTATCATGGAAATAGGAAGTCAAATTAACATTCATTAACATTTTCTGAATAATTTATAGCATTTCGAAATTTATAATTTGGATCAATTTGGAAATCAATAAAAGTGATACATTTGAATATTAGTTTAATAGTTTTAAACTGTTAATAAAAACAATTAAGTTAATACTTACGGGATGTAATTTTCCTGTTCGACAATGATATATTAACAGTGAAACTATTGAAAATAAAACTGTCGGAATTGGATCTTGTTGTGGCCATCACAAAGCTTTCTTCTGTATTTTCTTATATAAATTCATGTAATTTACACGAAAATAGCCACCACTGCATTTTATACTATAAAGAAACGTAAAAAAAGAGTAAAATAATAATAATAATAATAATAATAATAATAAAGATAACTTTGTTTTAAATTATTGCAGATATATTATTTTCAAACAGTCGTTTTAAAAGTATTGACGAGTTCTTTTGAAAAATACTCACAAATTACACTGCTCTGCTGCTGCTGCTGAAAAAAAAAATCGAGATCTGATACCATTTTTGCAGATTCTTATGTAATATGATCTCCTGAATCCGAATATGACCACCGTTTTGCCCAATCACCCACTGTTTTCTAGATACACCCCCTCCCTCATTTTTATCATTGTTTGGTAATTTTATACTCATCAGTTTGATCTGGACAGGAACGATGATTATTTTAACCGTTAAATAATGCCTTCTGACCTGAGGAGCTACAGAGGTAGAAAGTTCTAAAACGCGAACATTTGTAGTAAGGAGGAAATTTGAGGGGATTTGCGCCCAGAAAACAAAAGAAAATCAATAAAAATAATCAGTTTATGTTTCTTTATTTCTGTTTTTTTTTTTCCTTTCGCAATATTTCTTTTACTTTTTTCTAGCTTCCAGTTTGCCATTTTCTTACCAAAACACCCCAAATAATAAAAATCATACAGTGAAATTCTTTTCAAAATGTTGGTGAGTGGAGTTAAAGTCTCAAAGTCCT
This sequence comes from Salticus scenicus, assembly GCA_963930645.1. NCBI lineage: Eukaryota > Metazoa > Arthropoda > Arachnida > Araneae > Salticidae > Salticus > Salticus scenicus. The sequence goes on from OZ005648.1 coordinate 219,987,764, forward strand.
CGCAAGAAAGTCTGACGGATTCACTGTGCGACGTTTGCTTTCAATAACTCCCACGTTAAATATTTTGGGCAGTAAAACATGAACAGTAAAACCTCCTGCTTTGACACGTGTTAAAGGTCATTGCTCTTATCATTATAGTCGTCAGTCGTTATCTACCTTTAGTACACGTTTTGCGATAAGAGGATGAACTTTATGGTGTTCTCGACGGTGGTGATCTTTAACACGCGTCAAAGGTGATCTTTAACACGCGTATTTTACTGTTCATGTTTTACTGCCCAAAACATTTAACGTGGGAGTTATTGAAAGCAAACGTCGTACAGTGAATCAGTCAAACTTTCTTGCGAGGGCTTTGAGATTTTAACTCCACTCACCAACATTTTGAAAAAAATTTCACCGTATAATTTTTATTATTTGGGGTGTTTTGGTAAGAAAATGGCAAACTGGAAGCTGGAATATGTAAAAAATAAGAGAAATATTGCGAAAAAAAAAATGTAAAAGAGACAGAAACTGATTGTTTTTATTGATTTTCTTTTGTTTTCTGGGCACAAATCCCCACAAATTTCCTCTTTACTACAAATGTTCCTGTTTCAGAACTTTCTACCTCTGTAGCTCCTCAGGTCAGAAGACATTTAATGGTTAAAATAATCATTGTTCCTCTCCAAATCAAACTGAGGGGTATAAAATTACCAAACAGCGATAAAAATGAGGGAGGGGCTGTATCTGGAAAACGGTGAGTGGTTGGGCAAAATGGTGGTGAGATTCGGATTCAGGAGGTCATTTTACATAAGAATATACTGAAATGGTGTCAGAGGCAATTTTCGTGCCGAGCAGTATTATTAATGATAAATTAATAAAATAAAAAATCGCATAAATGAGAGGGGGAGGGTTTTCCTTCTTGGGGTGGAAGCGATATCCCAACATTATGAAAAAATTATCCTGGTTCACTATTACAAATACAAATAAAATTTTTCAGTTTTACATGGCATTTTAAAAGTGACCCAAATTGTGTACATTTATGTGAAATTCTGCCCTATACTGCCATATTAAAAAATATGAAAAACGGAACTACAGCGCCAACGCTGATAGACACCAATTTATATCAAGGTGCAACTAAATATAATGTTTCATGAAATTCTGTGCATTAGTTCTTGATCTAGAGCCGTCCCACAATTTTTGTCACACAGACAGACGGGCGGACATTTTTTAAAAATGATTAATCTATTTCAAATTGTATAAATTCGTTGAAAGCCGAAAGTCGAAAATTGTTTTGAGTCCAATATTTTCTTTTATTGAATATCGAAGAAAATGAATAGTAAAAATTTAATAGATAGTTGTTGAGAAGAAAAATCTATTTGAAATAGGATTTTTTCTAATCCCAATTTTAAACAGTTTCTTGTTTCAGCAGATAGAACGTATTATAAATAGTTTTTATAGTTAATCCTCATATGAATTTACAATTTTTAACCAGTTTGGAATAAATTAATATGTGTGCAGTATAGAACCAGGCGTAAAACATATGCTATTGTGGAATTTTCTCAATCCAACCTTTACTGCATTTTCAATCACTTGCCATATATTTAGTTTTTTATTGTTTTCCATAATATCAGAATATAACAATGCATTTGAAAAAGATACTCATGTTTATGACAGATTTATACGTTTTTTCAAACCACGTTTTTTTTACCATCATGGCATCATTATATATTCGTCAAATCTTTCCTTTTGTATTCAAATAAAAGCGTTTGAACACATACTTAAAATTTGGACTCTGAAAAATAATGTATTTTACAAAATAATGTATTTTCCTTTTTAAATCTAAGTTATTTTTAACCGTAATTACATCGCCAATGATGTAATTTTCTTACAATTTTGAATTGAGAGGTGCACTCTTCAAATAAATCTCAATTGAGCATAATGATATTTGGATATTTGCCTTAGTCATATGTTCAAAACTTTTCATTATCTGGCTGCATTAGGAGGGGAAAAAGGGAATTTGTCTGTTGACATATTTTAATTTAAAGCAGCCTAAAGAAAGAAGTTTAAATTTTTGCGGATTAAAATGAGTACTTTTCTAAAAGACTTTTCACGTACTTTCGAAATGGTGAAAACAATGTCCTTCCTGTAATAATTTTCCCCCGTTCGTAGAGTACACCACTTACTAAAACCCACCATACTTTAGAACAGGGCAGGCCAACCCGCGGCACACGGGCCGCATGTGGCCCGCCGTGTAAGATTCTGCGGCACGCGACAAAATTCAGAAAATTTCTACTTTGACATCTTCGATTAAAACATCTAAAATTAAAAATTGTTTCTGACTTTTTAATGAGAATACCGATTGAAGTAGTTAAAGAAACAAATATCGTGGTCATCAATGTTAATAAAATACTATCAGATCGATAACCGATTCTTACTATTATACTTATGAATGTATAATCATAAGTTTTTCACTCTTTTATAGTTATTTTATGATAATAAAATATATTCAATATGCATATTTTCTGTTTTAAATCCTCACGAGCGCATTGGAAAAAGAATTATCATGAGGTATATGATTGATGCATTTATACAATGCGGCCCGCCTGTGAAAAATAGATTTCCAATGCAGCCCGCCAAGAATTTTTTGTTGAACAGGCCTGCTTAGAAGGAAAGAAACGGGAAGGGGGGGATTAAAAATCGATAAAAAGTAGCATGAGGGGAGGGGAAATTACACAATCACAAGTGGGCGGAAAAAAAAAAAAAAAAAAAAAAACCCTCAGTGAAGAAATACAAGAAAAAGAAACCTTAGTGGGGAAGACTGGTCATAGAGGGCCCTGAAACTATCATCGAGGCTTAGCTACATTTGCCTAGTATGTGACTCAGCGGCGATGGGCGGGCGAGAGCCACCGCTCTTTAGAACGAAAAAGAAAGAAAAATGAGAGGAAATCAAAACTACCAGTAAAAGCTTATTTAATCAGAAATAACAATTTGTCAAATAGATATTTATGCTTAAAAATCTCTAATAACTGATTTTTTTTTTTTTTTTAATGGTCAAATCCGTTTACCGAACGCATGTACCAACCGTTAGGTATAGGTAGTAAAACCCAGCCATGGAACAATTATTTTATTGAAGACTAGCAGGCTAAACCCGCTTCGCTGGTCACTAAATTTAAATGAATTTTCAAAAGAATTGAACCACTATTTATTTTTTATATCACATTTCGGGCTTTGTAACCTAATTACAAATTCCTTTTAAGGTCAAAAAGTCAAAATAACATATTACAAATTAAATTAAATTAAATATTTCTTCCGTTTTGCACTCGTTTTGCAACAATGCTCTATGGTCTTATGTGAATGAATTTCAAGAATGAATCAACAATTGTTTACAAATTTAATACATTATGTATGGGAAATACGTACGCTGTAATTTAAAAATTGCAGCTCTTAGAACTTCAAAACTGATAATTTTTAAAAAGTTATTCATTATTCTTTAATATTAGACTGTTTTTTGTTTAATATTAGACTCTTATTTTAAGATAAAAGCAATCGAATGATATCGCGTTGTGAAACTTTGCAACGTAATATCTTTAAATATAATAACTTGATGTCTTCACAAAAAACGAACAGTTTTTAGAGCTCTTTTAAAAAGGTATAACATCTACGCAGTATATTTTTAAAGCGAACAATATGCTAATTTAATTTGGGTATATATCGGCCGACAAGTGGCGCTGCTGTGCTGAAATTTGCCTAGTCAATGGAAGGCTAAATCTCAACCTCCTCTATGGCATACAGACGCAGGAAACTTTATGCGTGAGATGACTATTATGAAAAATAATGCTGATTTAATTTGGGTGTATATAGGCTGGCAGGTGGCGCTTGTATTACTCTTTTTCTGTAGTTTTCTGCATGGCTACATCTCAGCATTTGTTGATTAAAATTGCACCAAACTCCATATGTAAAATTTTATTACGAGAAGCTACGATTGAACTGTTGGGCGTGTTAAACAATAAGTAGCGTTGTTATATAGAATTATATAAGTTTTGTGATGGCCATATCATACAAGTTTCTTCAGTTGTGATGATAACACACAAAAAAAAAGCAGCCGATAAAAACATGGTTTTCGGATTCAGGGAACCTCAAAACTTGTAAATGTAGCAAAATCTCAACTGAGAAAATATTACCCCAAAACAATACTTTCTCTAGCATTTATGGTTAAAAAGTGAAAAAGAAATATTTTTTCATTTGCTTTGCTTAGGTCAATTTCAGCAAATTTCTAAAATAGCAACCTTACAGTCACTCATATTTAATATAATTATAGTTAAACGAAAAAAAAAAAAAAAAACTTAGAATGTTATTTTATTTGACTGACTTTTCTGATTCTGAGATTAAACACGTATAGGAATCAAAAATAAACCTGTAAATGTGCGAATTCATCTGTTCATTATGTGATATTTTATTACATTACTTTTCTTCCGAATGAATTCCTCTTATATCAAATTTTTTTTATTTCTATCTAGTGCGTTGAATCAAAGGAAAACAAAAGGGACAAGACATAAATGTCAGAATGAGTAAAGACTTCTCGTAAAAATAAGTAATTACGTTTTATGTGTTTTGAGAATTACTTGACGAATTGCGTGCAAGTCGTAAATGCATTCACACACACGATATATGCATGTTTTTTATCACTCACTAAATAAAATCTTAATTTAAACACGTTTTTATTAATATTTTTGAATATAGTCAAAACCAAAACACTGAGTGAGAGTTGATCTTTTTTCCATTTTGCTTTTTAAATATTTAGGCGCTTTTCAATATTTGTAAATAGTGAGGAGTTATGACTTGGAAATTTTTATGTCTTTATTCAATTTTGATTATCGCACATCATATATAACCTAAAATGGATTTTTTTTTTTTTTTTTTTTTTTTTTCTTTTTACCGCAAATGGTTTCTTATCCATTAAGTTTTAATACTTTTTTTTTCAAGGCAAAATAAAGCAAAGGGGAAATAGGTATCCTATTATAATGTAGTATTGTAAGCATTTTTTTCTGACTGAAAAGTGTGTAGAATGCGAAAAAAATAATAATAAAATAAAAAGTACCAGGCAACAAATAGGATGTCTTTGCCGTTTTATAGATAAGAAAATGTATTTGCGCAGAGTAAAAATAATAATAGTTCAGAGCCAGAACCTGATTAAGGGGGAAGCACACATTATTTATACTTACACCGTTATTTTTTAACAAATACTTTCCTCCTATAATAAACAGAAAATTCTCATTAAAAATTATTTTAAAAGAATTCTGGTGTCTAATAACGGTGAGTAAATTGGATTGTTTTACACCGTTCATTTTTTATAAAAAATATTTCCTCGTCAAAGCGTGGAATTTCTATGACATGAAGTAAAAAATAATTGTAAAAATATTCCGGTGAGAGCGGAGATAATGTGTGCTTCCCCCTTAATCAGGCCAGTGTTGCCAGATTTGGGGACTTTTTTATTCAACATCCACCATTAAATTTTTATTGCAACAGGTGCCTAATCGCATCGACGATTAATCGTCTATTATGCATGTCAAATTTTACTTCTCAAAATTATTGGTGGTAGTTGAATAAAAAAGTCCCCAAGTCTGGCAACACTGAATCAGGCTCTGTTCAGAGCCGAGAACCCTTTACTACAAACCAAATAAGGTCATTGATAATTGAAAGCGTACAATATATAACCTCGTAGACAAACAAAGCTCATGTTTTCTATGAAAAAAATTCCCACAATTACTCATTAAGTAATATTTCTTTTAAAATTTTTGCACTCAGAAAATTCACAAGCACTAAATCAGTATTCGTTTTCGAAAAATTCGTTTTTCACATTTTTAATATTTTATTTTCTAGTTAAAATAACGAAAAATGCATTTAGTTAATTTTTCGCTTTTTATATCAAAAATAAAACACTAAAAAATAAGAAATAATTTTTCAGAAAAGGAGTAGTAAGTTAACGGTTGTTAATTTTCCTAATGTGAAAACGGAATAATAATAATAATAATAATAAATACATTAGGTAATGAGTGACTCTGGAAGCAAATTTTCCCATTAAATAACATGGTCTTTGGCAATGACGAGGTTAGGTATTGTACGTTCTTACGTGCACATATATATTATTTTTTATATAGACCATTTAAAAAAAAATCATTTATTGTATATGTGGAATGTCTTTATAGTGAGCTCGTAGTTGTAGGAGCCTAATAAAATTACAATTATAAGCCAAGACCATTTCTCTAATTCACAATAAATTGAAATAATAATATATGATGATGAAAAAAAATTTACACAATTAATAATAAAAATTACTATCGTATGTCTAATATAGAAATCGAATATTTTTAACACAAAAAAAGAATTTAAATTAAAACATCATGTCATCTTTTGTACTAGCAGAAGCTAACAATGAACTACATTGCATCAAAAGTTAACATTGCAACTAAATTTTAAATTACACGTGCAAGCGCAGAACAGAGTAAAATAATACTAAAATAATACTAATCAGTAAATTAATAGTAATATAATATTTTCGTGAAATGATAGTAAAAATTCGGAAAATAATTATTGTAATGAAATTTTGTACAAGCATGACACTTAATTAATTACACTGAACAGTAAAACTAAAATTCTGGTGTGAAACAACCACGCGACTTCAAATACCCATTACTACACGTATTATATAAATGATCAGAAGACATAAAATTGACCTAACAAAGTTGACATCTAAATATTTCCCGGTAAGAGAAAGCTCATACACGTATAAAGACATATGAAAGAGAACTTAACAGCGAATTAAAAAAAAATCGGCAAGGCCATTTTTTGAAACCCAATTTACGAGATCTAAAACTGACCTACTTAACCAGGATGACTGTTAATTTTCTTGTAATAACCACGTAATACACGAGAAAAGATATGTAAAATGAGTTTATGTAACAATTTTCAAGATAATCTTTAGAGCCGTTTTTGAGATACCGTCTTTCACCAAAACTTGGCATACTCCATTGTTGACTCGAAAACAACAATTGCATACAAAAGGATATCTAAAAGGGGTGCTAATATGGCATGTTAAAAAAAAAAAAAAAAAAAAAAAAAAAAAACTCAGCACAACCGTTTTTGGTGGAACGCACTTGCGAGACCTGAAATTGAGCTGCTTATACAGGGCGCCTATCAATTTTCCTGAACTAACCAACCAATTCATATGAAAAGACATCTAATAGAGTATTTATATAGCAATTTTGAAGAAAATCGTTTGAGCCATTTTTGAGATACGGACTTACGGCCCACTTCCGGTTTTCTAATTTTAACCAAGATTTAGAAATTTCATCTGTACACCAGACCTATCTCAATTCTGAAGTTTTGTAGTTCTACCTTTATTAGTTACGGAGATATAATAGTCAGAAGGTTCCCCACATATGTACACACACATACACTGACCAATTTCCAAAAACCACGTTTTTGAACTTAGGAGGCATATAATCAAGGAAACATGTAAAAATGTATATCAAATGAAATCTCGATATCGAATTTTTGGACCGAAGACAATACTTTCGTTACCTGCGGTAGTCGAGTAATAGAACTAAAAATGAGACGAAGTTCATTTTCAAACAAAATGACAGAGAGTAAAAATACATGAAACATTTAAATTACATTTAACTGTCTCAACATGACAGTATGACAGTTATGTGAATAGTAAAATACTAAATAACAATTGTTGTAATAATTTTTATTATTGAAAAGTTTGCAGCAAAAAGAATAATTATTTTATACGGATTTTCTAAACTAATGCTTCAAACATTAGCAGACGGTACTGCATACGTAAGCAATCATTTAGACTAAGAAATGTGACTCAATTTACTTTGCTCAATCTAAAATGCAGACTCACTCCTAAGCTAAGTCAAGATTTTGGTTTATAACTTTAATAATAGCGAATATATCATAACTTTGGGACAATACGCAAGCGAAGTGTGACGTCACTGACCTTTCGTGGATGCAAGAAAAAGTTTACTATGTTAATCGTCCATCGGATTTTTCGTAAAAAATTATTAAAAATCGAGGAAAATTATTTCCCGATTTTAATCCCCGTATTTGGGTATAGATATATATTAGTTATCGTATGCATGTATTAGATTGAGTTATTTTGCTGTCAAATTGACAAAATTTAAATTTTAACTTTCAAAACTCTGTCATCCTTGGTGTTTTTTGTATTTGGCGATCAAAAACGTAACACGAAAATATACATGCCATATGTATATTTTCGTAATATGTATTGTACGAAATATTGTTTCATATTATTAATTACTCTCTGAATATAAGTTGTTAAAATAACCATGATTTTTGAAAGGAATTAAATATGTTCGCCAGATAATTTGGTGATATTTTTTTTTCCGCCAAGGATGACACATATGAAACCTATTCCGCTGGAGCATATGAGTATCTTATATCAGACACTTTATTTAGATATTTGAAAACAAATTTGACTTCAAATTATGATAAAATATTTATCATTTTCCTTTTAATTAGTATATTAGTTGGATATTTATTATGTAAATATCATCCTTTGAAACGAAATGTTTATGTTTTCAATCGAATATGGAAGTTTGCCTTTTTTTTTTTTCGCTCTAGAGTTTTGAAAATTAAAATTAAAATTTTATCAATTTTACAGCAAAAACAACTTAATCTAACGCATGCACACGATACCTAATACATATCTGTACCCAAATATAGGGATTAAAATCGGGAAATAATTTTCCTCGATTTTTAATAATTTTTTACAAAAAATCCAATGGGAGATTAACACGGGAAATATTTTTCTTGCATCCACGGATGGCCAGTGACGTCATCACTTCGCTTGCTTATAATAAGCAATGAATACGTTAATTTGTAAGAAATGCAATAATATGATCAGATAGGGTTAGCACATATATGTCTAGAAAATATAGAGTTAGACTGATGTTTAGGAATCAGAATGTTTCAATTCGACGGTTTTTATCAATTAAATGACAGCATGTTTTAAATATTTTTCCTGATTTCATCATATTTAGCACATAACAAGATTAATTTATTGAGGATATTGTGAAAATTTAAATACCAAGCAAGTACGAAATTCGAAAAAAATTTCTGTGAAATTGACATTTCGCATTTTCTGTAAAATATGTCTTACATATATATGTACAATATATATAATCTATGGTTTTTTGTGCGGTGAGCGTAAGCAGTTTGCTAACACCCCAACCCTTCTGTCGAGAGCAAGGTCTAAACTTCAAATGCAATGACAAAAAAAAAAAAAAAGTTTTGTTATATTCTATTATCTCTTTAAAAACTGTTTTGTTGGTTTTAGAAACAACTTGTAAGGTAATTTATATAAATAAATCGTTACGCACACACAGCAAAGATCAGTGTTAGAGACAGATTTCTTTATATTAATTCTTCAGATTTCATTTCTCTGTTAGTATTATTGGATTAAAAAATAATAATAATAATACTAGTTAACAAAATATTTATACATATTTAGTTGTTTATTAAAAAATCTTTACTGCTAATTAAGACATAATACAACAAACAGAAGCATAATTTCAATTTATTCCAATGTAACTGAAATATCAGATTATAAATCTTATACTATTAAGTGAGCAATATTTGTATATATATTTCACTGTTCTCGAAAACGGTAGCTCGGACAGTCACGAGATTTAACACAAAGGTGCCCCCCGAAGGATCATTGTGCACATCGAAGTCAGAATTTCGAATTTCTGTTTAGTTTTCTTTTAATTAATAAAAATATGAAAATAATAAGCTAATAATAGCAAAAAATTAGCCATTTAAATTTAATCCATAATTTAATTGTTGCCAAAAAAAAAAAAAAAAAAAAAAAAAAAAACGAGTTTTTTTTTTTTCAACAGGAAAATAAATACATTTATCTAAACATGAACAATCCGCGATTGTAATGAAATGCTCGCCCTCTGGTGGGCTAAGGTGAAATTACAATAAACGTGGTTTAATTCGAATTCCATACGTCCGCCATTGCTTGCCGATATTTAGTTTCACATATATTTATTGAATAAAAATGAATAAATACGGTAAAAAAGATAACACATACTGTTGTGTGCTACAATCTAACTCCATAGGAGCAAGAAATCCAGAATTGAGCTTCTATTTATTTCCAAATGACAAATTTAAAATTTCAGTTGCTTCGGCTAATGGAAGTAAAGAATTAATCAGATGATTTGAAACTAATATTTGTTCAACTTCAGTTAAAAATCTACTTCCGATCGAACTTTGAATAAACTGAAGTATTTTTTCCAAAAGCAATCAATTTTCCATGATGTAATGGCGGAGAAATTATAGTACGAATATTAAGTAGAATAACAAAGAACACTAATGGAACACACGTGTCTAAAATGTTTACAAACAACTGCAGTGCTGAGAAAGCGCCATCTATCGATCATTACAATCGCGGATACTACACACGACTGATTGCAGAGCTTCCAAATTTGGCATATAGGTACCTGGGACCCTGCAGGTGTGCACCTCATCGAGATTTTTTCGAATTTCGAATTTGAATTTTTTAAATTAACGTTTGTTCGATTTTAAACATTGGCTTTTATGTTTCATTTTTCTTGAATTTATTCTTCGATTGTAATCGTCTGCGTATCTTAGCAACGGCTATATTATGCAATTTATTTTTTATTTAATACATTTATTTGAGGGCGAATCTTTTTTCTCTTTTTAATTTATTATATTTATTGAAAATAAAATGGTAATGCAGTAGAAAAAATTAAATATATTAAATTTAAAATTTAAAAACGTATTTATAACAGTTATGTTTATGTATAATTTTTGTAGTATAACAACAAATATTTTTCATTTGTTAATTTAATTTCTTTAAAAGTTTTTTTTTTTCTAATTTATAGTATTTGTCAGGAAATAATGGTAGTATATAGTAGAAAGGATTAAACTGATTGGAATTTATTTGTTTTTTATGTATTTAATTCATTCTAAAAGAAAATCTACTTTTTATTTTATTTCATTATATTGGTCGGAATCAAATTGTAATACAGTGTAAATAGCATGAGCAATAAAATACTTGGTTCAAAAACTAAAATATTTAATAGACGCTGAGATACAGTTATCTTTAAAATCGTAGTTCTTGAATAATGGCAGACCCACCTATCGTCAATAAATACCCATATTGAAATACATAGGAAAGAGATTTCTGCAGGCAGTGGGGACCTGCTCCCGATACAGTGCGGGCAGAGAAAGAGCTGCCGTAGTCAGCGAGTACCCGATGCGAGGTCTAGAGCGATTCCAATGTAATTATTTTAGTTTTTATTTATAATGTGATGTGAAAAATAAATAATGATCCAATTCTTTTGGAGATTCATTTAAATATAGTGGCCAGCGAAGCGGGCGTAGCCTGCTAGTGAATATTTTAAACTAGCAAACCCGTGCGAAATTTTCGCACTTTATTTCTTTTCTTATTTACTTTAAAATTTGAAATTCATAAATATTATACCAATTTCACAACCTAATTAATATTTTAATTTACCAGAAGCCAAATTATTATTATAACTAAACAGATATTGTGGAATAGTGAAACCAGAATCATTCAAAGAAAAGTTTCAAAATAAAATTAATGGTTGACGACCCAATTTTCATATTTCCGCAGAAGTACAGTTTTATTAAAGAACCCCCATGACGCCTTTCAAAATTTTATCGCCAAGAGTGCGATGACATTTTATTCAGTTTGGCATAATTTTTCGTTAAAAGAAAAAAATAATCCTATTTTGATTATACTTTTTATGAATGCGTTTTTTATTCAATTTATGATGATGATTCATATTCTGTATATATCTTTAAAATAATGCTAGGTTTAAAATGACGTTTGCAAAAATTCTGAAGAAGCAACTTTTAAAAATACATTTTTCCTTAAAATAATGTCATCATACAAATGTCGTCATTTTTTCTTATTAGTTCATTGAACTGAGTCCGCGTGCTTTTGTTCATTTTTAAATGTTTTTTTAATCCTCGCGTATTTTATTAATTTCACCAATATCCGCGTTTGTAATGATCGATAGATGGCGCTTTTTCAACTTTTGTTGTTAGTAAATATAAAAGCCACGTGTATTTATTATTGTTCTATTTGTGTTACTACTTAATATTCGTGCTATAATTTCTCCGCCATTACATCATGGAAAATTGATTGCTTTTGGAAAAAATGTTTCAGTTTATTCAAAGTTCGATCGGAAGTAGAATTTTAACTGAAGCTGAACAAATATTAGTTTCAAATCATCTGATTAATTCTTTACTTCCATTAGCCGAAGCAACTGAAATTTTAAATTTGTCATTTGGAAGTAAATGGAAGCTTAATTCTGGATTTCTTGATCCTTTAGAGTTACACTGTAGCACACAACGGTATGTGTTATCCTTTTTACCGGATTTATTCATTTTTATTCAATAAATATATGTGAAACTAAACATCGGTAAGCAATGGCGTCTCGACGAAAGCCGAAAGCTATTCATGTTGATTGTAATTCCACCTTAGCCCACCAGAGGGCGAGCATTTCATTACAATCGCGGATTGTATCGTTTCGACAAAAAATAATTGTAACTGGTCCACGTTAGAGAAATATTATATAGATAGATGAGCAACAATAACAATAAACACACATACGTAAATAAATTAAAGATTTAAACATTTTCTGAAACCATTACAGTTTTTGACACTAACCGCAGGGAAACTTCTTCAAAGAGAAGGCTATTTCTTATGTTTAATTCCGTCATGACTCGATAGACATGCATAATCTAAGGATGAACTGAACTATTCATCAGTTACATTGTTTGAAATGATCTCTAGTGTTATTTCATAATACGCATGGCTGCGAGGAAGAAAACAATATCTTACGAAATCAATTGAAGTAAATGTAGGTGGAAAGAAGACGTACAGAACTCAACTCAAAATTGTTGAAGTTTATGGTATTTTTCATTCTTTTTCTGATTTTTTGTATAAATCACTTTAACTTTAACAGATAGGTTTTCATTTATTATTATTATTTTTATTATTATTATTTTTATTATTATTATCTTTTTTTTCTTGTATGTTTGATTTAAGGTTTTACAATGTACATAAATATACGTCTGCTCAGATTACGTTTTACTCGAAATTTTGGAAAAGTTCACGAGTTCATTGATTTTGTATATTTTGCAATACACTATTTTATTTGTAAATAAAAGCTAAAATAAAAACTAGCATATTATGGCCCTCACAAGACTTTACTCTATAATTTCCTATATAAATAAATGAAATAAAAATTATTTATTTAAATTATTATTTATTAAAATGGTTTACCACGATAATTGCAAATTATTTTTATCTCAGAGAAACATAACACTAAATGACAAAAAAAAAAAAAAAAAAATTGAATTTTGTGCAGACATCTGAGGAAATACTTGTTTCTTTTTCTTGTTTGTTTGTTTGTTTCTTTCTTTTTTTTTTTTTTTTTTTTTTTTTTTTTTTTGAAAATTTAGAAAATCAATAAATTTGTTTTAAAGTAGCACAAACCTATGAATCAACCACACGTTTGGAAAGTATTGACGAATTCTTTTGAATTCATTGAAAATTTACACACTTCCTCTCTAGCGGGATGCGGAAGGGGGGGGGGGCGGGGGAGCGATGCACTTACATATACGCAATTTTTTCCTTGTTTGCTATAATTTCCTAAACATTCGTTAAAAATAATTCTCATTATTTACATTTATACAAAATTTTGTCCCATACTGTCACTTTAAAGGGAGAAAAAAAAATAAGGCAAGACAGCGCCACCTGTTTAACAATTAATCCCTAAGTGTAATTATCATTAGCTTAGGTCTAGGTACAACTAAATACTAAGTTCATTCATTGGTTCGTGAGTACAGCATCCACAAAATTTATAATACACACAAATAAACTTACAGAGAGAGACAGTCAAACAGACATACGTTTTCTAAAAATGGTCAAATCGTATTCAAGATATCTCAAAACGTGCAAATCCATCGAAAAAAGGAGGTAGAAAATTTTTCCCGAATTCAATACTTCCTTTTTATATATATATATGTGTGTGTGTGTGTATATATATATTATATATATACACATACATACACAGAAGAAAATAAAAATCATAGTTTATTATTATTATCATTATTATTATTAATGAAATGTAACTATATCAGAACTCTTAGCAGTCCATTAATTAAATGCCACCTTTTATTTTTTTATCAATCTTCGTACTATCCAATCGAAGAAAAGCATTGCAAACGATTACTGAAATTTACTATATAGAGGAAATGGTATTCAGTTATGGGACCGTTAAATGCTCTGGTATATAACCATTTGGTGTCTGTTCATTTGAAATTATTTAAAATTTAAAATTTATCAGAATAAATGCTTTCAAATCATTTAAAATTTGTGAACAGCAAAATACTTTATTTGCTTAACAGAAAAGTAAATATAATAAATATTATTTCATTATTTTTAAAAATAAATGTCTTCATTCTTTCTCTCTGTATATATATTTTCTTACCAAGTAATTTATCTACCAAGTTTTATTTTACCTTCCTGTAAATTTTTGGATTAAATATCTTGCATTCATTTTAATCGTTTTCGTGTTATGTAGGGCAGCTTGGCATTGGAATCTGTAATTTTTTTCGTTAGCCTGTAATTAAACTGAAAAAGAAAACAAAAATAATAATAATTCTGCAAAAATATCCCATTCATTAAAAAAAAAAAAAAAAAAAAAAAAGTATTATTATTATAAAATTTATAACTATTTTGGTATAACTATGCTCATAATGAGCAATAATTTAATGTTAAAGGGTTAAAAATTTATCATTTTACGTATTTATATTTTATATAAAAGCTGTTAACATTTCTTGACATTCTGACCAACCATCACATATTGTGAACACGAGATTATATAAAATATTTTATCGACCAAATAATAATAATAATAATAAATAAACAAAACAAAACAAAACAAAATAATAAAAAATTCTGTCAAAGACAGAATTTCGTTTAGAACGGAAGACTATTAATTTCAATCTATAAAATTTTATTTTTATTTTTTAATTTTATTTTTAAATTTTTTATCTCATTTTTGACCGTAAAACTGGGCCACGTACTTTTTAAAATGACTGAAATGAATTAAAATGAAATGTTGACACCTAAATTTCATACTTTAGTTAATTTTTAAAAATCTAATTGTCGTGTCGAAAAGCTCTGGATTCAGAAAAATCGCCCCTTTCATTTGGTACCGAATTTGCAACGATAGGACTGATATTTCTAATTTATTTTGGCGTTACACAAAACTGGTCCACGAAAACTCCAGACTGAAACTAATAGTCCTCCGTCCTAAAAATAAAATAAAATAAACTTTTACACTTTTATTTAAAAGATTAACATAAAAATTTTATAATTATTCCAAAAGCTGTGCTGTACAGATAAAACTTCTCTTAATATCTGTTAGAATTTTAATGTAATTATTATTTCAGTTATTCCAAACAGAATAATAGTCGTTTTTTGAGGATAATTTCCCCCTTCAAAGACACCTATCCTCTTAATAATCATTATTTTATTGTATCATAAATTTTCATCATAATACTTCACAATATTAACAAAAATAATTTCTCTCTCTCTTTTTTTTTTTTTTAATGAGATTTAAAGTAATACTTTATGCATTCTTTTCTTGCACATATCTTCTTTAGTTTTCTTACTATTTGGCTAAAAATACAAGTTGATATCTAAGAGAAATATTTACACAAAAATGCATTAAACAAAAAATAATAATTAAAATTTATCAAAATTAAATATTTTATAATCCAAAAAAATAGTGGCTGTATTTATAAAATAAATTACAATTATTGTAACGATTTTTTTTTTTTTTTTTTTTTTTTTTTGTAATGTGATAAGGGGTAATATTTTTTGAAATTCATTCCAGAATGCACAATGATCAAGTTACAATACATATAATAATAATAATAATAATAATAATAATTATAATAATAATATTCTATACGTTTTTATTTTAGCATAATTTAAAGTTGTTCGTTCTAAAATAAAATAAAGAAGTAAACCGAATTTTTTATTTTTCTAAAAATTCGTTCGATTTAAAGTTCTTATTTATTTTTATCGAACGAGAAGAAACATATAGAACAAAACAAACAATCAAACTAAATAATAAAAGCTAAGATATTTCTGAAAGAAAAACGGTCTGATATTGAACAAAAAATTTTAAAAATAAAACCAAGATGAAAAATACTTGGAATTTTTTCTTTAAATATATCGCCTTTTTTATAGCTAAAAGAAATAACTCCGATGATACTTCTTATTGCCAATTGCGCAGCACTAGTGCGTCGTAAAACACAACCATCCATCCATCCATCCATCCGGTGATACTTCTTTTTATTTTTCTTGAGTTATGTTCTTGTTTGAATCTATAATCACGCGGAAACTTTAGTAAAGCGTTTTGGCATTAATCTCTGATGTTATTACATAATATTAATTTTTGTTACAAAAACAACAAATCGTAAATCTAAGTATTTCAGGCTGCGATAAAAAAGATATTTTTAGTCGTATGGTGTAATACAAAACAGGGGTGGCAAAACAGTGGTCTGCCGTGTGATATTTTGTGGTCGAGGACGGAATTCAAGAAATTAATGATTTACATCGTCTATATTGACACGATAAAAATTAATAAAACGTATTTGATACTTCAAAGTTAAATCACAATGAACGGTTACGGGAGATGTCAAAATAATAAATAAATAAATAAATAAAATAAATAAATAAATAATCATTAAATGAAATATATATATACATAATATATATATCGCACTAATTATTGATAAAAAAATATTCGATTATTTTATTAATTATTTTTGTTATTAATTAGTGTCACAAATGTTTATCTATTCTACTTCTAATTTATTAATAAAAAAAAAATTAATTGTAATTTATTGCGTTTCAAGGTTTTACCTTAATCACAGACACACACACACACACACACATGTACAGAAAGATATGATTTTATTCTGCGGCCCGCCAGAATAAAATGTATTTCTAAAGTGGCCCGCAAAGGCATTTACAGAATGATTTGGGATTAATACTTGAGCAACATTGTTTTAAAATATCTCCAAGAATTTTTATTGTGCAATGCTGAAATTTTGTACATGGCTTTATTCAGGTATAAGGTACTTGTGATTACTGGGTTTTATTTCAAATGAGGCTGCATAAAAGTTTAAATTTTGTAAATGTTAATTTAAATTCATTGATATTTTTGATAGATTTTATAAAATTCGATGCCATTTTTCACACGTTCTTGTAATTTGTTATGTATGTTTAAGATTATCATATTGAAACCGAGGTAAAGATTTTACATCTGTATATGATATATTAAAGACTAATGCAACATGCAAATTACACACACATCCTTTTAAATAAATATATGTTTTAAAAGAAAAAGAAAGTTGGCACCCATAAAAATCGTTAAAAATAAGAATACAATGATAATGTAATTTATTCCGGAGTATTATTAGTACCCGCCCTTTTTCCTCACCACTATTTTTAAAGACAATTTTTTCTTATTTCATTGTAATTATATAATGGAAAAAAAATCTTAAAAGGAAAATGGTGTAAAAAAAAAGAAAGAAAAAGAAAAAGTTGGTATTAACAATAGTGCTGAATAAATTATAGATGTTATTAAGCGTGTTAATAAGTTTTAATTCATCCAGTAAAAATGAAAGATTAACTACGTCTCTGATGTAGAAAAAATATCATAAATAATTTAATTTCTTGATAAATAATTATCGTATTAAAAAAAAAAAAATCATTTACAAAATGTAAAATTTATTACAAGTTTATAAATTTTGACATGCAAACGCAAATTAATTGAATGGGAGTCTTCAGTCCATTTTCTTCTTAACATTTAAAATAATTTATTATTAATATTATAATATCTAGCAATGTTCAATCTGTATAAATATTTTTAGCAATATTTTATAAAAAAAAATACGGGATTTTCAGTGTATTAAAGAGAATTTAAGTTCAATAAATATATATATAGCTTTTATACTGTGATACAATCAGCTTTATCTTTGTGATGTTTGTAATATCATGTATCTATTTAATGCTAAAATTTATAATGATAACTTAAATTTATATATGTATATTTAAAACAACTCTTGGTAATGTTTTTGTATTTATTTAGATTTACCGTTTCTTATTTTTGGAATTTCGACAAAACATTAACAGCATGATACAACTGTAAGGTACGCTAAGATATGTAGTTGTATATTTATAAAGTCCATCTCTCAGTTGCATAAAAATGTAATTGAAATTGATTTCTTATTCAGTTTGTTATTGTTGCTATTTTACGTTAAATGATATAAATATTTTTTGATAATGAAAAAATATTTTAAACAATATTTTAAAATAATGCATTTCTTATTGCACAATAACATAACTTAAAGGGATACACCACAGATCGTCAAGCTCAGTCAAAACCCATATTATTCTAAGGGGGATAACTGTTTATAGAATTAGTTAATTCATACTTTTAATTTCTGTTTTCACAATCTGAAAATTCACAACCATTAAACTGGTACTCGTTTTCTAAAAATTGATTTTTTTAAATTTTCAATGTTTTCATTTTGAGTTTAAAAAGGGGAAAAAATTAACTAAGTTCATTTTTCTCATTTTTTTAGCTGCAAAATAAAATGCTGAAAAAAAAAAAAGAAAGAAAAGAAAAATGAGTACCAGTTGAATGGTTGTGAATTTTCTGAATGTAAAAACAGAATTTTAAAAAACATATTAGAAAAGGAGTAATTAAAAAAAAAAAAAAAAAAAAAAATCCATAAAGATACTTGGAATTTGGTGACCGGAGACAGGGAAAGTGTAAGAGGGAGTCTCTATATGATATGGGATAAAATAGTAAATGAAGTAAATACTTAAATTATAGTTATGTTAATATTACAGGAACAGTTATTGATTTCATCACCATCACCATCACCTACTTCTCTTTCCATTTTCTCTTGTTATTCTTCTTTATGTAATTTAACTGTTATTATACTGTTATACATGTAATTTAACTTTAATTTTAGATTTTTTTTTCCCTCAAGAAATAGGTTGGTTCGTTGGCTGGGTTTTACGTCGCATTAGTGCTGCGCAGGGGGCAATTGGCGACAGTCTGGGACTCACCCCTACAGGTGATCTGGAGACATGCCATCACAATTTTGATCCTTCACGGAAGGGATGGCTCTCCCGCTTCGGTGATCCCCAGAGATATAATTTTTGATAGGAACATGGAGGACATTGCGGTCACGACAGATTTTACGTGCACCAGCCACCATTAGTGTACACGATGGTCTTTGGCAAGCTCGAGTACCGAACCCGCAATCTCCCAAAGTCCGGCACTCTACCGACTGAGCTACCGCGGCCCTTCAAGCAATAGGGCTGATCCAAATACGTTAGTTTTCTTTTTGAGTCATTTTATTTGAACGAATTTCTTTTATTTGTACACATTTTACAAATTATTCTGTATAACTTAAAACGTTCTTTTTCTTAAATTGGTGTATGTTAAATGTTAATAACCTTTTCTTCTTCTTACACTTATTTAAATACAAAATAAAATATATTTTTTAGATTGCTTTTTCCATTTCTTTTCTTTTCTTTCTTTCTTTCTTCCTTCCTTTTTTTTTTTTTTTTTTTTTTTTTTAACTTGTCCATTTGGATTATTTTATTTTCGTCTTATTAAATTTTATTTGATAAATGCATAAACAATATAAAATTCCATTACCTCTCCTACTGCATTAGAAATGTCTTAAACGAAATGTAAAAATTTAAAGTTATTTTGCAGATTTCTTTTATTATCCTTGTATTATTATTAATATCTCGTCTTTTATTATTATTAACATCTATTTTTTTTTTTTTTTTTTTTTTTTAATCATTCCCTGTATCAGTTGATATTATTTATTATTGTTGTTTTATATATGTGATTCAATTCCAACTTAGATTACTTTTTTTTTTTTTTTTTTTTAAACAAAAGAAGAATAAAAATATTTTATAAATTTAATTTTAGTAAATTTAATTAACTATTTCAAATTTCCTTTTGTATAATTTCATATTAGGCACAGATTAACCAAGAATGAAAATATTTTACAGTGCAGCTCAGATCTGTTAAAATGTCGTATTATTAATTTTACTTCTCAGATTATGTTAAATATAAAAAAAATATTTTGAAATTTCCATATCATTATTAAATTTAATTGTGGTAAACCGTTAAGCCAAAGAAATCAACTGGTATAGAATTTATTCTTAAAAAAGAATGTGGCTAAATAAATTAAAAATTTTCTTTTGTTTTATATATTACTAGCAGGCTACGCCCGCTTCGCTGGTCACTATTTTTAAATGAATCATTATAATTAATGAATTCTCAAAATTGCGTTAATTTTTATCATGTGAAAAAAAAAAAAAGAAAAAAAAACTCTGATCGGGAAAAATGTCGCACCGGGTCCCTACTGCCTTCGGCAACGTAGACCCGTGCGCGATGCGCACGCGCGAATGCATATATATGAGCGCCCTAATAATTTTACAAATTCGAATATATCCGCAATCGATTTGTAAGTATCGAAAACCTCTATATACCAATTTTGAACGATCTAACTGCATTTTTATTTTTTTGCCCCCCCCCCTCACCCCTCACCCCTTCTCGCCCCTTCTAATAACTTCACACTTTCGAAAATATCCCCATTCGACATGCAGGCCTCTTCAACCTATCTGTACCAATTTTGAATGGCCTAACTGTATTTCTATTTGTTTTTGCCCCATAGTCCCCCCTTACCGCCCCCCCCTACATGCCCCTCCTAATAATTTTACAAATTCAAAATCATCCGCAATCGATTAGTAAGTATCGAAAACATCTATGTACCAATTTTGAACGATCTGATACTATTTTTATTTTTTTGCCCCCCCCCCCTCCCCTCCCCCCCTACTCGCCCCTCCTAATAACTTTACACAATCGAAAATATCCCCATTCGACTTGCAGGCCTCTTAAACCTATCTGTACCAATTTTGAACGGCCTAACTGTATTTCTATTTGTTTTTGCCCCATAGCCCCCCCCCTTACCGCCCCCCCCCTACCCGCCCCTCCTAATAATTTTACAAATTCAAAATCATCCGCAATCGATTTGTAAGTATCGGAAACCTCTATGTACCAATTTTCAACGATCTGACACTATTTTTATTTTTTTGCCCCCCCCCCTCCCCTCCCCCCTACTCGCCCCTCCTAATAACTTTACACAATCGAAAATATCCCCATTTGACTTGCAGGCCTCTTAAACCTATCTGTACCAATTTTGAACGGCCTACTGTATTTCTATTTGTTTTTGCCCCATAGCCCCACCTTACTGACCCAACCCCTTACCCGCCCCTCCTAATAATTTTACAAATTCAAAAATATCCGCAATCGATTTGTAAGTATCGAAAACCTCTATGTACCAATTTTCAACGATCTGACACTATTTTTATTTTTTTGCCCCTCCCCCTCCCCTCCCCCCCTTCTCGCCCCTCCTAATAACTTTACACAATCGAAAATATCCCCATTCGACTTGCAGGCCTCGTAAACCTATCTGTACCAATTTTGAACGGCCTAACTGTATTTCTATTTGTTTTTGCCCCATAGCCCCCCCTTACCGCCCCACCCCCCCTACCCGCCCGTCCTAATAATTTTACAAATTCAAAATCATCCGCAATCGATTTGTAAGTATCGGAAACCTCTATGTACCAATTTTCAACGATCTGACACTATTTTTATTTTTTTGCCCCCCCCCTCCCCTCCCCCCCTTCTTGCCCCCCCCCTAATAACTTGACACAATCGAAAATATCCCCATTCGACTTGCAGGCCTCTTAAACCTATCTGTACCAATTTTGAACGGCCTAACTGTATTTCTATTTGTTTTTGCCCCATAGCCCCCCCTTACTGCCCCACCCCCTTACCCGCCCCTCCTAATAATTTTACAAATTGAAAAATATCCGCAATCGATTTGTAAGTATCGAAAACCTCTATGTACCAATTTTGAACGATCTGACACTATTTTTATTTTTTTGCCCCCCCCTCCCCTCCCCCCCTTCTCGCCCCTCCTAATAACTTTACACAATCGAAAATATCCCCATTCGACTTACAGGCCTCTTAAACCTATCTGTACCAATTTTGAACGGCCTAACTGTATTTCTATTCGTTTTTGCCCCATAGCCCCCCCTCACGCATGTGAAATCACGTTTTGCCCCCCCCCGCCCCCCTTGGGGACCGAATTTCAAAAATTCCAGAAACCGATTTTTAGACATTTGTATTAGCTATATTTTAAAGCAAAAATTTTACGGATATCTGTTTTTTTGTTTGAGATATGAAGGATTTTGTGAAATTACGTTTTGCCCCCCCCCCCCCCCCTCCCCCTTTTGGGGGGGGGGCGAATTTCGTAAAATCGCTTGCGGCGTTGTCTTTCTCGGGTCGTAAACATTAACAGTGCCAAATTTGGTCCCGCTCGGTGAAACGGCCTAGGATTCTATAGCGGACAGACAGACAGACAGACAGACACACACACAGACTCTGCTCTTTTATATATATAGACGAGCAGGCTACGCTCGCTTCGCTGGTCACTATTTTTAAATGAATCATTATAATTAATGAATTCTCAAAATTGCATTAATTTTTATCATGTGAAAAAAAAAAAAAAAAAAAAAAAAAAACCTCTGATCGGGAAACATGTCGCACCGGGTCCAAACTGCCTTCGGCAGCGTAGACCCGTGCGCGATGCGCACGCGCGAATGCATATATATGAGAGCCCTAATAATTTTACAAATTCGAAAATATCCGCAATCGTATTGTAAGTATCAAAAACCTCAATGCACCAGTTTTGAACGATCTATCTCTATTTTTATTTTTTTGCCCTTCCGCTCCCTCCCCCCTTCCCGCCCCTCCCAATAATTTTAAAAATTCAAAAATATCCGCAATCGATTTGTAGGTATCGAAAACCTCGATGTACCAATTTTGAATGATCTAACTCTATTTTTTCCCCTCTGCCCCCCCCCTTCCCGGCCCTTCTAATAACTTTACTCTTTCAAAAGTATCCCCATTCGATTTGCAGGCCTCTAAAACCTATCTGTACCAATTTTGAATGGCCTAACTGTATTTCTATTTGTTTTTGCCCATACCCCATCTTACCGCCCCACCCCCTTACCGCCCCTCCTAATAATTTTACAAATTCGAAAATATCCGCAATCGATTTGTAAGTATCGAAAACCTCTATATAGCAATTTTGAACGATCTAACTGTATTTTTATTTTTTTGCCCCCTCCCTCTCCCCTCCCCCTTCTCACCCCTCCTAATAACTTTACACTTTCGAAAATATCCCCATTCGACTTGCAGGCCAAACCTGTCTGTACCAATTTTAAACGGCCTAACTGTATTTCTATTTGTTTTTGCCCATAGCCCCCCCCCTTACCGCCTCCCCCTTCTCGCCCCTCCTAATAATTTTACAAATTCGAAAATATCCGCAATTGATTTGTAAGTATCGAAAACCTCTATAAAACAATTTTGAACGATCTAACTCATTATTTATTTTTTTGCCCCCCCTCTCCCCTCCCCCTCCCCGCCCCTCTTAATAACTTTACACTTTCGAAAATATCCCCATTCGACTTGCAGGCCTTCAAAAACCTATCTGTACCAATTTTAAACGGCCCAACTGTATTTCTGTTTGTTTTTGCCCATAGCCCCCCCTTACCGCCCCTCCTAATAATTTTACAAATTTGAAAATATCCGCAATCGATTTGTAAGTATCGAAAACCTCTATATACCAATTTTGAACGATCTAACTGTATTTTTATTTTTTTGCCCCCCCTCTCCCTTCCCCCCTTCTCGCCCCTCCTAATAACTTTACACTTTCGAAAATATCCCCATTCAACTTGCAGGCCTCTTTAACCTATCTGTACCAATTTTGAACGGCCTAACTGTATTTCTATTTGTTTTTGCCCCATAGCCCCCTCTTACCGCCCCCCTTAACCACCCCTCCTAATAATTTTACAAATTCAAAAATATTCGCAATCGATTTGTAAGTATCGAAAACCTCTATGTACTAATTTTGAACGATCTGACACTATTTTTATTTTTTTGCCCCCCCCTTCCCCTCCCCCTTCTTGCCCCTCCTAATAACTTTACAGAATCGAAAATATCTCCATTCGACTTGCAGGCCTTTAAAACCTATCTGTACCAATTTTGAACGGCCTAACTGTATTTCTATTTGTTTTTGCTCCATAGCCCCCCCCCTCTTGCTGCCTCACCTGGGGGCTGAATTTCTAAAATTCCAGAAATTGGTTTTAGTAGTTGCATTAGCTATATTTTAGAGCAAAAATTTCTCGTATATTTATTTTTTTTTTTTGTTTGAGATATATAGGATTATGCGAAATCACGTTTTACGCATGTGAAATCACGTTTTGCCCCCCTCCCCGCCCCCCTTGGGGACCGAATTTCAAAAATTCCAGAAACCGATTTTTAGACATTTGTATTAGCTATATTTTAAAGCAAAAATTTTACGGATATCTGTTTTTTTGTTTGAGATATGAAGGATTTTGTGAAATTACGTTTTGCTCCCCTTCCCCCCTTGGGGGGCGAATTTTGTAAAATCGCTTGCGGCGTTGTCTTTCTCGGGTCGTAAACATTAACCGTGCCAAATTTGGTCCCGCTCGGTGAAACGGCCTAGGATTCTATAGCGGACAGACACACACACAGACTCTGCTCCTGTATACAGATTCAAACTGCAAAGTCTTTGCTTCCTACACTTTTTAAATCAAGCAAATTAAATGTGATTATTTGATATTTTAAACTGTTTTGAAACTCAAACACGAAAAAAGGAAAAAAAAAAAAAAAAAGTTGTTTCAAATAAATTTTCAAAATGGGCATTCAAGAAAATAAATCGTCTATTAGAAAATCAGTTTCTCAGCAACACAAAACGATGCTAAGTTAGTTAACATTACACTTTCATATTTGTTGACATTAAAACGGCTTTGTGATTGGCACAATGAATGATTGGATAAAATGAAATTTGAAGATCAAAAAAAAAAAGAAAGAAAAAAATTAAGTTAATGTTTCATGTAAATATAGCTATGCACTTTCATTTACAAAACCTGTTCGACCTTTTCTTAGCTATCGTGCTCAGGGCTTGATTGTCTAAAAGGCTTGGGAAACACAAGCTTCCCCCTCAAATTCAAAGGCCCCTTTCGAAAAATAAAAAACCTCTTGAATACCTGGCGTTAATTTTGTACACCTTGATTTAAAATGTTTCTCAATAAATAAATAAATAAATACTCAACTAAAGTTCTGAATACCACATACATGGTAAATTATAGAGAATGACAGAAAGATTATATAACATATAGTACTGCCATATGATGTATAAAGGGGAAGCTGCTAAGTCACGTTTGAAGATAAAATTTAAAGTTTCTACTTCTATGATGGCAGAATTTAAATATTTTTCAAATGAAAAGGAAGTCCAAATTTATACTGAGCTTCCCTTAGATTCAGAGGTTATTCTGGCTCTGATTATGTTGAAATTTTAATGTATGAAAGCCACCTAATTTTTA
Organism: Salticus scenicus; assembly: GCA_963930645.1. Taxonomy (NCBI): domain Eukaryota; kingdom Metazoa; phylum Arthropoda; class Arachnida; order Araneae; family Salticidae; genus Salticus; species Salticus scenicus. The sequence goes on from OZ005648.1 coordinate 220,013,427, forward strand.
TGATCTTATTCACCATTATATAGACGAAACCAAGAAAAAAGCTCTAATGAGGGTTTTTTTTTTTTTTTTTTTTTTTAATTTGCCGATAAAAGAAAGCAAGTGAAAGCAATTTCTGTAGTAGATTGATTAGTCAAACACTCACATAATGGTTCTTTTTTATTCTATCAAACTGGGTCTTATTGATTATTACACAACGTTAGTAACACTTGCCCTAATTCAATGTTACCTTCTAATCGATAAAAGTTATGTGTACCAGTCTCTATTCGTTTATCATATACGTATACTTAAATTCCATAAGAAGAGATTTTCTTGTGAATTATCTGTCGAATTCCAGAATGAAACGTGACATGATAACAGACAAGAGAAAGTGCAAGATGCAAGAGATGATATTTCTTATTTATTTATTTTTTATCTAATGCTTTAATACAAAACTGCAAATGAATGCTTGTCTTGATTCTTTTGACAACACAGTTTTATCTTTCTTTTTTTTCTCTAATTCACGATTTTTTTTTAAACTCTTTTTATCCCAATGAAACCATGTAGAAGAATTTATTGCTTGTATATGGATTCTTTCTAAACTTCTATAATAAATAAATGAATAAAAATAATTGAAACACCTGTTTATTCTTTTATGATTATAACATTAAAATGATGAAAATTTTAAACTGCTGTAGTTTAATGAATACTAGCTAAAATCAAGGTACTAGTTATTTTTGTTATATACTTTAAACTAATTTTTCAAAAAACAATTAAAGTTTTTTTTTTTTTTTTTAAAGAAAAAAGTCATATTAAGGACTAAAAGCAAAGAATATGCAGTTTTTATGAAGAGTAATGCTAATGCCACATAAATTAAGATGCTTAAATACGCGCTTTTATTTCAAAATGTGCTAAAAATTTCTAAATTGATTAAAATGAATCGCAAGATTTGACAGAGGCAGATAGAATTTCACCCCCTGAAAGCTGTCTCTGATGAGATAGCGCTCTGAAAGTACTTTCTTGCATTGTCATCGACTATGAACATGAACAAACACATGTGTGAAATTTAAGCAAAATCTGTTTGACAGATAGATTAAAAATGAATCGCAAGATTTAATACAAGAAGACAGATTTTTGAATCTGGAACCTGCCCCTGAGGAGATAGATCCTGTAAATGCTTTCATATTGTATTTTTATCAAATATAGACTTGTGTGCAAGATTTCAGTAAAATCTGTTCGACATAAGGGATTAAAAAGGAATCGCAAGATCTGATACATACAAGCAGATTTTTTGCTCTTGATATAAACTGCTTTAATTGAGATAAATCCCTGAAAATGCCTGCTTATTATATTTTCATCAACTAGTATGCAACATTTGAAGAAAATCGTTTGGGTTGAGGATCCTAAAAAGAGGAGCTGGTTCACAATTCAATTTTTTGCCCACTACTCTTGTTATTGTAAGATTTATATCGAACAAAATTTTGAAATTATGGATGGTTGTTCAGCTATTAATTGTTAAAAACCGTTCGCGGAATATATCTCGACTGCCACGATTTCGAAAAAATGAAAAAAATGAGAAAGTGTTAAATTTTTGTTTGGCCAACATTTTCAGTGCGAGTCAGCCTGTGTTTATAGGGACTCTAGTTTGGGTTGAATTGGATTAAAAATTAACTGCAAGATTTCAGTCAAGCAAGAGCAACCAAGTTAAATAAAAGTAAATAATGAAAACTAATTTTATATTGCTAACAATATAATTAGCTTTTATTAAAGGATATTATTATTATTAGGAATGCCCAAAATGAGATTTCCTTTAGAATTTTGAATGGATTTTGCAATACATCGTAAAGTATAATCTTAAAAAAAAAAAAAAAAAATCAAAAGGTAGGAGAGAGGGGAAAAAAAAAAAAGGATTGAAAAATATCTTTTAGAAACTTTTTATTTTAAGAATTATTATTATTATTTATTATTATATTACCGGATCTATTCTGAATTTAAATAAAAATAATATTCTAATGATTGGACAACAAAAATAATAGTAAAATTTTGTTTGTAAATAATTAAATTATATTCCTTGTCATGAAAAATTTTTGCTTAAAAATAATGAAATATAATAATAAGCAAGAGGCCTCAAGAACGGTGTCAGGTTCGACCACTTCAAAAAAAAATTCTGAACCGCGATTTTATTTTGATAAAATACTTATCGTGTTATATGAAGTTCTAATTCGTTATAGTAAACCGATCGTTACAAAATTGGTACACTTATTAATCAGGCATAAGTCTATCTAACGCCGTAATTTTTAGTTCAATAGGCTAATTAGTTCAAAATATATTAAATAAAAACCCCATTTTAACTTTAAAATTTTTTAAAAGTAAAAAAAAAAATATGTTGCTAAAAAAAAAAATATATTTATTTATTATTATTATTATTATTACTTTTTTTTCGATTTAAAAGGAAATAAATTAATTTTTATGTAAACATGTATCAATACAAAAAACCCTTAACGGGTTAAAAGTTTGTGACGCAGCATTGTACTTTATGGCTATAAGAATTAGAAATACGGGCCTTAAAAATAATGATATCAAATTTTCAGTGACGCTTTGATATTAATTAAATTATACATAGATTTTCTTATTTGAATTTGCTTTTTCCTTTTATTTATATTTACAATGTAAACGTTATTTTCAACATAAAATAATATATAGCATTTACTCATTGATACCTTTCCATTCACATCTCTTATACTATGAAAGCATGTGTTTTAAAAGAAATTATATGAAATTCCAGTAACGCAGTGGTGTTACATTAAGTGATTTGTTTTTAAATTTCTCTGCAATTATTTTGTTTTGCATATTAAAGTATATGTGCACATTGAAATATTGCTTTTAATTTTCAAATACGCTGTCAAATATATCACTTTCATTAAGCTTATATTATGTACTGAAATATATTTATTTCAATGAATTATTCTATCTTTTGCGTCACGCCATCCAAAACTGAAAAAAATTTCACAGTTTTTTTCTTTGCATCACGATATTTATTTGCATGCATTTTCAATTTATTTGGATGAAATGACACAAAGTAAACATTTCCATATATTTTACTTACAGTTTTGGATGGCGTGACGCAAAAGATAGAATAATTCATTGAAATAAATATATTTCAGTACATAATATAAGCTTAATGAAAGTGATATATTTGACAGCGTATTTGAAAATTAAAAGCAATATTTCAATGTGCACATATACTTTAATATGCAAAACAAAATAATTGCAGAGAAATTTAAAAACAAATCACTTAATGTAACACCACTGCGTTACTGGAATTTCATATAATTTCTTTTAAAACACATGCTTTCATAGTATAAGAGATGTGAATGGAAAGGTATCAATGAGTAAATGCTATATATTATTTTATGTTGAAAATAACGTTTACATTGTAAATATAAATAAAAGGAAAAAGCAAATTCAAATAAGAAAATCTATGTATAATTTAATTAATATCAAAGCGTCACTGAAAATTTGATATCATTATTTTTAAGGCCCGTATTTCTAATTCTTATAGCCATAAAGTACAATGCTGCGTCACAAACTTTTAACCCGTTAAGGGTTTTTTGTATTGATATCATTACTTTTTAGGGGTTAATGATCAAAACGCAAAAGTAAAGAAGCATGGTAATAACACTGTATTAAAAGTGTTGTTTTATAGGTCACACTCGAACAAAATAACAAACTAAATAAAATTTCAAAATTTTATAAAAAGTGATAAAAAAGATGGACACATGCAACATTACAAAGGCATAATATAGTACATTTTAAAAATGACAAAAATTTCTTATTTATATTTATTTCTTATTATAATGTTTTAGGTATAGATTTGATTTAAAAGAGAAAAATAAATAATAATAGAAAAATCTTTAAAAAGTGAAAATTTTATACTGGTAAATATTTAAGTAGTATAGTTTGTTATGAATTTAATTTAAAAAAAATCTTAATCTATTCAAAATTTTATTATAGCTTAACATTTTGTAATTTATATATTATATATATACTAGAAACTTAATGAGCAAATTAATTATTTTCAAATTCTGTTTTAAGAATTTTTTCAATCCGTAGTTTAAGTGATTTATCACCTAATTTTGAAAAAATTACAAATATTTGCATATGATTATCATATTATTTGTCATTTTTATGAAAATAAAGGAAACATTTTTTGTTGTTGCAATCACCTTTTAAAATAGAACCAATTTTGAAAGTTAACAACGTATCAGCATGAAAACAATGTAAATACAAAGAATATTTTTGATAAACAAATGTCATATAAAATACAAGTACCTAAATAAATAACTCATTTAATATATATATATTAAAAAAAGAAAAATATTTTTTATTTTATTTTTTGTGTTTATTTTTGACGCTCCCCGATAGATGGAGCCAAAACGATTATTTGATATTCCGTATTTCAGATGGAAGGGAAGACTGTATTCGTCCGCGAAACTGCCGCATCACGGTATTTTCGGAGTAAAAAATAGTTCGATTTTTAAACTGAGTTATAAAAAAAAACAAGAGTTTTCCTAGGGAAAAGGGAGATGTCAGGCACATCAGATAAAAGCGATTAATATCATATATCAATTAAACTAAATTCGCTCGAGCCATATTCGAGAAAAATTTGTCCCTTACATACGCCGTCCATTTACAACTTAAATGAGCCAATTCATATCTCGAAATATATTGCACGCAGAAATGTAGGGATTTCAGGGTAGGATCGGACAGAAGGTGAAAGTCTATTTTGAAAATATCAGAACATAACCTCCCATATTTCCTGAGATATTAAGTGTCGGCTTTCAGCGGTTACTTTGATCTTTAAATTCGTGTATATATTGTTTTTGCGCTTGCGTCACTAGAAAAACTGCCGTTTTTCATGATAAGTGTCGCAGTTTCGTTCGTTTTTCCGTTTCCGCTGAGTGTCGTGGCGTTCGTTTGTTTTTGCGCTTGCGTCACTAGAAAAACTGCCGTTTTTCATGATTATAAAAAATTTCTAGTAAAACTGACGTCATGATAGCTTCTTCTTCTCCTTATTTTTTTAATTAATTAATCAATTTATTTTTTTAAATATTAATTTCAATTAATCAAATAATCATTTTCCCCTTCACTCTATGGTCTACAAAAGTAACGTAGGCACAGCTTTAACCGCTTTAACATAGGATACCCTTGGCGACTTCTATTATTTTTTGCCATTTTGGCGGGGATTGATGACAAAGTTTTTACTTACGCAATTATAATAACCATTACAATTTATCGCTAAAATGAGAAATATATATATATATATTTGAAATCGCCAAAGTGGTCCCATATTAAAGTTGTTCCGAAACTAGTCGACAATAGAAATCTATTTAATTAAACAATTGAATTATTCAGTTAAAAAAAAAATCGTTGAAACTTGATGTTATAATATCTTCATTTATTATTATTATTATTTATTTATTTATTTGTAAAATATTAATTACTAGCAAACCCGTGCAAAATATTCGCCCTTTATTTATTTTCTTATTTTCCTTCAAAATTTTAAACTCATAAATGTCATATCAATTTCACCACCTAATTAAAATTTTAATTTACCAGAAGCCAAATTATTATTAAAACCAAATTAACATTGTATAATAGTGAAACCAAAATCGCTCAAGAAAGGTTTCCAAATAAAATTCATGGTTCACGACCCAATTTTCATACTTCCACAGGCTCCCACGACGCCTTTTAAATTTTTGTCGTTATGTTGGTGATGACTATTTATTAATTTTGGTGTTTAAATATATATATATATTGTTTAAAAATAAATAAATAAATAAATAAAATAAAATAAAATAATTCCTATTTTGATTATGTTTTTTATGATTGTGTTCTTTAGTCAATTCATGACACAAAAGTTCCTATTCTGGGAAAATCTTTAAAATACTGCTAGGTTTAAAATGACGCTTGCAAAGATTCTGAAGAAACAACTGTTAAAAATACATTTTTTCGTAAAATAATCTCATCAGACAAATGTCGTCATTTTTTTCTTATTAGGCCATTGAGCTAAGTCCGCGTGCTTAAATATTGTCCATGTATAAATATTATTTTTTCATCCTTGTGTATCGCATCGTTTCGACAAAAAATAATTGAAACTGGTCCACGTTAGAGAAATATTATATAGATAATTGATCGAATGGGCTTATATGTATTTTTTTCTTTTTGCCGGCGAGGCTGGCAAAGCCTGCTTCTATACTAATAAAAGAATGTATTTGTCTATCTCTTTGCCTGTGTACGGCGTAGATTAAAAAAAAAAAAAAAAAAAAAAAAAACTATAGCACGTACAGTCCTGTTTTCTTTCTTTCTTTTTCTTTCTTTCTTTCTTTTTAATAGATAAAGAAATGTGTGCTGATTTGCAATATACTTTTAAATTTTCGATACTTCTATTAGATTTTTAAAAATGCGATTTTTTTGCGTTTTTCTCCGACTTTTTTTTTTTTTTTTGAGTTGTAATTTTAAGCTGATGCCAATAATATAAAAAGCTTACAACTTTTCATTTCATTTATTTTTTTAACATAAAAAGAAACGCTTCTTTATAGATGAATGTTAAATTTAAAATTTATACCTCTATAAACAAAAGTATCTGATAAAACTGATGTCATAATAGCTTTAAAATTCTATTTAAATCTATTGATTTTTAAAATATTAATTTAAATTTATCACATAGTCTTATAGACTTTTTCTCTTGGTTTTATCATCCGAAAACTAAAGTGGGCACAGTTTTAGTATAGAACCCTCTTGGCGACTTTTATTACATTTTGCCAGTTTGGCGATGAATTTAAATGGCTATCGCACTTGTGTAAGAAAAGAGATATGCGAAAGTAGCCCGAGCTACTTCGGAGCCAGCTTTCAAATTTCGTCAAGGGAGTCCTATACTAATGCATTTTCTTAAAGTGAATGATAATTTAGTTTAATTTAAATTAACTAAATTAATTATGTTTCTAATCAACACAATGAATGTCAAATAATTAAATGTCATTTATATTTTCTGAATGGCTGTATATGACGGTACTTAGCTATGGCTTTGATTTGCTGAAATAGGGCAGAGCTTTAGCATGGGTCTCCCTCGGCAAAATTTCAGAATTTAGTAGCTTGGACGTTTCTCTCCAAGGTCTTCACTTACGAATTTGCGATAGCCATTTCAATTCATCGCAAAAATGGCAAAAAATATTTTAAATCGCGCATAGACCTATTATTAGAGTGGACGGGACAATGGCAACCTTTTTGTGTGGCAAAGGTCACTCATAAAAAAGTCATGTGACACAAGGCACGTGATTACAGTGACTACAGTGAGCCAAACTGGACAGCATTGAAATTTTCTAGCCAAGCTCTAAAGTTTGCTTTCTCTTACGCATAGACAACATCTTTTCTTATTTTTGAAAGTTCTTTTAATTATTTTTATTTCCCTTTAACGATTAGATCGTTTTGAATATAAAACAAAATTTATCGCAATCAATGGTTGTTAGATTTCGTGTGAAAAGCTGGAAAGAATGTATTGTAAAAGGAGGAGCTATAACATTTCACTGGTAAGATTTTTTTTATATTTTATTATTTCGTATTTATTATTTAAAAGCTATTATTTATCTTTTAAAAGCAGAAAATGCTTTATTCAAGTTTTGCTTGCTGTTTATTTTAATTAAATCAATAAATAAATAATATATTTTTGAAACAAATAATCGCCAATAACGCGATAAATACCAAAGAAGTTAACCTGTTTCATCTTTGCCACACTTTCTTACAGTCGGCAGTAAAAAATTTTGAAGCGCTAGCAATAATTCGTATCTAAAAGATGTGCACCTAATACTGTTTTGTTGAGTAAATATATGTCGAATCATGAACTTTAGTCTTTATGTTGTTTATAAAAAATGGAAGTTGATAAAGATTAACGACCAAACTATATATATATATATATATATATAAAGAAGAAGAAGAAGGATGTGGATGTGGATGTGTGCTTCAATAATTTTGCTGCCGACTGTATATTCCCGTAATAAAGCCATCCACTGTAATAATAGGTCTATGAAATCACCAAGGGGGCCCCATACTAAAACTGTGCCAAAAATAGTCGCCAATCGAAATATCTACATAAATATTTCTCTAACGGACTAGCTATGATTAAATTTTGTCGAAATAATACGATAGTAATATAAATTATAATTAAAATACGTGATGATAAAAAATAATCGTGGGTAATATTTAAGCATGAGGACTCAGTTCATTCGTTATTTGATCATTTTATAGAAAAATGTAACGCAATAATAATAATAAAAAAAAAAAGTATGTGCGCGGTCGGGGGACCCCCGTCAGGAACGAAGTTCCTTACGCCTTTTCTCTAATTCCGAATTTGATTTGATATAGAGATCTAGATTGTTTATTCTCTCTCTCACACACACTCTTTTATTGTTCATTTTCATTTTCATTTTTTTTCCCCTAAAGCAAATAATGTAAAGTAAGGAATCAAATTAAAATGTTGCATTTAACATTTTAGCGAAAATATTCCTTTATTAAAAATTAAATATAAAAAAATGAATTATAAATTATATTTAAGAAATACTAAGATGAAATACGTTTTTTTTTTTTTTTTTTTTTTTAATGTTACCATAGTCTATCATGGTAATTATTGGCTTATCATAACTATAATAAGATACATATGTTTGAGGATTCAATTTTGTCCAAGTATCTCGAAAAAACAGCATCAATTGTAGTACAGTACTTTGTTGTGAACTGCGCTGGATCATTATTAATACTTAAATCAAATGTATCTGATAAAAAGGATGCGAGTTCTTCAAAATTTTCTTTATTATTGTAATTAATGTTGAAATCTCCAGCCAATAAAACTGGAAGTTTATGAAAATTTTGCTTAAGTAATTTATAACCTCCCTAAGTATATTCTAATAGCGATTGATGAATAAATAATGGTATATCTCCAAGCTTTTGATTTGGGGATATATAAATAGCTACAATAACTACTTCAACATCGTTTCCTAATTTACAAACAATTGATAAAGTACTATTTTTTTTTTTTTTTTTTTAAGAAAACATTATGCCAAAATAAATTAATAAATTAATAAAAATGCATTGCCAACATTACGAGAAAACAAAATTTAAAAGTCGCCATGGGGATCGTATATTAAAGCTGTACTGTCTGGCGAAGTATGAAAACTGGGTAATCAAACATGAATTTTAGTTTGAAACCTTTCTTTGGATGAATTTGGTTAACATCATTAGCGTTTCGTCGCACAATATTAATTTCGTTTTCACAATAATTTGGCTTCTGTTGAATTAAAATTAAAACTGGGTGGAGAAATTGGTTTAAGATTTCTGAAAATCTTAATACATTTTAGTTAAATTTATCCTACAAATATAATATAAATTAATTATATCTTAAAATAATTTAAAAAATAATGAATATTTGAATAGTAGTATAATATTTATTAATATCTGAATTAAAAAAATATATATATATGTTTGATTTATATAATATTAATGAAAGAATGAAAAGCAATTATCTATTTTAACTTAATAAATTTTCTTACTGAGATTTGATTTCTTATTTGTTTATTTTAATTTATTTTAGTTTTTTTTTAAATTTCCTGAAAATTCTTAAATTATGTTTTTTAGACTAAAATAGTAAAAGAAACTTATTTTCGAGAGAGAGAAAAAAAGGTAATTTATATTAATTTAATATAAACAAAAGAGGCTGGTCCACTGTACTCCCGCACAGTGGTCCACTTTGTGAGTGCTCACAATTTATTTTTTCTTTCATAATGTATTGGAAATATTGTTATAAAAAATTTAAGACATGTCAAGAAAGGTTTAGAGATTGTTTGCTATATTTTCAAGTACATTGTTTTTCTGTTTTTTTTTTTTTTTTTTTTTTTTTTCTGTGGGGAAAAAAAAAAAAAAAAAAAAAAAAACCTTTGCCAGCTTCGCTGGTCACTATATTTAAAGGGGACTAATGTACAAGTTGTACCTGACGGGACTAAAGTGAAAGTTGTACCTCAAGGGACTAATGTGAAAGTTGTACCTCACGGGACTAATGTGCAAGTTGCACCGAACGAACCGACTATTTCTTTCAACGAAAATGCCTACTAACCCTGGACGATAGGTCTAATATATCGTATCATATTATATATCGTATTTATCGTAATATAACTCAATACTTATTTCGCTTCCTTCTTCGACTCGTTTTAATACGCATTTTTTATATGCATGAACAGCCCCCGAAAAACAAAAACATTAAATCATTGAATTCATTTTTTTACTTATTTTTATTTCATATTATTTCACGCGCACTTTTTATTTCCTAATTCAAAATTATTTTAAAAAAACTTTTTCGATATCGCTTGTAACGATACTGATTATTATTAATTTTCTTTTCTTTTTCTTTCAATAATAATAATAATAAAAAGATTTTGATGAAATTCTGGCAAAAGCAGAATTTAGTTTAGGACGGAGGACTATTAGTTTTTTTTTTTCAAATTATAACATCGCTTTCAAATTATTCAATTATATTTTAGATAAATTTTAGATTTCGACAAATGTCCAACTATCGAAATCGACAACGCAAAAATCCCAGATTGAGACTAATAGGCCCTCAGTCCTAATAATAATAATAAAAAAAAAAAAAAAAAAATTAAATAAAAATTAAGAGTGTAAAAGTGGTCCACTGTACCCCGGTCTCCCCTATAATCTTTTAAAACAAAAATAATTGTTTTTTAATTTTCTTCGAAAAAAGTTTTCGTTTTGTACTTATGTTAACAGAATGGGGATGTGGTGAAAAACTATATTGATTCAATTTAAATGCATATTTACCAACAGGGGTGTTGCTACTATACAGAAATCCCCACTTTATCCCGGTTTACGGGAAGGAAATATCTCAGCTTCTATGATATATAAAAGCCCCAAATTCGGTATGTGAAATAGATATTGTGAAGAACTATGTTGATTTAATTTGGATGCGTAACGGGCGAGAGATGGCATTGTTATATAGGATGATATAGAGGAAAGCTTTGTGATGGCCAGAGTATACTAGTTTTCATTCTATAAATGAAACAAACAATGAGACATAAGAGAAGGCAAAAACAGAATATAAAGTTTTATTTATCTTAATGAATAATTTATAAACAATAGGCTAAGATTTTTATATATGTATACATTGCACGTATTTAAGTTAAAAAGAACTACAACAGCAGCAACAAAAAATATCAAAAGAGACATTTTCATATTATTGCAAAGAAACAATATTTATTACTATATTACTTTGAAATTCAACGATCAGAAAGACTTATTTTTCAACTCTAGAAGTTCAAGCTTTACGTACTTCTTCAAGATAATGGCAGACTGCATATAAATCACTAATCCGTAAAATATACTTAAAGTTTATTTTCTAGCGCTGCTAAAGGACAAAAAAATTTTCCGTTTTCTGCTCCTTGCATTTTTTTTTATTTTCGTCTATCATAGTGGTTCTTAGATATCTCTGAACTATTCTTTTAAACATTATGTCATTTATTGTGATTGTTATTATATTTTGAAATCTGTTTCTAACAAAAAGCTATTATAAATATGACAGGCTTTTGTCAAATGCTTTACCGGTTCAGCAATCATATTTCTTATGATATTCCTTATCTGGTGAAAAATATTACTCTCTTCCATATTCGTAAAAGAAAGTACTTTCTGGTTTTCGATAGATTTATACCTTTTGACATGTCATGAACATTATTTGACCATTTCTAGACAATATATCCGTCTGTCTATACGTATGGCAAAATTTTGTGGCATTTCTGATGTAGAACTAATGCACAGAATTTCATAAAATTTTTTATTTAGTTGGACCTTGTCATACATTGGTATCTAGCGATTTTTTGGCGCTTATCGTACATTAAGTTGCTCTGCTATGCTGCAATTTACCTCATTAATGGGAAGGCCATATCTGAACTTCTATAAGATATGATGCCATAAAATTTTATATATGACAGAGCTGTTATGAAAAACTATTTTGGTTCAGTTTGAGTGCATATTGGCCTACAGGAGGACCAGCTATATGCTAAAAATGCTGCATTTTTGCTGTTATGGTGTATCAATAGGACGAACTTGATACATTTATATTTTTATTTTTGATGCGCTACTTGGCTTAAAGTGGCTTTCCTTAAATTAGAGTCCTTGGCGAAAAATGTCCGATCTATTTCAGCATCAAAATTTTAAAAAATACCCAGAATTATCAATAAGGAAAGCTCTTTAATGCTGAATTAGCTTTCATGCTAAGCGCGATTCATCCGTACTAAAAACATACTGTTTAAACAAAACAAAAAAGAAAAAATAATCTAAAATTGAGGTATATTAAAAAAGGTTATGGTTGATTTTTTACTTAATTTTCATATTTTCATTTTTTCATATGCATAAGCAAATTTAATGTTTTATAACTTTTTATATTTCGCGTGAAAGCATATTTCATTTTATGCTGGAAAAAAAGTAATAATAACTCTTTTTTTTTTTTTTTTCATTAATGAAAAATTTAAATGTCCACTTTTAAAGCAATTGCCAGTTTAATATTTTCATATTTTAATTAATTTAAAAAAATCTAATCAAAACTTCGTTACAAATAAGGTACGAAACGAAAGGCGTGATTTTTCTGAATCCGTCGGCTTAAACAGCCTATCGATCGGACAATTAGATTTTTTTAAAATTAACTAAAGTATGAAATTTTATTTTTCCGAATGAGTGAAAATAATGCCTGGACTGGGTGTCGAACCCCGGATCTTTGACTTACAAGCTCAAGGCTAAAGTATGAAAATTTGGTGGCAACTGTGTCAACACACAGACAAACAGAGTCCAAGGAAATCTCTTAGCTATTTATATATAGAGAGATAGCTATATATCAGCATTTATTGGTTAGAGTTGCAGTAAACTAGATTTGTAAGATCCTTATTGGGAAAAAAAAGGTATGATGATTAAATTTTTCTGCATATTAACTTTTGGTTTACACTTCGGCTGATGCAAATCATTAAAAATGTGCGAATACTCGAGATGCTATGCCAATATTTAATTAGTATCTGGTGCAAACATAAAAATGTTTTCTACTTCATTCTAGTATGCACTAGAGTGCAAAATTAAAGCAACAACTTGTTTTCTCATTTAATCCTTTTGCCTATAATTTTGAAACAAAGAAGTATATATGAACAGAAAAAATAAATCAAATTATTAAATCATCATTCAATCATCGCGTTATCAAATCATTAGCCAAATTTTATATAACTTTGACGTTGGATTCCAATGTCACAGTTATATAGAACTTTGATAGATTTTTAAACTTATGTTAATTCAATTTTTCTCAAAAATACACTTTGGAAGAAATGAAAAAATAAATAATTTAAAAAAAGAAAACTAAAACAGAAATGGTGTTAAGATTAAGAAGGCATTACAGATATTGGTGAAAATACGGATATTTTTAAAATTTAAATTAAAACCTTTTCACTTGTTTTGTCTTTAATTTTCTAATTTTTTCCTCTTCTTCATTTTTATTATTATAGCATTATACTGCATTCACAGTTTGCAGATTAATAAAAATAGTTTTTCAAAAGTCCGAAATGGAAGAAAATAAAATTTTTGAGGCATTTGTATCCTTAAAACCCTTTTTTATTTTAGTTTTATTTTCTAAAATTGTTTAAATTAAATTTTTTCTTCCAAAGCTTAACATTGAGAAAAAATTAATAATTATTAACTTAAAAGTTATTACTTATGCTAAAGTTACATAAATTTTGTTTAAGGATTTAATTAAAAAACACACCATCCAAATTTTATGTTCATACTTTCATTCTCTTAAAAATAATGCGCGAAAGAAAAAACCGGGGAAAACAGGTTGTTGTTTTAGTTTTCTATGCCAGGGTATTTCTATAATTACTTTTTTTTTTTTTTTTTTTTTTTTAAGTAAAGTTATTTATGAAGGTGTTTAAAGTAATAATTAAATTATTGTATTTAACTGAAATTAATTTTTAATGAATATCTTTAAATAATGTGAAAAGTTTTCTAACTTAGTTGCTCATATCCTTAAAAGTATTCAACTCGTAGAATATTGAATCTCATTAAAAAAAAAAAAACTCTAACTTGTAATTATATTTATTAATACTATGTTAATTAATCAAATATTTCAGGGTTTCTCGTTCATTTTTATTATTATTATTATTATTATTATTATTATTTTGGCTTAGTTTTTTTTTTCCATTTGTAGTAATTGTTATCTTTATTTTAACTTTTTACTTTGTTACGATATGGTCTTGCAGAAAACTTGAGATAAATTGAAACACCTGGAAAACTATTTCAACCCGCTCAACCCGTCTTAAGCTGTAGTGGTCTCTGCTCCTTCTTCTTCTTCCAGTGCTTATTGTTAATTTCATGTTATACTTTGATCGTATTTGCTATATATGATCTAATGCATAAATATTTCAATAACAATTAATTTTAATTTTGCCTTTTATAGGGTTTCATTTCCATATGTGGTTATCTGTTCATTAATTCACGTCTTCCTTCCCCATGTTTGATTTGGTCATCATAATGATGAATTATTATGTATATGCATGAGCAAAACTGAAACATGGGCAAAAATGAAACACAAATAATCAAAAATAACGTAACAAATGAAAATTAATCATATGAAAACAAGAAAATAACTTTGAAATTTCCTTCAATCTAGTATATTTTTAGCATGCAAAATTTTAAATATTGGCTAAGTAGGCATGATTCCGTGTTCTAATTAGTATGATGTTAATAGCAAAACGTTCCTTTATATCATACTAACATCTTCTAAACGTGAATCAAGTACAGCAGAGCCGCGGTTATCCGAGCCCCGATTAACCGAGTTCTGGGTTAACCGAGGTAGTTCCATAAAGGCCACGCCCCGCAGAAGGTGTAATAACTTTTCACAAATGGCGTATATAACTTTAACAAAATTTACTATACAGTACTGTATTTTACAATTTATATATGTATGTATTGTACTGCATTTTTAACTGTGTGTGGACTATATTTAAATATGTAATATATGTATTATTTTACTTCATTGACTACGTTTTCCCCCATTTTAAACTTTGCTGATTTACGACAAAGTCCGTGTTATCCAAGTTTTCGATTATCCCAGGTACCCTCAGTCCACATTGCCTCTGATAAGCAAGATTCCACTGTATTTAAAATTTCAATCACGTCATATGGCAAACATATAATTTTACGACGTGACTAAGTACTAAATATAATTGAACTTAACTAAACTAGTCCATACGTAAAATGGAAATCTACAGGGTGATCAGTTTAAAAGAGTGCCCGTGGGTTTTTCTTATAACCCTTAAATCTGACGGATGTGGCAACTATTCTAACATTGAAGTATGATTGCTTGAACCTTGTTGGACTGTTACAACTTTATTTGTGAGGTAAAACAGAAATGGAGACGCACATTTTTTTTTAATCCTGTAATAACTTTATTTTTGAAAAACAAAATTTAATTCAATTTTTTTACATTATCATTCCTCACAGAAAATGTTGAAAATGTTCGCCACCATTCTGAATGCAAACATGAACACGTCGAACCAGGTTTTTGACACACTTCGCAGCATTGTTGGTGTTATTGACGAGATTTCTTCAGTTATGATCTGTTTTAATTCATCGATGTTTGCAGGACGTCTCAGGAAAACCCTATGAAATGATAATGTAAAAATGATAATGATAATGTAAATGTAATGTAGGAATGATAATGTAAAAAAATTTAATTAAATTTTGTTTTTCATAAATAAAATTATTACAGGATTAAAAAAAATTCTGCGTCTCCATTTCTGTTTTACCTCACAGATAAAGTTGTAACAGTCCAACAGTGTTAGAAATTGTCTCCCACACTTGAACAAGGTTCAAACAATTCAGTGTTAGAATAGTTTCCACATTCATCCCATTGGAGGGTAATATGAAAAACTAACGGATACTCTTTTAAATTGATCACCCTGTATATTGTAATACCTTACGCCATAATATTATTCATGTACAAATACAGTAGATCATACGGAAAAACAAGCCAAGGTCATTAAAGGTATTGAATTTAAAATAATTTTGAAAATGTTTAAAAGAAACAACTTTAATTTATTACTAGACAAGAAAAGTTCAAGATTCCAGAAGGTATGAGAAAAAGATCCCCGACAAGCATTTGAATTGAAAATGATAGTTTTATATGCAGCTCACTTGCTTTTCTCTCAGTGGTTGGTGATAAAAACAGCCAGAAAATATGTGGTATTTACATTTATCTTTTGAAGTCGTGTAAGAATCTAATTCATAAGTTAAAAAAAAAAAAAATCCCTTTACATGTAAAGAATTTTCGATAGCGGAACAATGTAGAATTTAAAGATATGATATTATTTTAAAAAGTGCAGATTATTATTACTACTACTACTGCTACTATTATTATTGTTTTAAGAGGATAGCTTGTTTTTAAGTAGTTGCAGTTTTTTTTTTTTTTTTACAATTTCGAATTGAGGATATTCCAAATGTAGTTTTATTTAAATAGCTACAGTGTGCTTTTTAATATTTCACAGTTTTGAAAGTATTCCTTATATATCTGAAAAAATCAACGAAAATACTAAAATATTTTTTTTTAAGTCAAAAAGAAAACTATTATATTTTTAGATCACCATGCAGAGTTACAAATGTATCTTTCGCATTACATTAATTTAATGCCTTTAAAAGAGCGCTGTACAGAAAAGTATTGATTTATATAAACCATTAAAAATATATATAAGTTTTAAATTTGTCGTGTGGTATTTTTGTAAATATATTTTCTAAGAAAACTCTAATTGTGGTGTGCATTTTATGGTAAGGAATGGTACATAACTAAAAAAGAGTAAATGTGTTTGTTGATAATGGTATAAAGTGAATGTAAGAAATAAAATTAAGTTAAAAAAAAAAAAATGGTGTGACGCTTACACTACTTTCTCTTAACTTATATTACTATAGACATATTATGGCAGTTTAAAGTGAAGGCTAAGACGTACTGTATTCTGTACATTTCCAGACGTACTGTACATTTCCAAAATATTTTAATAAACTTTTCAAAATAGTTTTATTTAAAATACATTCCTGAGTGTGTGTATGTATGTGTGTGTGTGGGGGGGGGGGGCTTCCAACCCTCCTTTTAAATATTCTAGCTACATTTATAAAATACTTAAAGCTATTGTTAAATTTAAAATTACTTCAAATTATTCAGAAAATTTTCCGCCATAACACTTTTGAAAGATATTAAAATAATTTTCATTAGCCTTGCATACTGTCTATAAATTATGTGCGATCCAAACCATACACATAAATTTAGTACTGAAAAACAAAATGTATGAACATAAAATGCATTTCGAGTCTTTTTTAACTATCTCTTTAGAATATTCTCTTATATTAGAACTTTCGAGTAATTTATAACCATTATTACTAATATATCAGAATATTTTATGTAGTCTTGTAACGGAGCATAAATATTTTTCCTGTCATACTCTATGTGAAGTATACTATGCTTGTGAATATCAGAAATATATTTACATTTCATTTTGATTAGTTCACTCTAGAGATGTTAAACTGTGCCAGTAAGAAATTTCGTTCATAGACGAAATGTATTTGAATACATTTTGCATGTTACTGTACTCGAGTTATGCGTCCGATCGCTGTAAAAAGTTTCAAGTAACATCCCCATATGATACAGATGTAGAATACCGAGTTTGTTCTTCCTGCTAATATCAACAGTTGAATTATGCTGATAACTCCCACACTGACAGAATAACCACTTAAACCCTAATTTTCGGATTCAGGTTATCTGAAAACGTGTAAATAAAGTAAAAACTCATTTTTTGTAAATTTGACCCCAAAACAATATTCTGTTATAAAGGATTAAGAGAAAGTAAATAATATAGAGGAAAATTCTTTCACCTCATTGAATATTCATGAATATTCTTTATTCGATTATTCAAATATTTAAGTAATGCGTATGAAAAATCACCCGTTATCACTGCTACTGTCAGAAGCTCCATCCAAGGAATTGAATGTGAGGCAAGAAATATTTTTACAATTAACTTAGAATATTTCTATACTGATAAGTATAAAGGATTTAAGTCCAAAAATGTCGATTTTGAGTTAAGTATATAGTCAGAATCAGAAAAAAAAATTCTCTATCGATTAGTATAAAGGAGTTAAATCCATGTCATTTAGTCTTTGAGAAAATCCATTGGTAAAAAAAGATTCAAGTCAGAAATTTAGCATTAATTTTTGGTATAAAATATTTAATTCAATTTTTTCCCTTTATTAAATGAAGATTGACAATCACTGAATGGTATAAAGCGTGTAAACCAACATAATCTCTTTTTCCTAATCGATTCTGCTGATTAGTTTTTAGTTAGTTTAACTTTATTTTTCGTCTCCTGAAAAATCAAGAATATGGACTTAAATCCTTTATACTTATCAGTACAGATATGAGGAATATTCTTTTAGAATATTTTTTTATATTACCCTCAGAAAACTTTTTTCGATACATAATCTATTCTATTATTCATTATTTGTAACTGCAAAACACAAAATTGCTTAAAGAATAGCTTGGTATATTCTAATTTTAGAAGTAGAATTTTTGCCGAATGTATTTTTTTTCCCCCAATCTCTAAGCCATGAAAAGCCGTAAAAATGGTGTATAACAATATTAACAATAGAAAAAAAAGTTTCAGAAAAAAATCACGAGGTCATTCCACCTTTTATTAAAATAAGAAAAAAAAGTAATTCTAGTTAAGTTCTGTCAGTTTAGCTTAGTTTTATTTACTCTCACCAATCCTTATGTAAACTGTAAATAAAGTTTATATATATATTGTCAAAAAAGTCTGTTTGTACAATTTCATAATTTATTTGACAAAATTATTACATAATTCATTTGACAAAATATTTTTTTTTTCTTTTTAGTTCACCATCATACTATAGGTATGGGGAACTTAGGTAATCGTGAAAATTTTCGACCTCGGTTTTTTGACTTTTTTACACGTTTTCAGGTGTGAGGAATCCGAAAATGACAAAATTTCTATGGTGTCTGTCTGTAGGGTGTCTGTTAGTGTGTTAGTCCGTTAGTCCGTTAGTTTGTTAGTCTGTGTACACGATATCTCAAGAACAAATTGTCGCAGAGAGCTCAGATCAGTTTTAAAATATTACTTTCGACACTGGCAAGAACCCTATTCATTTGCAACATTCGAATTTAAAAACTTCGTAAGTTATTAGAAATTTACGATTTTCTTAACATGGGAGAATAGGACAATAATTCACTTAAACATGCATTAAATGAAAACTTTTTACTGTAAAAATGTCAGACCAGTTTTAAAATATTAGTTTTGATGCCGGAATGAACATCAGTAACTATAAATACGCTACTTTGAAATTTTCGCAAGTTATTGGAAATTTATGAATTTTTTAACATGGCGGTATAGGGCAAAATTTCACATAAACGTCAATTTTGAGAGATATTTTCATCCTAAAGATGTCAGACTACTTTTGAAATATTATTTAGGACACTGGCATGAGTATTAATGACTATGAATTTTCCAATATTAAAATTTCGTAAGTTATTGGAAATTTACGAATTTCTTAACATGGCAGAATAGAGCAAAATTTCACATAAACGTCAATCTTGAGGGATATTTTCATCGTAAAGATGTCAAACCACATTCGAAGTATTATATAGGATACTGGCATGAATATCATAGACTATGATTTTTCCAATTTAAAAAATTCGTAAGTTATTTGGAATTTACGATTTACTTAACATGTCAGAATAAGGCAAAATTGAGCATAAACTTTCATTTTGAGGATCATAAATACATTAGACAACTTCAAAAACATTTATGATATTTGCTTGAACATGATTGAATACAAATATTCTAATAGGAAAATTTCGTAAATTATTCATAATTTACGATTTTATCAACTTAGCGAAATTGTAAATTTTTCATATAAATATGAATTGTGAGGATTATTGCATTGGAAATAGTAGCATGAAAACTAAACAACGGAATTGACCCAGATAAAATAAATGAATAGATTAGAATAAGATAAATGTATCGAAGTGAACGGTGGATAGCCTATTAGGCGGGGATTTCGTTCTGTCACTGTATCAAGCTTTAGTCAAATTCATTTTTTTTAACATGATTATAATATGTCGCGCACTAGAAATTTATGAGAACATATATATGGTGGGGAACTGAGCAGAGTCCACCTATGCCAACTAGTTTCTTTTGTGATAGAGTACGATGAAATACGCCTTTAATTTTTATCAGAGCGCTTATTAGTGTTCATTATTTTAACTTATCTTGAAATGAACGATAAAATCATACATTGACTTAAATAAAAACATATTCGTGATCGGCTGACATAATAATAATAATAATTATTATTATTATTATTAGTAGTAGTAGTAAAAAGCCGTGCTTTTAAGACTGTGTTTTTTATAATTATTTGAACGATACAATAAATACTCATGTATTACGAGATAAGTACTTTAAAAATTGAGTCCCTTAAATTTGTTGTATATGATTACTTTGCTACAATTTTGTGTGTTTTTTTTTTCCCATGATAATTGTAAAAACTAATAATGAGCTATATTTCAGTCTTCATGGAAAGCAATCTCATAAAATTTGATTTGTAAGATGATTATTGTTAAATAAAAAAATAAATAAATAAATAAATAAATAAATAAAGAAGAAATTAATGAAATAAAAAAAAAATAAAGAAGAAATTAATGAAATAAAAAAAAGAAGAAAAAAAAGCAATGCTAAATGATCTGGTGTGGTTCCAGGTGTTAAGGTCGATTGACTACACCTTGACTAGGCCTCTATGTTAAATGAAGTTTGACTTTTGATCAATAGTTAATGATGAAATATTCCTAAACTAAACCTATGAAAGTTTTTTTTTTTTTTTTTTTTTTTTTTAAGAAGTTAGTTAAATAAACCATAAACAGATGTTTGTTTATTAAAAAACTTGCATAATTCATAGATACTGATCAGATGCAGTGGTTCGGGGTGGGAAGGGGATTAATTAACAATTAGCTGGTTTTTTACCAACAAAATATTTTGGTGTACTAATAGTGCAAATAATCAAGTTCCGCTACCATTTTGAAATCGCAGATGCCTGGTTTGCTAGAGTTAAATTTCTAAGCTTTCAAATCTTTCATTGAAAATATTTGAATTAAAACATGGCATCAATACTTTTCAGAATATTTTTTAAATCAGAAAATATCTAAGTATTTAAAGCTATAAAAATGACTTGGCATTCACTGTATTAATAAAGGAAATTAAGACTTTTTTTTTTCTATGAAATTGATGCAATTTGCTTCAATCTTTCATTAAAAATGGACAAATATTATATCTAAAAGGTGAAAATTAAGCGACCACATTTTCAAGTTACTGACCACTTGATGCAAAAATAGCAAACACATAAAGATATTTATTTACTTTAAAATATTTTAGTATTCAATCACTATATATGCCATATAAAATTGCTCAGAATATATGCCTACAATCATTCTGTCTTTTACTATGTTTTTAAGGCTTTCATTATTGAAAAATCATCATCAAATTATCATAAAAATTAATATTGAGCTCTTAAAAAAAATAATAATAAATAAATAAAATCACATATAGCTGAAGGAATATTATGTAGCAGACAGGACTGGTCTGCTACTTCAACGGGATTCTGAGTGGTATAAAAGAAAAAAGAAATTGTTTTAAAAAACACTGGCATTTTTCTACTTTTGAAATGCAAATAAATTACTTGTCGCTGATGCAAATTTTTGTTGAATAAAGGGTACATAGCCGCTTTCTGAAAGTATATTATACCTCAATATACGGTTTTCTGCCCAATTAATTATTATTATTAAACTGATAAAGGGAAGTTTATTAAACTATGCAGCAGTCAGCCAGAAAGTGGCCACCGTTGGAGCCAGTGCTGTCAGATTGAGGTAATTTTTTATTCAATATCCACCATAAATTTCAATTATAGCTGTTGACTAATCATTTCGCAACCGTTGATTAAGCAACCGTTATAATTAATATTTAGTGGTGGATATCGAATAAAACTTTCCCTCAATCTGGCAGCGCTGGTTGTGACCACCTATAGCAAGTTTTATAGTAGCCTCGTGTTAGCATTAAGTGGCTACTGCTAATTTTCCCCTACGATCATATCAATCAATATAGACTCTTATAGATTTTTATTCCCTAAAATCGAAACATAAATAGTGTAAAAAATTCGATCACCTTTTTTTTTTTTTTTCAAAACTCATTCTTTTTAGTTTAATTTTGCATATGAAAACATGAAAACTTAATATCTTATTGTTTAAAAAAAAAACAAAAAAAAAAAAAAAAAAAAACAATAATTTTATTTTTTTTATTTTAAAACAATATTTATAAGAGTAAATCAAAAAATAAAAAATAAATAAATAAAGAGAGATAAAAGAAAAGGAAAGAAAATGGAAAATAGGAAGTGGGGAGTAGAAGTGGGGTGAAAGAGAAAGCATTTTCAGTGGAGAATCAAAAAGAAGTAATGAGTTCACAGACAAAAAGAATAAACATAGACTGTTAACCATATCATAAAGGAACTGTTATGTTTAATTATGAAAAAGAACATAGTTAGCTCAATGGAATAAAAATTGTGATTTTTTTTTAATAGGAAACACTTATTATTTTGCTCACACACACAAAATAAAATTTCATGCAGAAAAAAAAAAATGGTGTAATTTAATAATTTAATAAACGTGTAATTTTAAATTATTTCAGTAATTATGACTGGTTACTGTATATTTATAAATTATTTCAGCATTAATAGTAAAGACACAATAATTAATATATATACATATATAATGACCATAATAACAAATTCACATTAAGATTCTTCAAGATAATCAACTTCATAATGCAGACAAATTTTGATAAATATCAGTTTTGACCAGAAACGTTTTGTTTAAGTACCTAGTACTTCTATGATATCATTCTATAGTTATTCTTTATGGCATAGGTTTCTTTAAACTTGCTAACGTGAAACTCGAAGAAAGAAATATATTTACTTTCCTTAAGTACCATATTCAAGCATATCTGTACTGATAAGCATAAAGGATTTAAGTTCAAAAAGGTCGATTTGGAGTTAAGTACATAGTCAGACTCAGAAAAAAATTCTCTATCGATTGGTATAAAGGATTTAAGTCTATGTCATTTAGTCTTTGAGAAAATCCATTGGTAAAAAAAGGTTAAAGTCAGAAATTTAGCATTCATGTATGGTATAAAATATTTAATTCAATATTTTTCCATTATTAAATGAAGGTTGACAATCACTGAATGGTGTAAAGGGTATAGGTCAATGAAATTCCTCTTTCCTAATCGATTCTTTTGATTTGCTTTTAGTTACTTTAACTTTATTTTTCATCTCCTGAAAAATCAAGAATATGGACTTAAATCCTTTATACTTATCAGTACAGATATTATAGTCGACGACGGTCACAGGTCGACGATGAATTTTTTTCCTTCAAGGTGATGTGTTTTCTGGGGGTATTTTTGGATGATGATGAAGGAAAAACTAATCAAAGATGTGCATCATGTACAGTTTTGACGAAAAAGGGAATTGTTTGAGCTTACAGATCCATTTTTTCAACTCTCATCTAAGTTATTTCACTTAAAATCTGGGTGATGTGAGTGAAGAATAAGGAAACTTATTTCATCAAGACATCAAAGAAATGTAGAGTAGGTATCAGGGATGATGGAGTGTTAATATGTTAACAGATTATTGTTGGACGCTGCATAGAGAATCCCACCCCCTTCACAAGGCCCTCAAGCTGTGCATAAGGTAAAAAACTCTAAATGGAGCTTCGATGTAAATAAATACATTTAAAATATTATATGTAAATAATATCTTATTTTCATGTATTTTATACATAAATTGTTTCGAATTTGTTATAGACTGTGGGTGAATTCATCCGATCTTCATCCTTAGGAAGAAAAGATGAGCATTTCTGAATTCAGCGTATCAAAACATATTAGAAAACACCCAATGCAGCACAGAAAAAAAATCAAAAGTACGATTTTGTTAACTTGTGTAATTAATTAATCGTTCAACTTGATTGCGTATTAAGGGTGAATCCATCTTTAAATTTATAAAAGAATAAAAATTCTGTTTACTTTCTTTTATGTTCTATAGAATAAAGTTATTGTTTTGGTAGAGATTTTCCACTTTCAGTTTTCGATAGATTTACACCTTTTGACAGATCTATTTGACTATTTTTAGAAAGTGTCTATCTATATGTGTGTATATGGCAGTAATTTTGCGGCAACTCTAGCTCAAGAACTATTGCTCATAAATTGACATAAATTTATATGAAGTTGTACCTTGGCATGAACTAGTGCTCTATCAACTTTTAGTGAAAATCGCCCAACAGGCGGAGTTGTTATCGCCATTTTTCTAAATTTTTGATGTAGTAGTACAGGACACATTTTGAAAAATGTGCACAGTGAGATTTTTTTTAACGAACTATTGTGAAATTAAAAAGAATTTTCAATAATATTAATAGTTAACTAGGGGGGAAAGATGTATATGTTGGAACATTGCCCCCCCCCCCCCTCGTCCTCTCGGAAAACAAAAGTTATCGTTTATTTATTTATGTAAAAAAAAAAAAAAAAAAAAAAAAAAAAAGAACGCATTTTCTTAGATTTTGTTTTGAGAGCATAAAACTAACTTTTTTTGGACATTAGTGATATACTTTTCTAAGATGAAAATCACTCGCATTCATCATGGAAAAGAATTATTATATATAATAACTTTAATAAGTAATTTGTACTGAGTGAATTTGTATAGGACAATATAGAAGAATATTTTGTGATGGCATCACCCTACTAGTTTTTTAGATGAAGACTATTTTTTTACAATCATCTTACTAATTTTTAGCGGAATATTTCTTAAAGAACTATTTTCTCGATACCAATGTGCATTGCCTACGGAAAATAAACTGTTTTGAACTATGAACGAGGCGCCATGGCCTCTGACCTTCCTTTCAGATCCGCTCTTATTATATAAATCATAGAATTCGAAATATATATATACAGGGTGATAAGTTTAAAAGAGTACCCCTTGGTTTTTCTTATTATCCTTAAATATGACGGGTGTGGCAACTATTCTAACACTTAACTACAATTGTTTGAACCTTGTTTAAGTGAGGGATACAATTTCCAACACTGTTAGACAGTTACAACTTTATTTGTAAGGTAAAACACAAATGGATGCGCACAATGTTACTTAATCTTGTGATTATTTTATTTTTGAAAAACATAATTTAATTCAATCTTTTTACATTATCATTCCTTACAGAAAATTTTGAAAATGTTCGCCACCATTTTGAATGCAAACATGAACACTTCGAACCAAGTTTTTTGATACACTTCGCAGCATTGTTGGTGTTATTGACGATATTTCTTCAGTTACGATTTATTTTAATTCATCGACGTTTGCAGCACTTTTCTGGAAAACCCTATCTTTGAGACAACCCTGGGAAAAAAAAAAATCTAACGGGGTGAGACTTTATTTCGTTAGATACTTTTCTAATGTTTTTTTTTTTTTTTTTTTTTTTAATGTAAAAAGTTTTAAATAAATTTTGTTTTTCATAAATAAAATTATCACAGGATTAAGTAACATTGTGCGTCTCCATTTGTCTTTTACCTCACAAATAAAGTTGCAACAGTGCAACAGTTTTGGAAATTGTCTTCCACGCTTAAACAGGCTTCAAACAATTATTCTTCTGTATTAGAATAGTTGCCACACCCGTCAGATTTAAGGGTTATAAGAAAACCAACGGGTACTCTTTTAAAATGATCACCCTGTATATATATATATAATTTTCCGACAGTTTTTTTTTAATGTTAATACGAAGAATACATTAAAAGTAAAGTCCGCAATTAAATCGTTAATGAACTATTTAACTAGTATTTCAATTTTTATGATCTTCATATCACAATACCTTTTGGTCACAAAGAAATGGCGAAAAAATTCACTATTTTTAGAGAAAATTGTTTTTATTGGAGGATATCACTCATATTTCTATGCAACTTACCTTGCAATACATCAGACATTTGATGCATATATGTGAAGGTTTTTAATCTACTTAGCATATTTTGTATTGAATAATAATAATAATAAAATAGAAGAAAGAAAAAATATATTTCAGTTTTGTAGAAGGAAACAGTAAATCTTGAATGCTGCGGCATAATTTCCCTGTGGTATTTTCCATAGACACATTTAAACTACCTAGTAAAGGAAAAGCTGCGACAAGTTTGACAATTCGGTTTTTATTTAAAAAGCTTTTTTTTTTTTTTTTTTTTTTTAAGATTTGCATAATTTTTAAAGTTTAAAAAGCTGTATAATTCTTCCGTTTTCAACGTTATTTCAAATAGCTCCCATTCTGCTTTCTTTCTTCAATAGGAATTTCGCCCATAGACATATATTTGAATTAATATAATTTATATACCTCTGTAATCCAATCTCAAAGAAAAGTTCCATGTAGCATTCGCAAACGTTACAAATTTTGAATACTGCATTTGGACTTCCTGCTAATATTTGTTCTTAAACTATGCTGATAAGTCTTAATATATAAAATGTGACCATAAAGGGACAACTCCAAAAACAAAAAAACTCATTTATGCCAAGCTTGACTAATGCCCCTGGCATTCTTGTTGGTTTGGCTTCTGAATAAATCTTAAAACTAACTAACTTCATTGCTTTTTTATTGTAATACATTCATGTAGAAGTTCAAGGAGGGGGGGGGGTCAATGTTGTAGAGACTTCAGTTGGGGGGAGGGGAGGTAGTGAGATTTTCGCCCGGGGCGTCAAGAGTTGTAGGTCCGCCACTGCACACACATACACATAGATACACAGTTCAACCGCAAAAAATCTGATTTTTGGATTCAAGGAACCTCAAATTGTGTAAATGTAGCAAAAACTTTATTTCAAAAATTTAACCAAAAACAGTACTTACTTTACCGTATATGGGTAAGAGAAAGTAAAAAATCATTATATTGCTTGTTTTTAATACCTATGCCCCTAATTCTTCGAAAACTTCCTTTCTAAATATAGATTGAGAGAGAAATATTTTATATATTATTCACTCTCATCAGATTTCCTTCCACAGTCTACTTTACTGACGTCATATGTTATCGTTTATAAGTCTCCATCTAAAAACTTTTCCTGCCCTGTCGCAAATATTATGAACGGCTCTATTCCAAAATAGATCAACCAAAAATATAACTGACGTTTCCATTTATTTCTGAGTCATTGGCAGTCATCTGGGCGGAAACTGTCTTTAAGTCAAACTGAAATGTCATTTAATATTTCCCGAATTCTATGATAATAATAGCATTTTTAGCAAAATATCTTCAAAGAAAATTCGAAATTTTTAATTTATTTTTGGTACTTCTAAATTTCTGTATTGTTTTTGATTATTTAAATATATATGTACATGCAATGTGTAATAAAAAACTTGACTTCGGCATCATCGCCTAAAATATTGATCTCCAACGTATTGCAAAGGTATGTTTAAAAAAAAAAAGGGTAACAGAAATTTACAAAATTTATTATATATTTCACATGATTCAATTACAGAAATGATAAATTGAAAATTTTATTTTTATAAGGCCTCCATACTAAATAAATAAATAAATAAATAAAAATAAAATAAAATAAAAGATAATTAGTAAAAATGACACATACACTAACAAATTGATGTACAGAATAACAGTATGGTTCCTTAAAAAATCTTAGCAAAATTCTAATACAAAAAGCTGACATAAACTACATTCCATTATCTTGACACAGCTTTTCATACCTAAAAATCGTGTTTTATGTGTTAAATATATAATACGTGATGTAAAAGCAATAATGCCACAAATAAGTATTTTATGACTATGTCTTTGAGACTTTTATGATAAAATGCTGAAATTTGGTACACAAACTTATTAGGCAATAACTTAAATTTTACTTATTGGAAATCTTTTTTATCTATGGATCATATAAAAGATTAAATTCTGTAGTTCTTGAAACTGAATATACCGAAAATGTTTACCTATTTTATAAAAATCTATACACTTTTTTATGGAGTTTTATAATTTATTATACACTTTTAAGATCGATATTTATTGTTGTAAAAATTTACAAGTAAGTAAATAAATTACTGAACAGCTGTTAAATTGAATTATTAGTTCCCCACCATACTATAGGTATGGGGAACTTAGGTAATCGTGAAAATTTTCGACCCCGGTTTTTTGACTTTTTTACACGTTTTCAGGTGAGAGGAATCCGAAAAATGACAAAATTTGTATGGTGTCTCTCTGTAGGGTGTCTGTTAGTGTGTTAGTCCGTTAGTCTGTTAGTTTGTTAGTCTGTGTACACGATATCTCAAGAACAAATTGTTGCAGAGAGATCAGATCAGTTTTAAAATATTACTTTCGACACTGGCAAGAACCCTATTCATTTGCAACATTCGAATTTAAAAACTTCGTAAGTTATTAGAAATTTACGATTTTCTTAACATGGGAGAATAGGACAAAAATTCACTTGAACGTGCATTAAATGG
This sequence comes from Salticus scenicus, assembly GCA_963930645.1. Lineage (NCBI taxonomy): Eukaryota > Metazoa > Arthropoda > Arachnida > Araneae > Salticidae > Salticus > Salticus scenicus. Next base: position 220,042,102 of record OZ005648.1, read on the forward strand.
AAACTTTTTACTGTAAAAATATCAGACCAGTTTTAAAATATCAGTTTTGATGCCGGAATGAACATCAGTAACTATAAATATGCTACTTTGAAAATTTCGCAAGTTATTGGAAATTTACGAATTTCTTAACATGGCAGAATAGAGCAAAATTTCACATAAACGTCAATCCTGAGGGATGTTTTCATCGTAAAGATATCAAACTACTTTCGAAATATTATTTAGGATACTGGCATGAATATCATAGACTATGATTTTTCCAAATAAAAAAATTCGTAAGTTATTTGGAATTTACGATTTATTTAACGTGTCAGAATAAGGCAGAATTGAGCATAAACTTCCATTTTGAGGATCATAAATGCATTAGACAACTTCAAAATTACATTTATGATATTTGTTTGAACATGATTGAATACAAATATTCTAATAGGAAATTTTCGTAAATTATTCGTAATTTACGATTTTATCAACATAGCGAAATTGTAAATTTTTCATATAAATATGAATTTTGAGGATTATTGCATTGGAAATAGTAGCATGAAAAGTAAACAACGGAATTGACCCTGATAAAATAAATTAATAGATTAGAATAAGATAAATATATCGAAGTGAACGGTGGATGGCCTATTAGGCGGGGATTTCATTCTGTCACTGTATCAAGCTTTGGTCAAATTCATTTCTTTTAACATTATTATAATATGTGTCGCACTAGAAATTTATGAGAACATACATATGATGGGGAACTGAGCAGAGTCCACCTATGCCAACTAGTTTTTCTTAAGGAGATGGTGGATGTTATAAAACATTTTTGTACATTACTTTCTTAGAGTTGCAAAAATTTGTCTACAATTGTATTAAAATAGGACTATGTTAGCTAGATTAAAATTTCTTAAAAACTATATTGACCAAAAAAAAATCAATACTTTATATATATTACGATAACAATAAGAATGAGAACGAAAAATAAACAGATGATATATATATGTGTGTGTGTGTGTGTGTATTCATAGATTTATTTAATTTTTAATTTTTTTCTCTCTATCGGTGTTAAAATATTATAGCTCAACAGTATATTCTAAATATATTTGGGTATTGCTTTGTTGGGTATATTAACTGACCCCGTGGCAGAAACACGGCGACACGGCGACAAAGTCGCAGAAACAGAAATGTTCTTGCAGAAAGATTTTACTTAAGTCAAATAAATTTTGCCATTGTGTGTGTGTGTGTTTTTTTTTTTTTTTTTTTTTTTTTTTTGAGAGAGAGAGAGAGAGAGAAAGGGGAAGAAAGAATAAAACTCAAGGAATGGTTTATAAATTGCTCTGCAGAACAAATTTTCGTTTCTGCAGATACGATCGCCTCAATCCTGAATAAGGAGAGGAGATAAAGCGGATTAACTCACTTGGGTTAGCTTTGATACGGCATGCATTAGCGATTCATGATGTGGTGATATGATTCGGTGTATCGACACTTTTCACTGGTAACCTCTTCACATCGGAACTTCATTTTCAAACTTTGTTTTCGCGTCGCGCCTGCCGCTCGTGTCGTGTGTATTTATTGTATTGCAAAAAGATGTTTTTTCGAAAGAATGTGGCTTTGCGACCATTTACCGAATTTCATATTTCATGCATTTTCAGATTCATGCATAACAAAATAGCTGCATCAAGTGATTTTTTTTTTCTTTTTGTGCGTGATTGCTGCTGTATCGATTTTCAAACATTTCCTGATTTACGCACGACAAATTAGTTGCATCTAGTGATTTTTTTTTTCTTTAATGTATGCGAAGCGTGCATACGTGCGTGGTAGTAAATACACGTAATTTTTTTTAAAGCTGCATTAATTTTAATGTTTGGTTCAAACTATGCAATACATTTCACAAATATATACAGAAATAAGACAATGGGGAAATTTGTAACGTCTGTAGTTATACGCAAAATAAAAAATGAAGCTTTAATCCTTGCTTCAAAAAATAGAAAATTAAGAAATTAATCTTAAAAATACTTTATTGATATTTAGCATTTTATATCTAGTAAAAGATCTTAGCAATAAATATTGATGGGTATCTTAAGTTATAAAATTGGTAACTTTTCTAATTTTTTTCTTTACTAATCATTAATTATTTTAATTGCGTTTATATTTTTAATTGAAATGTTGCTAACTAAATAGTTATTTTGAATAAAAATCAAACCAAAGGTTTTGTTGAATATATATATATATATATATATTTTTTTTTTTTTTTTTTCTTGTTAGCAAAAGGAATTTTATCTAATAGTAGTTGTTTTGAATAAATACTAATTAAACAGCAAATGCTTTTATTTATTTATTTTTATTTACTTATTTGTATAGATATCAATATCAAATATTACTTTTAATTGATTTCTATTTATTTCATTCACCTGTAATCATTATTTTCTATTATAGATTTAATCCATGAAATCTGTTACATTTCAGATTTCAACATTTCCTTAAAAATTAAATATTTCACTTGCCTCAATCTTTATGAAAATATTTCGACTATGCTTTGATAATTGTGATACTTAGATCTTGTATTCTGTTTTACTTTATGTATTTAAACGATGGTATAATTATACATTCTGAATTCTTTAATGTCAAATCACATTTTTTAGATTTCAAATACACATCTTTATGCTATTTGTATATAATACAAAAAATGAATCTTATGTATTAGAATTTTATCGTGCATCTTTCTAATAATCTCAAAAACTATAAATGTTGTAAATTATTTATATTTCAATATGATATTCAGTATTCTATATTAATTTTTACTTTTAATTTGATGTATTTTAATTTTGAGTTCTGTATTATATTTTATGTTGTTTGGTTTGCACCTTATGAAATAAGTGCATTTGTATATTTATATATATATATTTAACATTAAAAAAAAAAGTAATGAAATTTTAAAAGTATTTGTAACATTTGTTTAATTTAGACATTTCATAATTTAAATGCCTTAAAAAAATTTGCAGATTATTTTTGATGTGTTACTGCATTTTATGGTTTGAATTCATTGAATATTTTATAAACAATGTTGTATGTTAATGTGAACAAAAGATCTGAAGCAATTAAGATCAATAGAAATATCTTTCTTTAAAAATAAATAAATAAATAAATAAATAAATGTATTTTCTTGCAATAGTGCAGATATATGCATTTGTGCCTAGTTAAAATTTAAATACATTGGTTATACTGAATATTATTTACTATTTAAAAATAATTTATTTTGAATTCGTAAATGTTAACTTCACAAACTATTCCTGTAGATAGATTTTGGCGTTGATAAAGCTTGTCGCAGAAAGCATAATAAATTTCTGCTACAGGGTTAACTGATAAAATAATTTTTAAAAAGTATTTTTATATTTGAAATTCTAAATATTTGCATTAAATTTCAGCATTTAAATATAAAAATATTTTTTTTTATTAAATTAACTTATCAATGAATACACAAAGTAGTACAGATATGTGTTAAGAAATTGTTGAACTATTAAAAATTAGTTAACAGGAAACATTAAAAAATAAATAAATAAATAAATAAATAAATAAATAAAAATAAGATTTTGTGTAATTAAATTTAAGTAGTTTCCGATAAATTTTAATATACTTACTATTGCTATATTTCAATGTTTATATGTGCAAATTTTTGAAATTCTGAGACAGTAATTTACAAATATGATGTATAATGTCGATTATTCCTTTAATGTTAAATCTTAATTTTTCGAATGCTTTAACTATATCTATTTCTTAAATGTCTAAGCATAATCAATATTTTTCTTTGTCTAGTTATAACAACATTATTTTTATTATCAAAAAAAAAATAATACCAAATAAAACTTCTCAGGTTTTAAGACCCAAACAAATATAACAAATGCGCAAAGGTTTTTATAATCTAAGTAGCCAGTCTGTGCCGGTCCAGCACTCGAATTTTACAAACATATTTCCAAATTTATTTCTCTTTGCCAGTTCTAATTTATAAACTTTTGGTTTATATGATATTTAAAATAAATGTCTTCATCTTTCATATCATGATATTTATATGTTTTGAAGTCCAAACGTCTTCATGAAATTAAATATGACATAACAATCATTTAATTTAACTTTTATAATTACATGTCTATTTATTTATTTATTTATTTATTTATTTGTAGTATTAATTTTATTTATAGTATTGATTTCTCATAACGTAGCTGAATTCTACATATTTAATCTATTATTATTATTTTCTTCTTCCAAAACTATGCAAACTATGGGTAACATTTTATTCTCTTTATCTCAATACATCGTTGCGATTGTGATTTTTCCTTATTTTATTCATCTGAAAGGATTGCATCAAAATTATAAATAAAATTTTACTTTTAGCTATGACATAATTTTCAGCGTTCGTTTCGGGGAAGTTGGGCCTTTATGATTAAGAAGATACTAGCGTCCAGAAGTTTTAAACACAACCATGTACGACTAGTTTTTTGAAATGGCGGATTTATGTAAAGTAAAGTATATAATAAGAAAGTCGTATATAAATTGTCATTGATTTTAAAAGTTACTCCTAATTATCATCATTATTGTCCTTATTATTATTGTAATTACTAGCAACACAAACTGTATACTAATGGATAATCTGGAAGAATGTTAGATATTATTGCCGAAACGTCAGTGAAGGCCCTCTGTTGAGACTCAAAACGGTTTTGGGCTGTGTCTGTCTGTCGCGCGATAGCGGCCGCAAAAATAGCGCTATTGACTTGAAATTTGGTACACATGTTCATGAGCCCCACGAAATCAGCTGTATAGTTTTTGGTATGTATTCCATTTGTAGTTCGTATACAGGGACACACCAAAGTTTTTCTTATCATTACGGCCTACGGGAGGAATTTGTATGTATCGCGATAGCGGCCACAAAAATCACGCTATTGACTTGCAATTTGGTACACGTATTCATGTTCCCCACGAAATCAGCTGTATAGTTTTGGGTGTGTATTCCATTTGTAATTCGTGTACAGGGACACGCCAAAGTTTTTCTTATCATTACGGCCCATGGGAGGAATTTGTATGTACCGCGATAGTGGCCACAAAAATCACGCTATTGACTTGCAATTTGGTACACATGTTCATGAGCCCAACGGAATCAGTTGTATATTTGTAGGTGTGTATTCCATTTGTAGTTCGTGTACAGGGACACGCCAAAGATTTTCTATCATTACGGCCTATGGGAAGAATCTGTATGTACCGCAATAGCCACCGCAAAAATCAAGCTATTGACTTCCAATTTTTGCCGAAACGTCAGTGGAGGCTCTCTGTTGAGACTCAAAAGGATTTTGGGTTCCGTCTGTCCGTCCGTCTGTCTGTTTGTCTGTCGTGCGATAGCGGCCTAAAAAATCACGCTATAGACTTGAAATTTTGTACACATGTTCATGATCCCCACGAAATTAGCTGTATTGTTTTGGGTGTGCATTCCATTTGCAGTTCGTGTACAGGGACACGCCAAAGTGTTTTTTTATCATTACGGAGCTGTGGGAAGAATTTGTATGTACCGCGATAGCGGCCCCAAAAATAACGCTATTGACTTGCAATTTTGTACACATATTCATGAGTCCAACGGAATTAGCTGTATAGTGTTAGGTGTGTATTCCATTTGTTGTTCGTGTACAGGGACACGCCAAAATTTTTCTTATCCTTACGAGCTATGGGAAGAATTTGTATGTACCGCAATATCGGCCGCAAAAATCCTTCGATTGACTTGCAAATTGGCGCACACGTTCCAGCTTTGCATATAAGTAGCTGAATAATTTTTTTTGCTATATTTTTTATAAACTGTGTACAGGGACACGCCAAAATTCTTAACATTACGGCGTATGGGGGGAATTTGGTTTAAACGCATTTTAATATTATTACTTTGCAATGAAGAAAATGAAACTAGAGTACGTGAGTAAGATGCTTAAACTTATGTTGTTTGAAGAAAATATGTGCTCTTAAGCTTTCTAGTTAATGTACAGGACCTTACAAAAGTGTTCTGACAATGTCACTTAGTCATCCAAACGATGTTAAATTTGGAACAATTATTAATTTTAAACGCAAAATAAGCTGAATAGTTTTTACTGGTGTATGCAATGTTTAAGGTTCGTTTACAAAGAGACACGAAAGAATTTCGTAACATTAGAGCCTATGGACAAATTTTTAATTTAAGCGCGCACTTTAATGCGTTTATGCTGAATTGAACTTAATAAATTTAACATACATTATAAAGATGCTTAAAATCATGTTTTCTCTTAAAAAAGGTTATGTATAGACTAAATAATTTATGGGACCCCACAAAATAAATCTGAGTATGTAGTGTATTCATCCAAATGATGTCAAATTAGTTTGAAAAATTAATGAGTTATAATTAATTTGGTTTATTCTTATTATTGGCGTTTATAATGACTGTGGCAACTTTTCCGGGATACATAAAGGAATTTCGTACTATTACGGTCTATAGTCGGTATTTCTTAAAAGTGTATTTTAACATGGTTACACGCCATCAAATATAATGCAATTTTATTAGGATTTTAAAAGCAATGTTTTCCTGTTGAAAATTGTGGGCATAGAATTGATAATTAGTTTAAAGGTTACGCAAAATATTTCCGATAAATTTTATTTGTATGAAGTTTGGTATTTATGAATTTCAGGGAAATAATACAAGACCGTCGTTTATTAAGAATACATATTGTTCCGTACTTGGGGATTCGTAAGTTGTCCGAGAATGAAAGGCGAAACTTGCAAAAATTCAGTGATTTATTCACAGAAAGTTCCAGAAAAATACAGGTCTATAAACCAAGTATCAGCTTCAATTCAACCAGTAAACATAGCTTAAACAACAGCCGTTAACAGCAAAACAACAGTACAAACTGTTTAGCAATAACACATAACGCAAGTCTCATTCAAAGAGGCTCAAAGCAAAGCAAGCATTCGACGAAACTGACACAGATCTGAGATTGGCCGCCTTGGCTAAAAAAAGGCTCCTTTTATACTATTCTATCGTACACAGACTGTTCTGGAAAATTATCGTATCTCATCAGCCAATGAGATTAGAGCTTCCATATTTGGTATATCCCTAATAAGGATTTTCTCGCCAAGGTCGCCAAAAAAATCGCCAAGTAGGGAAACAGTCGCCAAATTTGGCGCCAAATCCATTTCTTCCCTTATATGGTACTTTTTAATGCGTTTTTAAAGGAAAATTAGGCTATTTTAATGCTAAAACGACTAGAAATGAACAAAATTAGCATTTTATCGACTTACTAAGTCTCTTTGAAAAGATTTATACAAAAATAAATGCAATTATTTACAGTTCCGTAACACTTTATATGATAATGATATACAAATAGATATACAAAGAGAGATACAGGGGGGGTTGAGGGTGGCTGAAGTCCCCCTCAGGAATGTATCTGATTACGGTAATAAGTCGATCGAATCAATATATACTATTACATAATAAGGAATTAATAAAAATGACCTATTGAAAAATGTCTGATGCAAATAGGACGTTGAGGCTCCTGATCTGCAGATCCACTAGTATAAACAAATGAACGTACAAACAATAATGAATTCATTATACAAACCCATTATTTAGCGTGGATGAATTAGATGAAGGTCTTCATGAATTAAAGAACGAAGAAATTGGTCGAAACGAAAAACACCGCTTTGATTTAAAGTGCATAACGATGGTTATTAAGCAGATAACATTACTTAATTATATTGTTTGTTCAAGATTGTGGCCATTATTTGTATATATATGTATATATATATGTATGTATATATATATATATATATATATATATGCATGGAAAAAAGAACAAAGCATTTGTTTTCCTCCAGAAAAAAGGGCTTCATATCAAGTTTTAGTGGAAATTAAAAATTAACCTAAATTCTGAATGTACTTATGAACTACTTTGCGTAGAAAGATCTTAAAAATAATATTATTTGTGTATTCATTAGCTTATTCTAGTTTCTGGATGTGTTTCAATGAAAAAGGGTTTATGTATAATTACTTTAAATAATTTCTAAAAATGAATAATTAAAAAATCAATAAATAAAGCAGAGAAAAAACAATTAAAGGTGATGTGAATATATTTTCATATTTTATTTTCATTTTAATTCTATTTTAAATGTGAATATATATTCATGTATACAGATTTGTATTATTTTATTTTTAATAAATTATATTTTTAAACCTATCATTACGTTTAAAGTAGTTCTTTATTTAAATTTTTGATAATTTAAAATCAATAATAATTGTTTTAATATTATAAAACTCGACTGCATTAAAGACAGGATACCTATTTAATAAATTATTTATTGTTATTTTTTTTCTCTCATAGATTTATATTTTAGGCAGTCTGATATATATATATATATATTATTATTATTATTATTATCATCGTTGACCATTTGAAGAAAATTCTCACAGGAAGCAAATGGCTTTGACCATTTCAGTTAAAACCAAGAATTAAGGTGAATTTTGTGCAGAGAAATCGATCTAACAAGCTGTAATATAAAAATTAGTTTTACCGCTACCTCGCATTTCACACCGTGGAAAAAAAATAACAAAAGTAACCCAGCTTTGACTATTTAAGAATAAAATATAATAATAAGAAGGAAGTTTTGTGCATAGAAATTGATCTCACAGGCTGTTATCAGAGGGAAAAAAACTTTTTACTATTAATTTGCTCTTCAAATGTGATGGTAAAAATTACTACAAAAAAACAAACTGTCTTAACTACTTCGATGAAATTCTTTGGGTGTCTTCTTCAAAGAGTTGAAATAAGCGCTCATCGTATGAGAAGTTGAACTCTGGTTTATGTATATATATTATTTAGGTTTCGAACTAAAGATTGAAATCTTAATTTATATCGAGGAAAAAAGCAATTTACTACCATCAACATTCATAAAATTATCAATGAGGAATGAAGGAACGATGGGAATTGCTAACATGAGGAATGCTACACCTTCAGCTGCAGACATTAGAAAATTCATAAAATATTTATTATTTATTATCATCAAAAGGAAACTTTAAATAAAATTGCAATTCAAAATTTTTAGTGCGAATATTCTCCAAAACATTTTAATTTATACTATCATATCAAACAGTGTGACCCAATAAGATTATCTCTGACGTGACCTTAAAGCTATTCATAATTATCATATTCATGTAGTAATTATGTTCAAAATCATCATATTCATATAATTATATTATATTTATATAATTATTATTCATGTAACTGAGATCGATAGAAATATTTTTATTTAACTACTTCACTATCCAAATTAGTATCCTGTATGACCTATTGAGCACCCGAAAGAATTTTATGAATTTTAAAAATAATGATTAAAAAAAGAAGAATTTGATTTAAGGATCTTACTTAAACTACAGACTAAATACTTGAGAAATAAGTAAATCCTAAAGAAAATTGTCAGCAATTTTGTTTTAGAAACATTAACCATCAACGAAAGGATTTCAATTTAATAGATGAACTAGGGTAAAAGTTGAATAAATCTTATTACAGACGATAAAGAAAGTGGACCTGAATGTAAAATTTGTACTGCATAAATTGCATTCAAATTTACATGCCGTGTTTTCATTACTGCATCTTTAAAACCATTGTTTTTATTGCTACGAACGTCACAATAATGTTGCAATACATAACTATTTCTCATTTCTCAGGGGGAAATAAGAAAGAAGAATTAATAAAAGTAACCGTAAGTAAAAGAAAACCTATCTGTATAATCCCAAACAAAATTTGAAAGAAATCGGTACAGTTATTACTGTGCATTTTGTTTATTCATATAAAGCATATAATGTTAATTTTTGTTATTTTAAAAATACCATTTTAGACTATCCATTTTTTTTTTAATTCGTTTTCCATCCTTTTAAAAATAAATCACAATTTGATTAACAAATTATAAAAAAATTTTGTTATAAAATCTTGCATCACAAGTATATTCATTGAAAATTACTAATTTAAAATATAATAAAAACATATAGCCTCGAGAAATATTCACCAAGTATAAATATACTCCAATTACAGGGCAATATTTTATCATTCTTTGCTACTTCCAAAAATATAATTTTGTTTATTTATTTTTGAATTACCAAATATATTTTATCATCCCCTGCTATTTCCAAACACATAATTTTGTTTATTTATTTATGTTTAAATTAGCAGGAGAAATTATGTCCAGTCTCCTATGAGGAATTATATTTAATACTTAAACGAATAATGCTATCAAAAATCGGAAGATTGACACTATCTGAATGAAGTGCATAAGATTGGCTACTGCGAATCTGACTGATGAGCAGCCTTAATTTTGTTTCTACTTATATTATGTTATTTGCATTTGAACGGAGTTTCAATTGCCACACAGCAATATTAAAGTTGAAAAAATACAGGATATACGCTAAAACCTGCTCATCAACCTTAACTTACGAACAAATATGGCTACTGCCCTAAGCGTGGTTTTCTAGATATAGTAAAGTAGTTATGGTACCTATTAGTTGAGGTCGGCTACAGAGACACTTGGCGGCAAACACGAGATACAGATATGGAGGAAAAAAATAATTACAAACTTCTAAAGCGTTCTTGATTTAGTACGAAAATATACCTTGCGCACAATGATGCTGAGAACAAAGTATTTAAAATGAGAGTTTCTTTGAGCATTTATGGTTTGAATTCATTGAATATTTTATAAACAATGTTGTATGTTAATGTGAACAAAAGATCTGAAGCAATTAAGATCAATAGAAATATCTTTCTTTAAAAATAAATAAATAAATAAATAAATAAATGTATTTTCTTGCAATAGTGCAGATATATGCATTTGTGCCTAGTTAAAATTTAAATACATTGGTTATACTGAATATTATTTACTATTTAAAAATAATTTATTTTGAATTCGTAAATGTTAACTTCACAAACTATTCCTGTAGATAGATTTTGGCGTTGATAAAGCTTGTCGCAGAAAGCATAATAAATTTCTGCTACAGGGTTAACTGATAAAATAATTTTTAAAAAGTATTTTTATATTTGAAATTCTAAATATTTGCATTAAATTTCAGCATTTAAATATAAAAATATTTTTTTTTATTAAATTAACTTATCAATGAATACACAAAGTAGTACAGATATGTGTTAAGAAATTGTTGAACTATTAAAAATTAGTTAACAGGAAACATTAAAAAATAAATAAATAAATAAATAAATAAATAAATAAAAATAAGATTTTGTGTAATTAAATTTAAGTAGTTTCCGATAAATTTTAATATACTTACTATTGCTATATTTCAATGTTTATATGTGCAAATTTTTGAAATTCTGAGACAGTAATTTACAAATATGATGTATAATGTCGATTATTCCTTTAATGTTAAATCTTAATTTTTCGAATGCTTTAACTATATCTATTTCTTAAATGTCTAAGCATAATCAATATTTTTCTTTGTCTAGTTATAACAACATTATTTTTATTATCAAAAAAAAAATAATACCAAATAAAACTTCTCAGGTTTTAAGACCCAAACAAATATAACAAATGCGCAAAGGTTTTTATAATCTAAGTAGCCAGTCTGTGCCGGTCCAGCACTCGAATTTTACAAACATATTTCCAAATTTATTTCTCTTTGCCAGTTCTAATTTATAAACTTTTGGTTTATATGATATTTAAAATAAATGTCTTCATCTTTCATATCATGATATTTATATGTTTTGAAGTCCAAACGTCTTCATGAAATTAAATATGACATAACAATCATTTAATTTAACTTTTATAATTACATGTCTATTTATTTATTTATTTATTTATTTATTTGTAGTATTAATTTTATTTATAGTATTGATTTCTCATAACGTAGCTGAATTCTACATATTTAATCTATTATTATTATTTTCTTCTTCCAAAACTATGCAAACTATGGGTAACATTTTATTCTCTTTATCTCAATACATCGTTGCGATTGTGATTTTTCCTTATTTTATTCATCTGAAAGGATTGCATCAAAATTATAAATAAAATTTTACTTTTAGCTATGACATAATTTTCAGCGTTCGTTTCGGGGAAGTTGGGCCTTTATGATTAAGAAGATACTAGCGTCCAGAAGTTTTAAACACAACCATGTACGACTAGTTTTTTGAAATGGCGGATTTATGTAAAGTAAAGTATATAATAAGAAAGTCGTATATAAATTGTCATTGATTTTAAAAGTTACTCCTAATTATCATCATTATTGTCCTTATTATTATTGTAATTACTAGCAACACAAACTGTATACTAATGGATAATCTGGAAGAATGTTAGATATTATTGCCGAAACGTCAGTGAAGGCCCTCTGTTGAGACTCAAAACGGTTTTGGGCTGTGTCTGTCTGTCGCGCGATAGCGGCCGCAAAAATAGCGCTATTGACTTGAAATTTGGTACACATGTTCATGAGCCCCACGAAATCAGCTGTATAGTTTTTGGTATGTATTCCATTTGTAGTTCGTATACAGGGACACACCAAAGTTTTTCTTATCATTACGGCCTACGGGAGGAATTTGTATGTATCGCGATAGCGGCCACAAAAATCACGCTATTGACTTGCAATTTGGTACACGTATTCATGTTCCCCACGAAATCAGCTGTATAGTTTTGGGTGTGTATTCCATTTGTAATTCGTGTACAGGGACACGCCAAAGTTTTTCTTATCATTACGGCCCATGGGAGGAATTTGTATGTACCGCGATAGTGGCCACAAAAATCACGCTATTGACTTGCAATTTGGTACACATGTTCATGAGCCCAACGGAATCAGTTGTATATTTGTAGGTGTGTATTCCATTTGTAGTTCGTGTACAGGGACACGCCAAAGATTTTCTATCATTACGGCCTATGGGAAGAATCTGTATGTACCGCAATAGCCACCGCAAAAATCAAGCTATTGACTTCCAATTTTTGCCGAAACGTCAGTGGAGGCTCTCTGTTGAGACTCAAAAGGATTTTGGGTTCCGTCTGTCCGTCCGTCTGTCTGTTTGTCTGTCGTGCGATAGCGGCCTAAAAAATCACGCTATAGACTTGAAATTTTGTACACATGTTCATGATCCCCACGAAATTAGCTGTATTGTTTTGGGTGTGCATTCCATTTGCAGTTCGTGTACAGGGACACGCCAAAGTGTTTTTTTATCATTACGGAGCTGTGGGAAGAATTTGTATGTACCGCGATAGCGGCCCCAAAAATAACGCTATTGACTTGCAATTTTGTACACATATTCATGAGTCCAACGGAATTAGCTGTATAGTGTTAGGTGTGTATTCCATTTGTTGTTCGTGTACAGGGACACGCCAAAATTTTTCTTATCCTTACGAGCTATGGGAAGAATTTGTATGTACCGCAATATCGGCCGCAAAAATCCTTCGATTGACTTGCAAATTGGCGCACACGTTCCAGCTTTGCATATAAGTAGCTGAATAATTTTTTTTGCTATATTTTTTATAAACTGTGTACAGGGACACGCCAAAATTCTTAACATTACGGCGTATGGGGGGAATTTGGTTTAAACGCATTTTAATATTATTACTTTGCAATGAAGAAAATGAAACTAGAGTACGTGAGTAAGATGCTTAAACTTATGTTGTTTGAAGAAAATATGTGCTCTTAAGCTTTCTAGTTAATGTACAGGACCTTACAAAAGTGTTCTGACAATGTCACTTAGTCATCCAAACGATGTTAAATTTGGAACAATTATTAATTTTAAACGCAAAATAAGCTGAATAGTTTTTACTGGTGTATGCAATGTTTAAGGTTCGTTTACAAAGAGACACGAAAGAATTTCGTAACATTAGAGCCTATGGACAAATTTTTAATTTAAGCGCGCACTTTAATGCGTTTATGCTGAATTGAACTTAATAAATTTAACATACATTATAAAGATGCTTAAAATCATGTTTTCTCTTAAAAAAGGTTATGTATAGACTAAATAATTTATGGGACCCCACAAAATAAATCTGAGTATGTAGTGTATTCATCCAAATGATGTCAAATTAGTTTGAAAAATTAATGAGTTATAATTAATTTGGTTTATTCTTATTATTGGCGTTTATAATGACTGTGGCAACTTTTCCGGGATACATAAAGGAATTTCGTACTATTACGGTCTATAGTCGGTATTTCTTAAAAGTGTATTTTAACATGGTTACACGCCATCAAATATAATGAAATTTTATTAGGATTTTAAAAGCAATGTTTTCCTGTTGAAAATTGTGGGCATAGAATTGATAATTAGTTTAAAGGTTACGCAAAATATTTCCGATAAATTTTATTTGTATGAAGTTTGGTATTTATGAATTTCAGGGAAATAATACAAGACCGTCGTTTATTAAGAATACATATTGTTCCGTACTTGGGGATTCGTAAGTTGTCCGAGAATGAAAGGCGAAACTTGCAAAAATTCAGTGATTTATTCACAGAAAGTTCCAGAAAAATACAGGTCTATAAACCAAGTATCAGCTTCAATTCAACCAGTAAACATAGCTTAAACAACAGCCGTTAACAGCAAAACAACAGTACAAACTGTTTAGCAATAACACATAACGCAAGTCTCATTCAAAGAGGCTCAAAGCAAAGCAAGCATTCGACGAAACTGACACAGATCTGAGATTGGCCGCCTTGGCTAAAAAAAGGCTCCTTTTATACTATTCTATCGTACACAGACTGTTCTGGAAAATTATCGTATCTCATCAGCCAATGAGATTAGAGCTTCCATATTTGGTATATCCCTAATAAGGATTTTCTCGCCAAGGTCGCCAAAAAAATCGCCAAGTAGGGAAACAGTCGCCAAATTTGGCGCCAAATCCATTTCTTCCCTTATATGGTACTTTTTAATGCGTTTTTAAAGGAAAATTAGGCTATTTTAATGCTAAAACGACTAGAAATGAACAAAATTAGCATTTTATCGACTTACTAAGTCTCTTTGAAAAGATTTATACAAAAATAAATGCAATTATTTACAGTTCCGTAACACTTTATATGATAATGATATACAAATAGATATACAAAGAGAGATACAGGGGGGGTTGAGGGTGGCTGAAGTCCCCCTCAGGAATGTATCTGATTACGGTAATAAGTCGATCGAATCAATATATACTATTACATAATAAGGAATTAATAAAAATGACCTATTGAAAAATGTCTGATGCAAATAGGACGTTGAGGCTCCTGATCTGCAGATCCACTAGTATAAACAAATGAACGTACAAACAATAATGAATTCATTATACAAACCCATTATTTAGCGTGGATGAATTAGATGAAGGTCTTCATGAATTAAAGAACGAAGAAATTGGTCGAAACGAAAAACACCGCTTTGATTTAAAGTGCATAACGATGGTTATTAAGCAGATAACATTACTTAATTATATTGTTTGTTCAAGATTGTGGCCATTATTTGTATATATATGTATATATATATGTATGTATATATATATATATATATATATATATGCATGGAAAAAAGAACAAAGCATTTGTTTTCCTCCAGAAAAAAGGGCTTCATATCAAGTTTTAGTGGAAATTAAAAATTAACCTAAATTCTGAATGTACTTATGAACTACTTTGCGTAGAAAGATCTTAAAAATAATATTATTTGTGTATTCATTAGCTTATTCTAGTTTCTGGATGTGTTTCAATGAAAAAGGGTTTATGTATAATTACTTTAAATAATTTCTAAAAATGAATAATTAAAAAATCAATAAATAAAGCAGAGAAAAAACAATTAAAGGTGATGTGAATATATTTTCATATTTTATTTTCATTTTAATTCTATTTTAAATGTGAATATATATTCATGTATACAGATTTGTATTATTTTATTTTTAATAAATTATATTTTTAAACCTATCATTACGTTTAAAGTAGTTCTTTATTTAAATTTTTGATAATTTAAAATCAATAATAATTGTTTTAATATTATAAAACTCGACTGCATTAAAGACAGGATACCTATTTAATAAATTATTTATTGTTATTTTTTTTCTCTCATAGATTTATATTTTAGGCAGTCTGATATATATATATATATTATTATTATTATTATTATCATCGTTGACCATTTGAAGAAAATTCTCACAGGAAGCAAATGGCTTTGACCATTTCAGTTAAAACCAAGAATTAAGGTGAATTTTGTGCAGAGAAATCGATCTAACAAGCTGTAATATAAAAATTAGTTTTACCGCTACCTCGCATTTCACACCGTGGAAAAAAAATAACAAAAGTAACCCAGCTTTGACTATTTAAGAATAAAATATAATAATAAGAAGGAAGTTTTGTGCATAGAAATTGATCTCACAGGCTGTTATCAGAGGGAAAAAAACTTTTTACTATTAATTTGCTCTTCAAATGTGATGGTAAAAATTACTACAAAAAAACAAACTGTCTTAACTACTTCGATGAAATTCTTTGGGTGTCTTCTTCAAAGAGTTGAAATAAGCGCTCATCGTATGAGAAGTTGAACTCTGGTTTATGTATATATATTATTTAGGTTTCGAACTAAAGATTGAAATCTTAATTTATATCGAGGAAAAAAGCAATTTACTACCATCAACATTCATAAAATTATCAATGAGGAATGAAGGAACGATGGGAATTGCTAACATGAGGAATGCTACACCTTCAGCTGCAGACATTAGAAAATTCATAAAATATTTATTATTTATTATCATCAAAAGGAAACTTTAAATAAAATTGCAATTCAAAATTTTTAGTGCGAATATTCTCCAAAACATTTTAATTTATACTATCATATCAAACAGTGTGACCCAATAAGATTATCTCTGACGTGACCTTAAAGCTATTCATAATTATCATATTCATGTAGTAATTATGTTCAAAATCATCATATTCATATAATTATATTATATTTATATAATTATTATTCATGTAACTGAGATCGATAGAAATATTTTTATTTAACTACTTCACTATCCAAATTAGTATCCTGTATGACCTATTGAGCACCCGAAAGAATTTTATGAATTTTAAAAATAATGATTAAAAAAAGAAGAATTTGATTTAAGGATCTTACTTAAACTACAGACTAAATACTTGAGAAATAAGTAAATCCTAAAGAAAATTGTCAGCAATTTTGTTTTAGAAACATTAACCATCAACGAAAGGATTTCAATTTAATAGATGAACTAGGGTAAAAGTTGAATAAATCTTATTACAGACGATAAAGAAAGTGGACCTGAATGTAAAATTTGTACTGCATAAATTGCATTCAAATTTACATGCCGTGTTTTCATTACTGCATCTTTAAAACCATTGTTTTTATTGCTACGAACGTCACAATAATGTTGCAATACATAACTATTTCTCATTTCTCAGGGGGAAATAAGAAAGAAGAATTAATAAAAGTAACCGTAAGTAAAAGAAAACCTATCTGTATAATCCCAAACAAAATTTGAAAGAAATCGGTACAGTTATTACTGTGCATTTTGTTTATTCATATAAAGCATATAATGTTAATTTTTGTTATTTTAAAAATACCATTTTAGACTATCCATTTTTTTTTAATTCGTTTTCCATCCTTTTAAAAATAAATCACAATTTGATTAACAAATTATAAAAAAATTTTGTTATAAAATCTTGCATCACAAGTATATTCATTGAAAATTACTAATTTAAAATATAATAAAAACATATAGCCTCGAGAAATATTCACCAAGTATAAATATACTCCAATTACAGGGCAATATTTTATCATTCTTTGCTACTTCCAAAAATATAATTTTGTTTATTTATTTTTGAATTACCAAATATATTTTATCATCCCCTGCTATTTCCAAACACATAATTTTGTTTATTTATTTATGTTTAAATTAGCAGGAGAAATTATGTCCAGTCTCCTATGAGGAATTATATTTAATACTTAAACGAATAATGCTATCAAAAATCGGAAGATTGACACTATCTGAATGAAGTGCATAAGATTGGCTACTGCGAATCTGACTGATGAGCAGCCTTAATTTTGTTTCTACTTATATTATGTTATTTGCATTTGAACGGAGTTTCAATTGCCACACAGCAATATTAAAGTTGAAAAAATACAGGATATACGCTAAAACCTGCTCATCAACCTTAACTTACGAACAAATATGGCTACTGCCCTAAGCGTGGTTTTCTAGATATAGTAAAGTAGTTATGGTACCTATTAGTTGAGGTCGGCTACAGAGACACTTGGCGGCAAACACGAGATACAGATATGGAGGAAAAAAATAATTACAAACTTCTAAAGCGTTCTTGATTTAGTACGAAAATATACCTTGCGCACAATGATGCTGAGAACAAAGTATTTAAAATGAGAGTTTCTTTGAGCGAGATTTTTCTAATCCGTGACGTAAAAAAATCGTATGAAAGGAGAAAAAAGTGAAAAATATTTGATTTGAACCATAATTCCTTCGAACGCAAATAATGCGCTACTAATGTATTACAACGCCAGATTGTTTTTGGTCAAAAAGATGACGTTTTCTTCGTTCGTTCGTGGTTTTTAACTTCACAGATTAGGAAAATCTCGATTAAACAGTCGCGCATTTTACACATTCTTTTTTTACCATTAATGTGCACAAGATGTAATTTTACACTAAATCAAAGAAACTCTACAACTTGAAGTTAACTTTCCCCCCATATCTTTCGATTTATGAACGCAATTCCTTTGTTTTCCCCCAGCTGACGCTGTAACCAATCTCAACTTGTAGTGCATAGCGCATAGCCTCTTTAAAATACCTAGACACCACGTTTAAGACAATAACTATATTTATTCTCAAGTTTAGGTGGGTGAGTAAGACTTTATAGTACATCTTGTATATGAATAATCTCGTTCATTATATTGTGTTGTTACTCACAGAGTATATATGGATAGTTCCAACTTTTAAGGGAATAGATAGGGCTAGTCAGATCTGTAACGGATTAGCTCACTTCGGAGAGTATTGGCATATTATGTCAAGTTCGATCATTGGTCTTGTCACTTATCATTCTTTTTAAATCAATTATTTTTTTCCACCTAAAATACATTATTTACCTCTAGTCGAGCTTACAAACCATGATTAGTTTGATTTCAGTTGAGTTTTTGTCATTATTACTTCTTTTTTTTAATCTCTAATCTTCAATTACTTGTTCCTGAAATTTCTGATGAACTGTTTTTATCCATAACAGTATATACATTTGCTCTTCTAAGTTTTTAAGTAATTGTGTTTCTTCTTTAATTTTCTCAAAACGAATGCGTTCTAATGAGTACTTTATTCGTATAAAACTCAACGACGGAACAATACGTTTATATTTAATATTACTCTGTTTATTCTCATTAAGCAATAATTGGTTTAAAATTTCAAAAGTTTTTAGAGTTTTCTGTACAGATTTCCTGATTCTTAAGGTTTTGAATATCACTATTTCCGAAGATTTATCTTCATGTTATTTAACAACAGCATTCCTGTCATTAAAATGGTGACTATTCAATTTAAAATGAATACTATCAAGGAAATTGGCTGTTTCATCAGTGTTTTTTTATATATATATGTATATATTTTTTTTAACAAAAATTAATCCAGTCATAGTAAGTTACACTGAGAACAAAATACGTACTGATATACGTATTTTACTTTCACTTTAATAAAAGAGATTAACGTCATCTATATCAGGTACAAATATTGCTTAATAAGCTAAAAAAACAGTTTATTTTTGTCAGGAGTCGTAAGTGAATCAGCTAGATTTATGTTAACAATACATATTGCATGTATTTCGCTTACGTTTTCTATCATAATAAGGCATTTCGCAGCTTCTCTGCAATTAGGCCATTGTCAGTGTCAGCGATTTTTCTGCATCATTCTCCAAAATGATGAGAAAGCGACATTTCGCACCTGCAATTTCTCCTTTCTACGATTTCAGCTGATATCAGGTGATACAGGTAATTAAGACTTGGAATTTCCTTACGATTCACTTATGTAAATGGGAATTCCCATTAAATAACAACGTCAAGTTATATTTCGAGGATTGAGATTAGACTAGAATTAACATTTAGTTTACATCCAGGTCAAGTTTATAAAAAGATCAATGACTCGGACACTTTTAATGGATGAGTGAAAATAAAAATGTAATGACGAGAGTGTATAATTAGGAAAGTTAAAATTACACTTAAGAGTTATTTTATTTGCATATGTTGGTTTACTAACTAAAGCATTGCTTGTTAAAAATGAATAATTATGATAGTAATGTAAACTAATGTGCATGTTTTGTTCTGTAGATAATTATTCCTGTCTTTAAACTCTTAGGGACGTATTATAAATTTAGCACAATATAAGCAAAATTCGAAGAAATCAGTTTCTATCTTCATAGGCTAACATAAAAAAAAAAAATAAATAAATAAAATCGAGGAAATTAGTTTCTTTTTTCATAGGGTAACATAAAAAATAATTCGAGGAAATTAGTTTACATCTTCATAGGTCTAACGTAAAATGTATATTTCGTGTTTGCGCAGATGTGATTGTCATATTTAATTTCTAATATTAATATTTTTGAATATTTTTATGTAATTTATATGTTCATAATTTTAACATAGAAATTATATTTAGCTTTAGTTCCCCATCATACTATAGGTATGGGGAAGTTAGATAATCGTGAAAATTTTCGACCTCGGTTTTTTGACTTTTTTACACGTTTTCAGGTGTGAGGAATCCCAAAATATCAAAATGGGTATGGTATCCGTCTGTAGGGTGTCTATTAGTTTGTTAGTCTGTTAGTGTGTTAGTTTGTTAGTCTGTGTACACGATATCTCACGAATATATGATCGCAGAGAGGTTGGACCAGTTTTAAAATAATGACACTGGGAAGAACCCTATTCATTTGCAACATTGTAATTAAAAAATTTCAAAAGCTATTCGAAATTTACGATTTTCTTAACATGGGAGAATAGCGCAAAATTTCACCTAAACGTGCATAGAAAGAAATATTGTTATCGTAAAGATTTAAGAACAGCTTTTAAATATCATTCTTGATGCCGGGATGAGCATCATTAACTTATAAACATGCTACTTTGAAAATTTCGCAAATTATTCAAAATTTATGAATTTCTTAACATGGCAGAAAAGGACAAAATTTCGCAAAAACGTCCATTTTCAGGGATATTTTCATCGTAAAGAGGGTCAGAACACATTTAAAATATCATTTAGGATATTTGGCATGAACATCCCTGAGTATGAATTTTTAAATTTAAAAATTTCGTAAGATATTTGGAATTTACGATTTACCTAACACTTCAGAATTGAGTTGGTTGGACTTTTACGTCGCACTAGTGCTGCGCAATGGGCAATTGGCGACGCTCTGGAACTCACCCCTAGAGGTGGTCCGGAGACATGCCATCACAATTTTTATCCTTCACGGAAGGTATGGCTATCCTGCTTTGGTGACACCCAGAGGTATACTTTTGATGGGAACATGAGGACATTGCGGCCACGACAGATTTTACGTGCACCAGCCACCACTAGTGTGCATGATGGTCTTTGGTCGGCTCGAGTACTGAACCCGCAACCTTCTAATTACGAGCAGGGCGCTCTACCGACTGGGCTACTTCATAGTCTAACATAAAAAAATTCGAGGAAATCAGTCTACATCTTCATAGGTCTAACATAAAACGTATGTTTCGTTTTTGCGCAGATGTGATTGCCATATTTAATTGCCAAGGGCTATCATCTCTATTTTAACGTTAGACTGGTTGAGTCAGCACATGCGCAGAGAGTCCTATGGATGCTTTGGGAATATATTCCATTCCGGCTGGCCGTACTGTGATGCACGTATGTATAAAGCTCATCTAATAAACTGCTGTAAATGAAAAGATGTTTAAATATAAGACAGTGATACACCATATCTATAATGTTGTTAGATTTTTAAAGTTAGAACGGATCCCTGATGTTTGCTGTGTTAACGGAAGATATCAATTTATAAATTCCGCAAATTTCATCGCGGGCCGCAAAACTTCATAGGCGGGCTGTATGTGACCAGTGAGCCGCGGACTGGCCAGTTCTGTTTTGAAGGACTAGTATATATAGTCCAACTTTGGAAAAAAAAATGTTTTATTTCTTGTAATATTTAAAGTGTGGTCATTAAAAGCTTTACTTCAAAATTCATAGAATTTGTAATATTACAAATAATAGTTTATCAATTCTTCTTCATCTTATCATAAGAAAATATTTCTCTTAGTCTTGCTTCAAATCTTAAAACGAGCTTCTGTGCCGAGGAATATTTTTTGTAATAGCAACCAAAATATTTTGGTTCAGTTCCAATGGCCAGTTCTGTTTTGAAGGACTAGTATAGATAGTCCATTTTTGGAGAGAAAAAAATATTTTAATTTATTTCTTGTAATATTTAAAGTGCGATCATTAAAATCTTTACTTCAAAATTCATAGAATTTGTAAAATTACAAATAATAGTTTATCAATTCATCTTATCATAAGAAAATATTTCTCTTAGTCTTGCTTTACATCTTAAAACGCACTTCTGTGCCGAAGAATATTTTTTTTGTAATAACAACCAAAATATTTTAAAAATAAATAGTGCGATTGTTCTGGAATTCAATTCTAATCTTCGAAGAATTATCTAGCATTTGGCATCTAATATCAATTTTGTCAAACTTTTGTCATTTTAAATGAAGCAGTTTTTCTACCACGAGTACATAATAATTAAACGATTTTTACTTTCTCTTACCCATAAGGCAAAGAATGTATTGTTTTTCGGGTCCAATTTTCGAAAGTGAGTTTTTGTTATATTTACCCGTTTTGAGATCCCTTGAATCCGAAAATCACGTTTTTAGCGGTTGGTCTGTCTGTCTGTGTGTCTGCCTGTTATCAGCATATCTCAAGAACAAATGGCAGCAGAAAGTCCAAACTTGGAATTCTAAATCTGTATCATATCTGTATCATCTGCTACACTAAGTTTTTTGTTGAGAGAGATGAAGCAAATGGTTTGTGTACTGTACAGGAACACTCAAGAGTATTAAAATACATTACGTTCATGGGGGAAATTGCAGGTAAGTAAAATTTAACGTCTATAGACTGCACTAAACCAAATAAAATGAATATATATATATATATTATATGCGTAAAAACATGTCTCATGTAGAATATGGCAGGAAAATCATTCATTGTTCATTTACAGGGATACACAAAAGAACCAGATTATCGTGTGACAATAGCTGAAAATTGATGGAAGTGCATTTCAGGTTGTGCCGTACATTATTACTATAGGGTTACATTTAGGTGCACTGTGTGGTTTGTACATAATCTTCAAAAGATATACAAGGCTGCAAATATTTAAGCGATAACATTCTTTTTACTTTCTTCTATATGTATATATAGAGGAAGTATTGGTTTCGTGAAAATTTTTGAACTCCAGTTTTCGATGGATTTACATATTTTGCGATGTCCTGAACACGATTTGACTGTTTTTAGAAAATGTCTGTCTTTGTGTGTGTATCACAAATTTTGTGGACGCTGTATCTCACGAACCAATGAACGAAATTTAACCAAACTTGGTATTTAGTTGGACCATGACATAAACTGGTGCTAATTAGATTTATGGAACAACTCCTCAACAGGTGGCGCTGTGATTGCATTTTTTCTAAATTTATAATTTAACATGGCAGTGTAGGACAAAATTTCGTTTAAATGTACATAATGAGAGTTATTTTAATCGTGTGATTGTAAAATTAATATGAATTATTGCTAATAGTAATAGTTAACTAGGAAAAATATTTTGTGCATGTGGGAGAATCGCTTCCCTCCCAGGTAGGAAGTAACACCCCCCCCCCCGGGGGGGAGTTGAATTTTCAACTTGGGTATCTTTCCAAAGATCTCGTCAATATACCTTTAAAACGAATGGTTTAACTATAGATCTGTGACAATTTAGAACAAAATTATCGAATTTTTTTTATTTTTTAATGAAAAAAAATTAGAAAAAAATCATATTTCTTCTGATAATTGCAAATATTGACTTTCTTTCGGTATTTACTGATATAATTCTGTCAGATAAAATTCGTCTGCATTTATAATGGAAAATAATTTGATAATTTAATAAATAATTTGTATTGAATAAATTCTGTGTAAAATTATATAGACGACAGTTATGTGGTGGCCACATCATACTAGTTTATTGTTAGTGGAAGTGCTTTAGTATAATATTTTACTGTGTCCAGGAAAGCTGCTCAGGTAATGTAAATGAATTCCTCATATACATTTGATAAATAATGTACACTGGTTCTCATAATTATAAGGGCACCCGTTTTTCTATATTAACTAAACACTGAACCCTATTATTTAAACAAATATATTTTTTATTAATTTGAATTTCATTAATAGACGATATTTAAAAAAGTTTTATCGTTTTTCTATCTTAAAAAACTTTAAATACAGTCAAAAAGATGATTTTTCAGGTGTTCACGATTATAAGGACAGCTCGAATCTTAGTAAATTTTTTTTTCAGTTATTCTTTAAATTAATATTTTATGGGGTCTCTTTTTAGGGTGAAACAGTCAGACATTCTCTCTGGTATATACATATGCATTTTATTTTAATATTCAGTTTCAATACCATTTCATACAGCATTGATGATATTCTGAAACCATTTAAACTATTTAAAATTGCTTTCCATTTGCATGCACTTTTCTAATATAATAAATTAAGGTTTTTTCAACTTTTAGGCCACGGGAAAGGCAATAATACAGAAGTTTCTTTCTTCAAACTATTTCCTATTGCTCTAGAAGTAGAGGAAAAATGTAAGTCTTGTTGAAAAAAATATTATTATCCCCCAAAATCTAACAAAAATCTGAGAATTCCACGATTAAAATTTGCAGATATTCCCTTGATGTTCATAATAATATAAAAAATTACTAAATTCATTCTACCTTCAGTAGAAACAGCTCCCTAGAGCCCCATAGATCCACTTTTAAAGTGCCCGACTCATATCTGTCTTTAAAAAATCTGCTCTGTCTTTCGCTATCTTCAGATCGTGCCAGTAACTGTTAAAACCATTTGGTTAATCAAGAATAAAATATTTTTCATCCGAAAATGCAACATTTTACCATTTAATATTGTCTTTATTCAACTTTAACATAAACGTTCTTTCCCCCATTAAATGTTTATTGATTATTACAGGGTTTTTATTCATTTTCGCATATTATTAATTATTTTAAGCACGCACAAATGTGGACCCCAACTTTTCGTTAAAAATTACGAGTAAATTCAGCAGCAGTCCTTATGAGTAGAACAGTAAAAGGAATTATGAGTCTTCGATCTCTGTAAAAAAAAACTCTGATTTTGCATCAGATCTCTATCCTATCGAGCCAGCAGTTCAACGTTTGATCACATTTCCTTCAGCAATTTTAGATCTTCAAATTTCTTTAGAAATTCGGAGAATTGATATTCGCATGTCAACTGTAATTTATCCGCTAGTAAGTTAAATAAAACAAAAAAATCTTGATTGTCCCTGTAATTATGAACATCTAAAAACCTGTAGAAAAAAATATTTTACATTATATTTATTAATTTTGTTTCATATTAAAAAAAATATATAGCAGTTTTGGTTTTTAGAATACTAGATATATTAAGTGCACTTAGCATAATCTTGTTCACATTTTTACATTAGTTATTTCAAAACATAAAGTGTCCTTATAAATATGAGAAGGAGTGTATGTTTATAGGCTAAATATTCATCGCTTGTTTTTTTTTTTTTTTTTTTTTTGTATATTTACATGTTTTGAGGCTTTCTGAGTACCGAAGTCAAGTTTTTTAAAGCTTGATCTTTGTCTGCATCTCTTAGAGTAACTTAAAAACGAATAATTGCAGGAGATCCAAAAGTTGTATTTCAAATTAATATAAGTTTGTTGCTGGAAAAGTTTGATTAAGACTGATAAGTTTCAAGGAATATTGCGTGTGAAAGTTGTCTGAAAATGAACTGTTTATTTTAATAATAGATTTAAATAATGAAATGGAGGGATGAGGGGGGGGGGGCGGTAGCTCCCCTCACACAGAACTAATTATCATATAAAACTCTTCCGAAGCCTAATTTAATTGTTTTAACGTAGGTTTACAGTTACTTGTAATGTTACCTCTTAATCAAAACCTGTATTAATAGTATTAAATTTCAGGTTAAGAGAAAGCCGTGAGAGTGACACACCAGATTATTTTAATTGTGAAACTTAACCTTATTCATTCCTAATTTAAGGATTTTTTTTTTTTTTTTTTTTTTTTAATCTGATTATAGAGCTCCATAAAAAAAAAACTGTTTGTTTTTCTTTTTCTAATTAATATTAATAATTTATTTATTTATATTTTTAGAACAAATAAAACATACTAAATTTTCTTGTCGGTACAGTTTACCACATTCAGACTACACTAAAGAAAATAAAATTATCCTACATTCTTTATGTGCATAGAAGAATGTAATATAAAATACGTATGATGTAAAAAATACTATATACCCTTAGTCTACAGAGCCACAGAAAAGAATTCTTATATATTAATTCTAGTCTGGAAAAGGCTCAAAGCGCTTTTCAAGTTGTGATGTATTTTGTTTATTTATTTTTTTCGTGTTTGTATTGTTCTACGTTTAAGTAGGTTGATTGTTACGTATGTAATTCATCGATAGTATGCATGGCTACTCAAAATTTGTCCAATAAATTACAAACAGTCCTTTGAGCTGCAATTATTTGAATAATTTGAAATAAATTTTAAAATTTGATAACAAGGTTAAATGTTTTATTAATGTTGCTGTAACGTATAAATGGGGTTGAATTGAAGCGCCAGCCCCCCCCCCCCCCCTACACACACAGACGTTTTTGTAAAATAAAACTGCTTTTCAATGTTTTGATCTGTTGTTTAAGTTACACTTTAAATTGTAATAATATATCTATAATACAGCAGCATAAAAGAAAGTAGTGTGAGTGCCATCCCAGATTACTGTTCTCGGAAATCTTTAATCTATCCTAAAGCAAATATAAATTTTATGTAAAGCCTTTCATAAACTTTCCTCTTAATCGGGACCCACAAGTCGTCGAGTGATACCGCTCCGTAAGCCGGTAGACGAGAGGTGCCAGGTTCGAACCCAGGTATGCTCTTCAGTCCAGCCATTCACAGTTTCCTGTGATTGTTTCCGAAACGCATGTGATTACGGACTGGGATCCCTTAGAAAGACCTCCGTGATGGGTACTCTACAAACAGGTCTATGTCCCTTCAGCTGACAGTTAGCCTTAATCCTTACATCATCACACCTCATATTTAAGCCCAAATCATACATTTTAAAGTGTCAACCTCATTAGTACAGACTATCAGTGTGAAGAAGTGTGAATCTGTATACAGATATACAGATAAGTATGTACACACAGATAAATAGTGAAAAGAAATGCACGGATCCAGATCAAATACAAATGGAATTTTGATTAAATTAATGATAATTGCCGATATAAAAAAAAAGGGGGGGAGGTGTTAAGAGATCTGGGCAACTCTAAGAAATTTTTTTTATTAATTACATTAGAAAAAGTATTTTTAATTATGAATTAATGAACATTAAATATAAATACTTTACTGTAAAAAAAAAAATAAAAATAAATAAATAAATAAAAAAATAAAATAAAAATAAAATAAAATAAAATAAAATAAATTTTTTTCAAAAATTCAAAAGAAATTAATTTTGCGCAATTAATATTTAAATGCTACTCCATTCTATTTTTTAAAATCTCAATTTGATTATTATTATTGCCTTCTATTTTCGATCGAAGAAAGTATTGGATTCCCAAAAATTTTCAACTTTCGGTTTTTGATGGATTTACATGTCTTGAGATTTCCTGAACACGACTTGACCACTTTTATCAAATGTTCGTCTACCTGTCTGTGTATGACAAAACTTTTGAGCCAGCTCTTGATCAAGAACTAATACACAGAATTTTATCAGTATTTTACACCCACGTATCACAATTTACGTTGTAGATAGTTGTAATTTCGTTCTTCAACCATGTAATGACTCTAAAGTAATTAACGTTTAGTGACTTCACCGCATGAAGTCATCAAAATTGTTACTTTGTAACGGCACATGTAATGACGTCACATGGAGCCTTATAGAAGACAATTTATAGCTAATGGTTGAAAATCACTCTTTAAATGATATTGTAATTATTTTTATAAATTTTGGTCTTCTTCGAACAAAATAGAATGTATTGATCTTAGAAGATGTCAGGTCAAATCAGAAATTATTTTATTTGTTTATTTATTATTTTATTTATTTATTTAATTTGCAAAAAAAATTCTTCCTTAATCCACTTTCTGCATAACTTGTTTCTTTATAACTACACTAAAATCAGATTTTTTTTTTTTTTTTTTTTTTTTTAACAAAAATGAATTGATTAATGAATTAACTATACAAATCACCCTGCATATATGCATTATAACTATCTATATTATGATGTTCTTTTATAAAACCTTAACAGCTGAGAAAACCAGATGTAAAAATTCAAACAAATACAAACTAACCTTTTCATGATAAAACAAAGTTCGTTTTTGCATTTTTTATTGTATTTAATTTCTCAAATTTCGCTTTAGTACTAGCTTTTTTATTTTATTTTTTCTGCCTTTCATCTTTTATTGAAGGACTTTATTTTCATCATCCTCAATCACCACGTAAAAGCTGAAGTTTAAAATTACGTACTAACTGACCTTTCATCAATGAAAATCCAGTGAAAGTCAAGAGATAGTCAAGAGCCTTTCCAATTTTAAATCTTTTTAGTAATCTTTGAATTAGTCTTTAATCGATATTTTTGAACAGTCCTTTATATTATTATAATAATTATTTCATCTCGACGATTTCTTGGCATTGATGTAACGAGTTTGTCGTAATCTTGATTAAATGTCAGACAAATTTGTTTATTTAATATAAGTTTTCTGAATGTAGAATAGCCTGTTGTAATTGCATAATTGAATTTCTAAGCATGACTTTGAAAATTTTCTGTTATTTTACGATCGTTGATGTTGATATAAAGAAATGCATGGAAAGACACATGTGTTATATAGGTAGATATGCGCATAGATAAATAGATAAGTAGATAAATATATACAGATATACAGATAAGTATGTACACACAGATAAATAGAGAAAAGAAATGCATAGATCTTGATCAAATACAAATGGAATTTTGATTAAATTAATGATAATTGCCGATAAAAAAAAAGGTGGGGGGATTAAAGATCTGGACACCTCAAAGAAAAAATTTTTATTAATTACTTTAGAAAAAGTATTTTTGGTTATGATTTAATGAACATTAAATATAAATACTTTACTGTAAAAAAAGAAAAAAAAAAAAAAAGGTAATAAAATGATATTTTTTAAAAATTCAAAAATTGTTTAATTTTGCACAACTAATATTTAAATGCTACTCTATTCTATTTTTTAAATCTCAATTTCATTATTACTGCCTTCTATTTTCAATCGAAAAAAGTATTGAATTCCTAAAAAATTTCGAATTTCGGTTTTTGGTGGATTTACATGTTTTGAGAAGTCCTGAACATGATTTGACAATTTTTATCATATGTCCGTCTGTCTGTGTGTGGCAGCTCTTGATCAGGAACTAATACACAAAATTTCATGAAAAGTTACATTAAACTGCAACTTGATATAAATGGATGTCTATTAACTTTTGGTGCATATTTCTCAACAGGTGGTGTTATCACCGCGTTCTTTCATAGCTCTTTCATTTAATATGGCAGTACAGGACAAAATTTCATTTCAAGATAGTTATTCTTCAAAATATTCTTGAAGATGATTATTCACAAATGTCGGTTGATAATTTCTGTATGAAAATAATGGATCATTATATTGAAATTATTTTATGTTAAAATCATTCTTTGAAGGATACAGAAAATTGTTCCTTACAGATATTTTGAAAAACTCGTTAAATGTTTCCACAACTTGGCTGCATTTGCTCGCCAATAACGTTAAATAAAGCTATAAAATATTTCTTCAACGAAGTAAAAAATCTGGAGTGACTTCACTCGACTTCCCGAAAATTATGTAATTCACGGTTGTTCAAATAATTTAAGAGAGGTTTGAAATAAATCACTCAATCGAATAAGGCTTTTAACGCTAATGCACTTCAAACAATTTGGGCTCATAGGCCATAATTTTAAAGAATATTTCATTGTGTCCCTGTTAAAATCTTTAAGTGCTTTATTCACTAGAATCAACATAATTCGAGCGACTGTAACCGATAATATGTATATAAATTTTCAGGTCAATCGGTTAAGGCATTTAGACGATATCGCATTTTAAATAATTTGGACTTATAGGCCATAAAGATAAAGAATTATTTTTCTGTCCGTATATATATATATACAGTGAAACTTGAATAATTCGAACTTGTTTAATTCGAAATTCTGGATAATTCGAATTTTTTACTCGGTCCCTTGAATTTTGTATTAAAATAATGTTAAAAAATCATGATAATTCGAATTCTATTTTGGATAATTCGAATTTTTCATACGATTGCTTTTAAAATATTACAGTAAAATTTGTTCCCGAGATTTTTCTCAGCTAAAGTGCATTATATATATATATATATATATATTTTTAACAGTCTTTCAAAAGAAGGATAAGGAAATACAAGAGTATTTCCTACCTAGTGCATCAGAAGAAGATATGGTCCATATTCATAAACTTCGAGGGTTTTTAAATTGAAAAAGTCATGTCTAATGTAGAAGATTCTGTTTTTGTATCAGTTGACAGGTGGAAGTCACATGCTATGACACAAAGATTGTACTTAAACAAGCAATCAAAATTATCTGACTATTTTTTAAAAAGTGTTGAATAATTATGCTCGTAAAAAAATATTGATTTAATTGAGGGGAGGGGGGGGTGGGTGAATGTAGCAGTATTCTTAGATATAAAGCTTATGTGTTAAATCTTTGATCGTAGAGTTTATTTTTTTTTATGTCCTCTTTTTTGACAAAATAGTCCATGTACAGTCGGTAACAAAAGTGTCCGAACACTAGCAAAAATTCCTATGTAAAAAAAGTACACTTGATACGGTTTTGTTAAATAAATCCTTGTCGAATCCTGTTCTTAATCAGTATAAGAACATGATTCGATAAGGATTTATTTAACAAAACCGTATGAAGTGTACTTTTTTTACATAGGAATTTTTGCTAGTGTTCGGACACTTTTGTTACCGACTGTAATTCGAATTTTTGGGTATTTCGAATTTTTCTCTGGTCCCTTCAACTTCGAATTATCCAAGTTCTACTGTATATATATATATATATATATATATATATATATATACATAAATAAAAAAAAAAGTGCTAGATTCACCAAAATGTATACTGTTCGTGCTACGGTGACCTATAACATGCATACCAACTTTCAGCTCATTCGAATAAAGCGTTTAGAAGCTATCGTGTTCATTCACATACATACATACACACAAACGTACGTCATGAAAAATCGTGTAAAATCGAAAATATCTCTAAAAGGGAAGACATCGTGACAAAAAGAAAAATAAATTTGCAATATTCTACGACCATTCGTTTTTGAGCTATGCAAGATACAAAATCTATTTTGCAAATCATGATTAAAATATTTTCCTTACATATAATGTTCAGAAAGTTAAAAATTAGATATTACATTGCATAAAATTATTGCATTTTTTGTTAAAAGTGAGAAAAATGTTCTTGTAAAAAATGATACTCACTTTCTCGCTTACCAGTGACCAGAAGTTCTCCATCTCTACGATGTTGTAATTTCCTCGCAGTCTTGTATTCCCGCTGTTGTACAGTTATCCATACATCTGCAAATTTTATAAAGTAATATATGATTTCCATATTTTTTAAGTATAAATGATAAATTTCTGAATGAAATTAATATTCAGTAAAGATGGTTTTATATGCCTCAATTTCCAATCAAGTCCCTGGATTGTGACACAACAGAACTCCATTTTAACGTTTTTACTTATCGTTCTTCATTTTAGAAATACTTTCAAGCTTATGTAAAAATGATAAATAGTATATTTATACTATAATATAGGACAGAGAAAGCATTTTTTTATTACTTTCTTTTACCCTTATGAGGTAGATGGATCATTGTTTTAGAAAGTATTTTCGATACTGAATTCGTTTAACCCAATTCCTTTTGCTTTTGTATAATAAGCCTGATCGTCAAGAACTAAAGCATAAAGTTCTTATTACTTAACTCCTGTCATAAGAAATAATCTTGCATAGATTTTTCTCTTATTCATTTTTCTCTTAAATAAAAAAAAAAAATATTTTCATTAGACGAACATTATTATTTTCATTAGATACATACATACATATACATATATACAGAGTGTCCCAAAACGGTTGAAACGCGCTTTATTTCTTTACCCGTTACAGATAAATGGGCAATGTAAATTGAAAAAACGTCCAAATTAAGGTAGGAAAGACGACTACATTAAGAAAAAAACCCTCCCATTAATTTTTAAAAAGTTAAATTTTTTAAATATTTATACGGTCCCTTTACGCAAATTTTGTCAATTACAAAGTTTTTATTTTTAATTCAACAAGACCATTAGAAAAAACCGCATAACTATATCTTTAAAACCAACCGAATTATGATACAGAAAAAAAGTGACATGCCATTTTTCCGTATCATTTAAAAGGCTGGCATTTCGGTGAAAATAGGGATCATTTACAAATTGATAACGGAAATGTTTAGATCAAAAACATAATGTGTCGAAAAATTCTCAAGTGCATTTAATTTAATCATTAGAATGCAAATGCTACGATACATTTCATCTTTTTTAATATGTCACAAATTTACATTTCTATTTTGATATATGGTCCCTATAATCAGAGTTCAGTTTTCAATTAAATATAATTCATTCAGTTTTAAAGATATAATAATGCGGTTTTTTTGCAGCAATGATGCTGTTGCATTGAAAATAAAAACTTTCTATTGACAAATTTGTCTACAGGGGTCGTATAAAAATTTAAAAAATGTGATTTTTTAAAAATTAACAGGAAGATATTTCTATTAACGTAGTTTTATTTCCTATCTTATTTTGTATACTTTTGCAATTTACATTACTCTCTCATCTCTAACAGGTAAAGAATTCAACCGCGTTTCAAACTTTTTGGGACACCCTGTAAACATATATATATATATATATATATATATATATATATATATATATATATATATATACACATATATATAACAACTTTTTAGGAATAATACTATGGTAAGTTTGAAGTTAAATTAAATTAAATTAAAAAAATCATTAAGTAAAATATAATTTTTTTAAAAATCAAAAGGTAAAATTAATTGTTTCAGTAATTAACCATTTAACATTATACACAGGTAATTTTAATTTGATGAAATTTTAACCTTATTGGTCTGTGTAGTTCCAGTGGTTTTAAATCTGTTGCTCGGCTTTTACTACGTTTTAAAAAATTGTTAACATGTGTATGTAATGGGCTGTTAAATTATTATGCATTTATATAGGAACTAGTATCACCCAGTGGTCGAAATTCGACCACAAATTTATTCAAATCTCAGAATTCTTTGTAGTAAACATTTAAAAAATAAATTTAGAAATTTAAAATTTCTGTATAAATAATGTTCTTTGTAAATACTCTACTGTCCTTAGCTGAATGACCTTTTCCACTGTGTTCGGAACTATAAAATTTTAAATCATTAAAAGAACGGACCCGACATGCTGCAACATAAAGTTGACCGTGCGTAAAAACTTTCTTCAATAAAATGCCAACCCTTTCAAACGTTTATCCTTGTGACTTATTTATAGTCATTCCAAATGCAAGTATAACTGGAAACTGGGTTCGTTGGAAATCAAACGGTAAAATAGTACCAGAATATGTCAGATTTATACGTGGAATTAAAATTTGTTTACAACAGCTTATTCCCTTCAAAACTTCGCAATCAATAGTGTTTTGATGCATAGTCTTAACACGCACTCTCGTCCCATTAAATAAGGATTCCGAAGTATTGAAATTTCTGATAAGTAAAACAATGGAATTTACTTTAAATGCTAACTTATGAGGTGGTAAACCACTTACACTCAGCGAATTTAAAAACTCTACCGGCATTTTCTAAAAATGGTCTAGTCCGCGTTCAGGAAATCTCAAAACGTGTAAATTCATCGAAAACTGGAAATAGAAAAATTTTCCGATAAATTCCCTTTTTAAAAAATAAGTAGTCAATTTCAGTCAATTGAAATGCATTCTGTTTTAGCTAAAAAATATCTCTTTAAATTAGAGCTGACGTAAATCATTAAGGAAAAAAAAAAAAAAAAAAAAAGAGAGAGAGAGAGAAAAGAAAGAAATTAGAACCCAAATAAATTAAAAAAAAAAAAAAAGAACTTTCATAAATCAAATCCTTTTTTAATTTGCGTATATGTTCAATAGCAAAAAATTTCGACTCGTTGCCATAGGAACGCAGACAATTGAAATGAAAAAAATTTTAAATACAAAAGGTTACGGGTATAAAAAGTGTATAAAAAATAAAAGTATTTTTAAATATCTTCTTGACATCGTAAGAAAATAATTTTTGCATTCTGTAACTCTGGGTAATCATACCTTTCGAAAAATGATGCCATTTTTCAACCCTCTACTCCCATAATTAATATGTTAAAGATGTACCACAAGTTTCCTGCTTGCTTATTAATATATATAGATAAGAAATCAAAATATGCAATATATTTTTATATGTGTGGTGGATAGATGTAATAACCAAGAATCTTGTTTACATTTCTACTTCCTTTTGATAATATTCTATTATAAAGTTTAATACAGCTTCGAATAAAAAATAAATTTAATGCTGGATGTTCTCTTTTAGGTGTAACAAGGCTGCAGGAAAGGTAATAATAACTTAAATGTTGATCTGGTTTCCTAGAAATGGTATTTAGTTTTATCGCATTTTAGGATTGAGGTTTATAATCCATGTATAATATTTATTTTAATAAATGAATAATTTCTATCTCAGAAAAAGTAATTTCATCTGAATGCTTGTAAAAATCTAGAAATATGATAATCTTAAAAGAAAAATAAATGAAATATTGACACATAATAAAATTTCATAATTTCTCTCAATCTATTTTTGCTTCCTTTGCTCATGTATGTGTACATAATAAATGAACATATTACTCATTTTATAATTCTAAACACAGAAATATAATGAAGTAATTGCATTTACAGTTTTTCATAATGATTATCAAATACTCTGCGACTACTCAACCGACCATTTTTGTAAAATTTTAATCAATTCTGCTATGTTCTAGAAGAAGTGAGTAAATTTCTTCTCAGAATAGATCAAAGTAATTATCTTCGCTTAAAATTCAGACTAGCCTGGCATCACCCGTCTAGGCAGGCGATATCTTTTAACCCTTTCATTTCCAATTTTTTCCCTCCATAAAACAATAAATCTTATGTTTATTCATAAATTTATTTCAAAGGTATAAAAATAAAAATATTTTTTTAAAAGAGAAGTAATAGCAGAGTATGAATTAATATACTGACAAAGCAACTGAGAGATGTTTATTTAGGTTTAATATAACCACTGATGCCATTAAAAATCATAACTTTATTAAATTTAGCTTAAACTATTGCTTAACTATAGAGAAAGCTTAAACTATAGAGACTTTGAAGTTCCAATGAAACCCTGTAGTATATTTAGGCTATATTGAGGGATTTTTTTTATGGGACTTTAAAGTCCCGGTAGAATACAAAGGGTTAAAACATCAAATAGAGAAGTAGACTCTGTTGCCTTCAATAACGGATTTCAAATAGACCTCAGCATAATTTCTAATATCAATATGATTCGACAAATATTTATTTAACAAACCAGTATCAAGTGTACTTTTTTTATATAGGAATTTTTGCTAGTGCTCGAATACTTTTGATGCCGACTGTATAACTCGGGATTGTCATTTTCTGTTTTCAACTATGCAATTTTTTCAATAATTATGGAAGGAAAAAAAAACTATAATCTTAGTTCATGACCCAATTCTAGGAAATCGAGCGAGAATTTCTTGATACTTTTTCATCATTTAGAAAAGTATGAACTAGAAATTCTCGATCATTTCGTCTATTCAGGTTATTTGCTTACCTTATATTTATATGCATAGCTCATAAATCTATATTTCTAGTTTAGGGATTCAGGAAATGACTATTTATCCGTTCTAGATGGAGGCGGTATATATATATATATATATATATATATTTTCTCCGTAAATGATGAAATAAAGGTATTTGTTAAATAAATAATTATTTTAAGTTAACAATTTTGTTTCCATCTGCTTGTTTTACTAGTAATATTATTTACTCTAAATACAAAAAAAAAAAAACTTATATAACAAAATAAATAACAAAACTATACATACTTTAGTGTAACGATATACAAAATGGGTATAAAAAAATTGCTTATAAACAAAAAGATAATTACCTAATTTTGAGAACTTTGGCAAATGACACTGATATATCCATAATATTGATTTCTGAGAAATTATTCCTTAATTTGAAGGGGGAAAACAAGAAAGATTTATTGAAGTAAACATTGCCAAAATAAAGTTAGTATATTATGGCGATCACAA
Source organism: Salticus scenicus (assembly GCA_963930645.1). Taxonomy (NCBI): domain Eukaryota; kingdom Metazoa; phylum Arthropoda; class Arachnida; order Araneae; family Salticidae; genus Salticus; species Salticus scenicus. The sequence continues at coordinate 220,078,770 of OZ005648.1, forward strand.
AACTTTCTTCTATATCGTATATATAACAGTATCACTTATCGTTTAACGCGCACAAAAATTTAATCAACTTAAAACTTCTCACAATAAATATTTTACATGAGCAGTTTAGTGCAATTTTAACTAGAAGATACTGAGATATAAATACATAGAAAATTTCAGAAAGTAAGTAACAATAGAGCCATCTTGGGGGTAATACACACCAAAAGTTGATAGATGCCAATTTAAGTCCAGGTACAAATAATTATATATATTTTTTTTTAATGAAGCTCTGTGCATTAGTTCTTGATATGGATCAGCCATAAAATTTTTGTCACACAAACAGACAAGGCAGACAGACATAATTTCAAAAATTATGAAAATGCATTCAGGAGCTTTTAAAACTTATAAAACCGTCAAAAATCGGAAATTGAAAATTTTACGAATCCAACTTTTTTATCTGTTGAATACAGAAGAAAGTAAAAATTAAAATTATTCTCACTTATCATTTTTACCTGGCTCACAGTTAACATAGACCTCAGGGAGAAAAACTGATATCTTCTGTAACGACAGCAAAAATTCAGAAATCTGGTTCTGGCCTCTCTCACAAGGAAAGTATGAATCGCTAAAATTCTTATTAAAACCAAACCAAGCGTAAATTAATGATCGAAAACGTAAAATAAGGTAAACATTTTGTGCAACCCTCCCCCCCCCCCCCCAATGGGACAAAGTATGATGCCAGAGAACAACTTCAGACCAATAATTAATTAATCCTTTTTTAATTTTTTTAACCCTCTAAGTCTTGGTTTTCTAATTCTTTTCGTTAAGAATGAATTTTTTAAAGATTTTCTAGCAAATAAACCTGCATTGTTTAATTGTCATTTCACTGTATTTAGATAAATTATGTTACTAAACACTTTTTCTGAATCCTTGCTATGTTCTGAATGTAATACAAACTGATTTTTTAAACGCTGGCTTTTTAACTTGAGGTCATCTCGACTGGATGAGTAACGTGGCCGCCTAACGACAAATGTGCAGTTTAAACAGCCAAAAAATATTATATCTTGCTTAAAACCAGATCACTAATATTTTTTTAACTTTAATCATTTTGGCATCGCGCATATTAAAAAAAATTTTTTTTTTTCGCTCTAAAATTAATATTTTTTGTGGTATCGTTAATTGCCTTATTCTTGCCATTTTTGAAACACTTTCTAAAATTACAATTTTCCGAACAATTGCATCCTAAATTGCATACCGAACACAACGTAATAAAATCTGTTCAAAAATTTACTTTTGAAACAATAAAATTAGCGATTACAGAAAGAAAAATGGGAAATATCCAAGTGCGGCTTTTTTTTGCAAGAAACTCATTCGACATTTTGGGGAAAATAAATAAATAAAAGAATGGCTCGCCGGAATGAAATGGATTTCCAAAGCGGCCCTCAAAGTCTTTTGTGTGAGAAAGGCCTGTGATACGTAATTACATAAACTTCTAAGATGATGATGATGGGGAAAATTGCATCAATTTTACTTCTTAAAGTTATACACAAAACATTCAGTGACGGGTTGCTAATATTACATATGTACTTTTTTATACGGGAATATCACAAATAATACATAATTATGAATCAATTTCAAATATGTAATTCATCGATTTGACTTAGAAATTGTCATCTGAAATTACATCATTGAAAATTAATTACAGAAAGTCACGAACTTATTAAAAATTTAAAATATGACTAATTTTATTAAATATATAAATGCCTATAAAATTTTTTGCTTTTTTTGAGAATTTCAAATATGGTGTTCCTCGAACAGCTTTTATTCAGGGACTGCAACTCCGCTTAGCCATAAGTAAACTGTATTCATCCATAAGAAAATAAGTCAATAAGTTTTTCTTCTTTTCTTTTTTAATTTATGATAATAAAAGACAGAATATAAATAGAGCTCGATAATATCTTGTAAAATCGTTGGATTTAATTTATAGGTCTTTGTAAAAGTACCGTAATATCAAGAATTGCTTAAAATGTTTTATAATTGCATCATCGCATGGTAAATAAACTGATCTGAAACTCATTATCATAAAAAATACATAAACAAAATACCCTTAATCATCAAATTAGTTACAAATTCAAAATTTATAATTTTCAATGTCACTGCGTCATTTTATAAGATGACATTGGCATCCAAATTATTTTTTATGATTCGGGATTTTTTTACGAAAAGCTTGGATAGCAATAATAAAGTAAAAAATCTTACTTTAACTTTTCAAGGAAAATGTTGTCAACAATCAGGAGGTTTAGCCATTAATATCCCATCTCTCACCAATTCTTACAGATGTTTACATGCAATATTTCGACGATTCACTCTATGAAAACTATCTTTCTCCATTTTGGACCATATGGATGATATCTTTACCTTGATTGTCACTTGTCGTCACAATATTGATGATATATTACATATTATAAATTCTCTTGATAAAAACATTTACTTACGAGATTGAAAAAAGCTGTAAAAAGCTTTTCCTTTACCACTTATGATAAAAATTTTGCAGCTTCATTACCTCATTATGCTCTTTCATGTCATCGATTTACCTCCAAAAAAGGCCCCTTTTTATACTTTTGTAATGGTGCCCTTAACATTTGTTTTCTGATTCTGAACCCCTAAACTCTGAAATTAAATGTCTAAAAGCCATCGCTATTGACAGAGTTTACAACCTTTGAATAATTGATAAAACTCTTTTTAAATTACAGCTTTTCTATCCTTCGCGTCATTCTCGATCTATGTCTTTTTCCAATATTGTTTTGCTTTTTATTTCCTTATACAAAGTATAAGGAAGTATAGTAATCCCGTTTTCCAAATTGGATTTTGTATTTCACATAGCTCAGAAACGAATGATCATAAAATGATTCAAATTTATATGTGTGACTATCATAATATCTAGTTGTACACCTGCCACTTTGGTTTTAATACGAACTTCCTTTTCAGAGATAGCAACGGTTTTACACGAATTTTCGTAACGTGTGTATGTAAGTATGTGTGTGTGTGTTTGTGTGTGTGTGTGTGTGTGTGTGTATGTGTATCTCGCATAACTCAAAAACGGTTGGACGTAGAACGTTGTAAATTCGTATATAAGTTTGTTATAACATTTAGTTGTAAACCTCCCTTTTTGAACTTTCTGTGATTTTCCGTTTTGGATATATTTGAGGAAATTGTATTCATAATGACCAAAAATACAAAGGTTTTGGTCATTATATATGACCTACGATTATAGAGATTTCAAAAGAAGATAATAATAGAGCCAGTAATGATATTGTTATGAAAGTTAAAGACATATTCGCGTGTACAGAGTTATGTTTAAAGACGTAAGCAGGTTCTAGTCTGCGAATGCATTTTATTTAATGAATATTCAGCTCGTAGATAGAGTCCGTAATGTTATTGTTATGAATGTTATCGACATTTTAGCGTGCAGAAATTAATTCTTTAAGACAGAAGTTGTTCTAATCGACGAATGCACTTCATTTAATGAATATTCAGCCCGTAGATAGAGTTTGTATTGATAATGATAAAAAAAAAAAAAGTTGTCGACATCTTAGCGTGCAGAAAATAATACTTAAAGAGACAAGCAGACGAATTCACTTTATTTAATGAATATCCAGCACTTAGATATAGCCCGTAATGATATTGTTATAAAAGTTGTTGATGTTCTTGTGTGCAGAAAGAAATTCTTAAAGACATATGCAGGTTCTAGTCGACGAACGCACTTCATTTCATGAATATTCAGCCCGTAGGTGGAGCCTGTACTGATATTGATAAAAACATTTTCGATATTTTAACGTGTAGAAAGACATTCTTAAAGAAATAAGTAGGTCCTAGTCGACGAATGCACATTTTTTAAATTAATATTCAGCAAGCAGTTGAATAAATCTCTTTCATATGCTTCAAAAATCAAAAATCAATTAATATTCTTAAAATAATAGAATAAAGTGGTTATTTTTACTACAGAAATCAAATAAACATTGTTAAATACATTACAGTGCATAAATTTCGCTAAATCAGAAACAACCGGATATTTCGAAGTCTGAGTGTAATTTGAATTCATCGAGAGTATTTTCAGTGATTTTGGAATTCCCAAGGTGAAATAAGGTGATCTGCGTGAGAAACCAATGCATCATTACAAAATTTCCAGAACTAGACTTTTATTGAGGTTTGAGTTTCCAAACTTTGTGACTCCCATACTGCCACTTTTTGCCACACAAGAATGCCTAATTTGAGATTAAATCAATGTCCACTTTCGAGGAAATGAAAAAAACTTTCATATGTTTCTACTTTTACTACGTATAGAAAGCAGTACATAAAGATATAAGCAAGTTCTGTTCTAGTCTACAATCATCAACAATCACTCTTCTTTATATATATATATATATATATATATATATATATAGTTCTTGTGAGTCATTTATAGAACTTTCGAAGAATTTAGTTCTGTGCTATAAACCAATTAATTTTTTCGGAAAATCCAGAACTCGCCAAAGAGAACAAAACTGTGCCATCTATACTCGAATGATTTTCATTAAACTCTAAGCTGTGCATTTGGCAATGAGAGATTCTGTAATACGCCGTGGTTTATTCCTGAAAAGACTTATATTTGTCTCGGCGATATAAATAGTAGTATTATCGGGACTTTCTTGGTTGGAGTAGCAGTTTTTTTTTTTTTTTTTTTCTTGTTTTGTTTTCGTTTTAAGGAATGTTCGTGGACTGGAACATGCCTGATTATTTAAGACTCGTTTACCTCACACAAAAATGTCAATGTTTTCATAACAATATGTATATTCCTATGGTTGTATAAGAAAGTCATGTGGTGTCCTCATCAGTTTTTTTTTTTTTTTTTCCTTAATCCAGTTTTTCTATTGTTAAAGTTCTCACACAACGTGACTTAAAAATAATTTTTTCAACCATAAACAAGCTAGCACTTTTTATGTTAAAAGACCCTATATATTAGATAGATATACTATAATTCTTGTCAATGTGGACTGTCATATATTGGTCAAACAAAACGTAAACTGATGTTTCGTGTAAAGGAACACATACATAGGTTATATTAAAAAACAAGAAATCAACAAATTGGCCATTGCAATAACATTTTTACCTTTATAATTCAGCTTAAAATAATATGCAAGCTTAAATATTTACTTGAACTCGCTTTTCTTGAAGCTTTCCGTATTTATAAAAATCAAAAGAAGGACAGTAATTGCAATTTCCTGCTAAACCTCTCTCTAATGACTGGAAATATATAAAATCCACATTTTCTTCATTTTCACTTACAGCACAGAGATTAATTTAAAGGTGTTCTCGCGAAAAATATTTTCACGCGTGTTTAAGGATAACTGAAATAAAAATTTCGCATATTTAAAATGCATAAATAAAATTATTTATACAAATAGCATATTTTTCATTTGATACCTAATCTATAAAATTAATAGCTTTGTTTTAGACATTTTAAAAGTAGTTTCTTTTTTCATCTTAAAACATCGTATTATTTTAACAGTTAATTTATATTCTGAAAATACAGAAATGCACGTTTTGTAGCACAAAACACACATACACATCTATATCTGTCTATCTGTCTATCTATCTATCTATCTATCTATATATATATATATATATATATATATATATATATATATATATGTATATATAAATCTCGTGTCACAATGTTTGTCCTCAATGGACTCCTAAACCACTTAACCGATTATAATAAAATTCGCACACCATGTGCAGTTCGATCCAACTTGAGAGATAGGATAGTTTAAATCTCAAATTATAGTCGCAATTTTAATTTATTGCTAATTATTTGTTATAATTTCAATATTTCATTATTTCAATTTCTAATTATGATTAAATTATTTTGAATACATCATTCGAAAGATATTTTAAAGTTCTTTTAAATTATCGAAAGTTTTCACCAGATTTACACGTTTTGAGGTGTCCTGAATCAGTTTTCTTTTATATCTCAGAAATTAATTTAAAAAAATTTCATAAGTAATACATCATTTGAAAGCTTTGTTGACTTGATACACATTTTAAAGTACTTTTACATTATCGAAAATGGAATTCGAGATTTCACCCGATTTACACGTTTTGAGGTGTCCTGATTAGGTTTTTTTTTTTTATCTCAGCTACTAATTAAAATAATTTTATAAGTAATAGATCATTAGAAAGCTTTTTTTGATTTGGAATCGAACAGTGGATTACAGAAATTTCTACCGCCAGATGGCGCTGTAATACATTCAAATTTCAATATTTCAATTTCTAATTATGATTAAATTATTTTTAATGCATCATTCGAAAGATATTTTAAAGTTCTTTTATATTATCGACAGTTTTCACCAGATTTACACGTTTTGAGGTCTCCTGAATTAGTTTTCTTTTGTATCTCAGCTACTAATTAAAATAATTTCGTAAGTAATACATCATTAGAAAGCTTTTCGAACAGTGGAATACAGAAATTTGTACCGCCAGATGGCGCTGTAATATTTTAAAATTTCAATATTTCAATTTCTAATTATGATTAAATTATTTTTAATACAGCATTCGAAAGATATTTTAAAGTTCTTTTAAATTATTGAAAGTTTTCACCAGATTTACACGTTTTGAGGTGCCCTGAATCAGTTTTTTTTTGTATCTCAATTATTAATTAAAAAAATTCATAAGTAATACATCATTTGAAAGCTTATTTTAGTTGATACACATTTTAAAGTACTTTTGCATTATCGAAAATGGAATTCGAGATTTCACCCGATTTACACGTTTTGAGGTGTCCTGATTAGGTTTTCTTTTGTATCTCATCTACTAATTAAAATAATTTCATGAGTAATACATCATTTGAAAGCTTTGTTGATCTGGAATGGAACAATAGATTACAGAAATTTCTACCGCCAGATGGCGCTGTAATATTTTTAATTTCAATATTTCATATTCTAATTATGATTAAATTATTTTTAATACATCGTTCGAAAGATATTTTAAAGTTCTTTTACATTATCGAAAGTGGAATTCGAGATTTCACCTGATTTACAATTTAAAGTGTCCTGATCAGGTTTTCTTTTGCATCTCAGCTAATTGAGTAAGACCGTTCAAAATTGGTATATGCAAGTTAATTAGGAGGGGCTGGAACGGTGGGGAAGGAATAGGCGCGCAGCGCGCATGGGTTTGGGACCCGGTGCGAGTTTTTACCCGATGATAAAATATTTTTTTTAAATTTAATTTTCTTAATAAAAGTTTGAGTTGAGAAGGAATATGCGTGTACAGCGCACGTATATCCTCAAACGTGCGCGCGCAGCGCGCATGGGTCTGCGCTGCCGAAGGCAGTGGCGTCCCGGTGTGAGTTTTTACCCGATGCTAAATGATATATTTTTTAATTCCTTTTCTTGAGAATGAAAGTTTATGAGTAATAACATGGAATTTTGAGAAGTCATAAGAATGGTGAAGGAATACTTGCGCGCAGTGCACGGGTCTACGCTGCCGAAGGCAGTGGGGACCCGGTGCGACATTTTTCCTGATCAGATTTTTTTTTTCTTTTTTTATCACATGATAAAAATTAATGCAATTTTGAGAATTCATTAATTATTGTGATTCATTTAAAAATAGTGACCAGCGAAGCGGGCGTAGCCTGCTAGTATATATATATGTATATATATGTATGTACGTATGTATACATACAGAAAACTTTTTCAGACATTGTAAAAGATGAAACCATGTATCACATGAAAAACTGGAAAGCATATAAATAAAAGATTTCTGAAAAAAAAAAAAAAAACATTCAGAATCCTTTTAATGAAGGCATGCAACATGAATACTTTTTCAAGGGCCCCTGATTGTGTCTTGCAAGCAAATAGGCTTTATTATGTTTATATATATCAGAGTGTTTTCCTTCCTTTTTTTTTTTTTTTTTTTTTTGTCTTAAAGGAATTTCCAAATTTTTTAACACAGTTTACATTTACTGCATGCTGCACTTATTAAACGCCGATATGTGACTTAACGATTAAGACTTCTACTAGCAGGCTACTCCCGCTTCGCTGGCCACTATATTTAAATGAATCTCCAAAAGAATTGGATCATTATTTATTTTTCACATCACATTATAAATAAAAACTAAAATAATTACACTGGAATCGCTCTAGACCTCGCATCGGGTACTCGCTGACTACAGCATCTCTTTCTCTGCCCGCACTGTATCGGGAGCAGGTTCCCACTGCCTGTAGAAATATCTTTCCTATGTATTTCAATATGGGTATTTATTGACGATAGGTGGGTCTGCCATTATTTAAGAACTGTGATTTTAAAGATAACTGTATCTCAGCGTCTATTAAATATTTTAGTTTTTGAACCAAGTATTTTATTGCTTATGCTATTTACGTATTACAATTTGATTCCGACCAATGTAATGAAATAAAATAAAAAGTAGATTTTCTTTCAGAAGGAATTAAATACATAAAAAACAAATAAATTCCAATCAGTTTAATCCTTTCTACTATATACTACCATTATTTCCTGACAAATACTATAAATTAGAAAAAAAAGAAAAAAGAAAGAAATTAAATTAACAAATGAAAAATAATTTTTGTTATACTACAAAAATTATACATAAACATAACTGTTATAAATACGTTTTTAAATTTTAAATTTAATATATTTAATTTTTCTACTGCATTACCAATTTATTTCCAATAAATATAATAAATTAAAAAGAGAAAAAAATTCGCCCTCAAATAAATGTATTAAATAAAAAATAAATTGCATAATATAGCCGTTGCTAAGATACGCAGACGATTACAATCGAAGAATAAATTCATGAAAATTGAAACATAAAAGCCAATGTTTAAAATCGAAAAAACATTAATTTAAAAAATTCAAATTCGAAATTCGAAAAAATCTCGATGAGGTGCACACCTGCAGGGTCCCAGGTACCTATATGTCAAATTTGGAAGCACTGCGATCAGTAGTGTGTAGTATTGTTCATGTTTAGATACATGTATTTATTTTCCTGTTGGAAAAAAAAATAAACTCGTATTTTTTTTTTTTTTTTTTTTTTTGGCAACAATTAAATTATGGATTAAATTTAAATAGCTAATTTTTCGCTATTATTAGCTTATTATTTTCATATTTTTATTAATTAAAAGAAAACTAAACAGAAATTCGAAATTCTGACTTCGATGTGCACAATGATCCTTCGGGGGGCACCTTTGTGTTAAATCTCGTGACTGTCCGAGCTACCGTTTTCGAGAACAGTGAAATATATATACAAATATTGCTCACTTAATAGTATAAGATAATGTTAAAATTTAAATTTCTAATATTTGTGCTGAAATATATTTTTTAAATCACCAATTCACCCTCCTAAAAAATATATTTCATATGGTAATTAGTTACTATTTTAGGTTAAATATGTAAAAGACATATTTTAAATATATTTAAGGAAAAAAAAATCCAAAAACTAGTATGCTATGGCCACCACAAAACTTTCTTCTATACCATTCTACATTACAATACCACCTATCGCTTAATATACACGAATACTTAATCAAAATATTTTCTCACAATAAAGAATTTTCATATACAATTTGGTGCAATTTTAACGAATAGATACTAAGATGTAGATATCTAAAAATTATAGCAAGTAAGTAGCAGCAACGTCACTCGCGTTTGATACACGCCCAAATTGAGTCAGCATAATTCTTCATAATATTCTTCTCACAAACGAAGTTTGTGCTTTTATATGTCATAGAAACTGAGATATTGCTTTCACATAAACAGAGGGTAAATTGCCGCATATCTGTGTCGCGTATCGGCCAATGTGCACAAAAATTAAACAAGCATAGTTTTTCATAATATCAATCCCACATACCAAGTTTGATGCATTTATGAAACATAGATGCTGTGGTATTGCCTTCACGTAAACGGGATTGGTTTGCTGCATAGCAGCGCCACTTGACTGAGGATGTGTACCCAATTTGAGACAACATATCTTTTAACATGGCCTTCATACATATCCAGTTTTATGCCTTTATACACTATAGAAGATGAAATAAACTTTACATTAAATAATAAAAATAACAGTTTAGCAGCTCCACCTATTAGACATATATCCCAAAAGCGAATCAGCACGAATTAAGTTATGGTCCAACAAAATATTAACTTATATCGAATTCCATCCATTGGCTCGTGAGATACAGCAAATTTTTAAACACATGCACACAGACAGGCAAACAAACACACAGACAGACTTTTCCTAAAAAGGTTAAATCGTGTTCAGAACACCTCAAAACGTGTAAATCCATTGAAAACAGGAAGTCAAAAATTTTCGCGAATCCAGCTCTTTTTTCTTACGTGCATAAAAGAAAGAAATATATTAAAATATTTACATTTTAATAACATCAAACATTAAAAAGAAAATTTAAGCAGCTTTTGGAGATAATTTTATTTACCATTTGAAAATGTTTTATCTACAATCAAAATAGAACCGTTAAAAAACTGATACTACTACTATTCAGTTTGTTTCTAATACTGGCGTCTTTAACGCTGATATATATATTTATTGTATCTGATAGAGTCAAGTCACCGTTTTAAATTCTTATCCCAATTTTGATGCAAAAATAAAAATTTTATCGAATTATTACGTGTTTTGCAACATTAATACCTGATGAACACAAATTTTACAACTATTTGTCCAATTAAACTGATAGATAAGTATAATATTTGTAAATGATGCAATTTTTTTCTGTAACACCAATCAAATGAATTATTGCTTCTTTAACTCAAAACTGTCCATCTTTAAAGCTATTTTTTTCTGAGTACTTCAAATAGGAAAAGTTTATCAATTTAACAACATTTTTGAAGCTGAACGTACTAAAGATAATCAAGTTTCAATTTCAATTAATTAATTAATGTATTTTTACATGTTTATGTCAAATTTAACATATATATTTTTTATTTTAAACTATCTTCATTTGCACGTACGCTTTTTAACACTTTCCAACAAAGGTGGAAAAAATGCTTATGATTTCAAATTGTTTGTCTGTATGTCTATCTATCCATCAGTCCGTCTACCTGTCACGCTACGTACAATGGTAATAAGACATAGATTGATCAGCGAGAGGGAAAAAGTGATTCCTGTTTTTTTTCGGGAAAAATCACTCTAATGGCTGTCTTTACCCGAGTAAATTGCACACAGGAATGCACACGGATAATTTAGCAAATAAAAGATATGAATAATTGAGGTACTAAAGGTGAATGAAAAACTCCAGATACAGTTTCAATTTTTTTTATTTTCAATACTTTCTAGTGGCTGATTTTAAAACTTTTTTTCGGCATCAAAAATTTTGATAACATGGGGATGCTAGATCTATATATATTACTATATCTATGGCTACAATATGTACACTTGGAAAGTGTTTATATTCTATGTGAATCACATAATTTTCCGTTGATGTTTTTATTGAGTGATACTTTTAACTCAATAATAAGGTTTTAATTGAAAATTAATAAAACAACAATGTCCATAAAAGGAAAAAATAGATAATGTAGAATCAAAATTGCTTCCAATGAATTAACAATTTATCATTTGTTTGGTTAAAATATTACTTAGTTTTCATTTATAAAAATTTGTATTTTTTTTTTTTTTTTTTTTTTTTTTTGAATGATAATTTCTTTAATACAGAAACATGTTAAAGATATCTATTCTAAGAACTCCAGTACAAATTATATTTGTGTTAAGACGGCTCTTTTTTTTTTTTTCCTTGTAAAGATAAAGGACAAACTTTGTTAATTTTTTAGAAAACAAAAACCTTTATTTCAACGCTATTTTGTGCAATTAAAAGTTGCCGCCATCATATTTACCTTTCTTTTTTACAAGCTTTATAAATACATTCTTTGAAAGTCACATATTTATAATAACTCTATTCAATCAAAACAGAAACGCTCAAAATAGCTTTGTGCAAATGATTAATCAAAATTGACACGGTAAAAAGCCTTTGAATGGTTCGTTGAAACAAAATAGGCATGTTTTTTAAAACTTTTGAATTTTATCTTGTGCGGCTATCTATACATTTATGAAATGCTTTCTTTTTGATTACAGGTTCTACAACAGTGAAGGTTTTTTAACATTCTCTTTTATCTACTCTTTTTAACAAGACAATTCACTAAAAACGCTTTTTCATCGACAAACTGAAAATTCTAGTGAGAGAAAGTGTTACATATTCATATATTAGAAATGCCGCTTTGGCCTATCTCGTGCATTAATCGACCTTAATGTTCGAACAAAGCAATCTCAAAAAGCGAAACAGAAACTTTGGTTATACAATAACTTTTGTGTCAAAAGGCGAAAAAAAAATTAAACAAAAATGATAAAGCAAAGGAAGACAACGGGATTTGGTATGTAATGCTGCCCTGCGTGTAGAACTTGCAATGACCGGCTCTCATTGTAAAATATTAGCTGGCAAAGGTCGGGGATCGTTGGGCTTCAGTAGTTATTGTTCTGTGTATGAGAGAATAATGACCGTGACACGATCCATTTCAGGAACCTTACAAATGAAGATTAGTCTGAGTTATTTCTTCATGTCTGGGTTAAAAGGGAATCTTTCCGACAATTTTTAAGTCAATAACTCTCTAACTCTCTACAGAGTATCATGTAAATTTTAGAAACCAAAAGATAAATATCTTGATTTATTAAAGTTTGATGGATAATATATGGATTTATGATTTCAGCAAAACTTAAGATCCTACCCTGGTCAGATGAATAATCGTATATAATATTTTGATTAATTAAAAATTTTCCGGAAGATGGAAAATTGTTAGTTCTCAGTACAGTATGTTGCATGACCTGGTGTTTAGAGAGCCAATTTCACTAAAGTTGAAACTATTATTAAAAACAAAAAGAAAGAAAAAAAAAAATGAAATACTTTTTTGTTTTAAATTTATTTAAATTTATTTTTTATTTATGTATTTTCCTCTTTCAAAATAATAATAATTAAGATAAGTGCGTTAGTAGTTGACCCTGTACCAGTAGTGGACACTTTTTAGTATAAACTCTGAAAACAAGCTTTTTTATTCCTCCGTAAGTACGAACAGCATTCATGCGTTTAGGTATGGCGTTACATTACTCTATTATTAGTGTGCTGAGCTACAACTATTTCAAGCCATCATTTTAAAAATATTCACAGTTTAATTGAAAAAAAATTAACTTTTATTTATTTTAACGTTTTCTTTGTACTTTTGAATAAGGAAATAAAATATTATTTGCTTTGTCTCTTCTTATTTTAAACTGTTTTCTTGAATCTTCTGCCTTCATGTGACTGAAAAAGTATGCAGAGTTGATTTATTGAACAAAACTTTTTATTTTCTATTAACATATAGTACTTTCATGGGTATCCCCTGGTACCACAAAATGTCATCATGACCATTAGGAGACAGCCCTGCGCACTGCAGACTCATTTGATTGTTAAGGCAAGATCCAATACTACACACAGTTCAATATTCTAAATATTCGAAGGAATAAAACTTTATTTCCTTCGAGATTAGACAGGAATATTTAAATATATTCACAACACTTTCCTTTTTCAAATTTTTAAAAGATATTTATATTTTTGGAAGTGACATCCAGAACCCCAGTAAGCATCTGAAAAAAAGATTATCACATAATAAGGGGATGGTTTAAAATGTTATTTACGAATTAAGATGCATTTTACATAAAACTAGCTGTTCTGCCCGTCCTTCGCTAGGGAATTTAATTATTATCCACAATATATTATAAAAAAAAAAAAAAAAAAAAAAAATATTTAGCTTACAAGGAAACATTCAAAAGGTGTCGTCTTCAAAAAATATTGAAAAAATGTATGTGATTCTACTCTTCATAAAACACCAGAAAAAAAAAAAAAAATTGGCTGAAATGAATCACAGCGACCACAAAAAATTATTAAAATTAAGCATATTTGGCGATTTCACACTGTTAGGCGTTTGATTTTGAGTACTTGGCGGAGAAGCAAAACACTTCTGTTCGTACACGGCAATCTCGGTGCTAGCGAACTTAATCGCCTAACAGTGCTAAATCGTCAAAAATGTTTAATTTTGATAATTTTTTGTGGTCGCTGTAATTCATTTCAGCCGATACATTTTTCACTTTCTGGCCTTTTATGAAGAATAGAATCACATATATTTTTTTCAATGTTTTTTGAAAACGACACCTTTTGAATGTTTCCTTGTTATTTGAAACTTATAATACTGATGAAGATAGAGAATACATATATATATATATATATATATGATATTTATATCTTTTAGTTTGCATAATCATGCGGTAAGCATTGATTAGTAACATTTTCCAGTAAATATTCTTTGTCTACGTTGTCACACAACGGACAGACAGAAGCATAAGAAGGTAGACAGATAGACTAAATGAAATCATAATTACTTTTAAGCATTGTTGTAAAGTGTTAAAAAATCTTAACACAAGCATAAATGCAATTACAACAATTTCCAATTGCAGCCCTTAATGTGTGTGGATATTTTAGTGTAGCCCTGTAAATCTGAAAGTAAAACATATTGTATTCTATACCAAAGCTTTTAGTTCTTAAATTCTAAATTATTTTTTCGGATATGAAAATGATTCAATTAACTTTTTTTGCATTGCAGACTTGTACAGAAAAAGTAAGTTGATGTAAGGAAGACTGGTTATAATTACAATATTTCATATTAGGGACATTACACTAAAAACGGCTAGCCAGCAACTGTCCTTAATGTGTCTACCACTGATATAATAGAGAATAATTGTAATAGAGAACACATCTAACAAATTAAAATATATATCTTTCTGCCTTATGCAGTGTTACAAGATTTAACATATTGAAAACAACCATTTATTTCGCTGAAAATTAATTAATAATGAACGAATGTAAGAAAGTGTCCACAACTAGATTTTGAAGTACCTACTATTGGCACATATTACTCTTTGAAAAATGAATTTTTTGAGTATAAAAATGATTCAATTAACATTTTTCACATTTCAGGTATGAACATGTACAGAAAAAATCAGCTAATGTCTAGAAAAATGATTGTAGTTGAAATCACTAAAATTAGAAAAAATACACAAAAAGTAGCCAGTAAATGTCCTTAAAATGTCTACTGCTGATATAATAAAAACAATTGTAATAGAGAACATATTTGAAAAATTTAATTATCCTTTTGTGTCTGTCTTACGCAAAATTACACGATTTAACATAATGAAATTATAATAATAATAATGAACAAATGTAACAGATACATTTTCAAAAGGTTGGCTAAGCTTCTATCCATGATTCCAAAATCGTACTGAACCTAAAATGGAAATAATGAAATTACAATGGACGAAATAAATAAATAAATAACTATAGAAGTATAAAACAGTTGCAACACTTCTGAAAGAACTCATCTTTGGGCGCATCTGTGGTTGTAATTACAGTATAAATCAAATAATGGCTTTAACCTGTATTGTATGCAAAAGAATCGGAAGGAAAAAGACATGAATACAGAATTACCACTTAAAGATTTCATGCAGAGAATAAGGATTATGTCCGTGGAGGTAGTTGACTTCTGATGCATGATTAACAATACCGTGGAGCACGTTCATCATATTTTGTTTTTCTTTTTTTTTTTAATTAATTTATTTAATTTTCACTAGTTAATATACAATTTTTTTTTTCAATTATTATTTATACTTATAAAGTAATTTATGTGATGGTGAACATTATAACGCTCTTTTGTAAATTACAGCCTTAAAATTATGAAACTTTGCATACACATGCAATAACATAAAACCATTTTAAGCATATTAAAAATGTTTTTAAGGCTGTTTAAATTAGAAAAGAAAAAAAAAAAGAAAGAAAAAAAAAACTTGTTGGCAGGGGTGGACTTTGCTCAGTTCCCCATCATATATGTTCTCGTAAATTTCTAGTACAGGACATACTATGTTGATGTTAATAGAAATGAATTTCACCGATCATTCGACATGGTGATAGACTTAAATGCCCCACCTAATAGTCTACCCACCGTTCATTTCGATACATTACAAGAGCATTTTAGATTCACTTTCGTGTATGATGGGAGTATAATCAAAGTTTTTAAGAAGACCTATTAATGTCAAATATCACATATACCATTTCTAATGTGGAATATTTTGCAGTATTTATTAAAACTAAATTTAAATTCCGTGACAACGCGAAAATTTTTAGTAATAATCCTAAACGTTAATGTATCTGAATTCCGCTTCTGAAGCCTTGTGTGAAAAGGAAATCTAATGCATACACTGTTGAAAAGGAAGTGCTCAAAAATGATTAAACGGACGTATTCATTCCAAAATGAGTAGTTTTGTTTCAAAAAGGAAAACATGACTGTCTATTCATGAAAATTCTTTTTCAAATTGATAGCTAACCACTTCATAATTTATTTTTAACATGCTGAACTAAAATAAGTTCTGTAATAGAACTTCTGATATATTTAAACAGAATGAGTTAAAAAACATTTTTTTCCCCCTCAAATTTTCAGAACTGTATTTTGCATAGATATAGTAATTTATATCTATCATCCCCATATTAACGAGCAAAGATTTTTGATGCCGAAAAAGTTTTTTGGCATCAGCCATTACAGAGTTAACTCGAAAACAGTAATAGAATGGTAATGAATTTTGAAAAGGCTGAAATATTGCGCGGCTTTTAAGTGTTCTAATAAATATATGAAAATAAATGGGGTAGGTTCCATAAATAAGTTACATTCAAGTAATTTATGAAAAATATAATTTTTATAATCAGTTGCTTTGTTATTATTATGAGATAATTACTGTTTTCATATTTAATGGAATACTTTTTTTTTTAATTTTAATATTTTTTTAATATTTTTATATTAGTAAGTAATACGGAATTCTCAAAATTCTTTTAAACGTAGCTTGCAACCGCGAAAGTTTTAATATCTAACAAGTATGTTGCGGTCACCACAAGACTTTCTTCCATATATAATCCTATACAAATTTACGCAATACAAATTATTTATTAAATTATAATTTATTAAAATTATCCTTCATGATGAATGCAGACGACTTATATCTCAAAGAAGTATAATAATAATAAATGCCGAAAGAAAGACAGTTTTGTGCAGACATGAGTATACTAGAGTATAGTAAAAAAAAAAAAAAAAAAAAAAGGAAAGGAAAACGAAAAGAAAGAAAGAAAGAAGAAGGGGTATCTGGAGTTTTTCATTCTCTTTTAGTGCATAAATTTTATTTGCTAAATTACCTATGTGTATTCCCGTGTATATTCACTCGGGGAAATACATCCATATGAGAGTAAAATGGCCGTCTTTTCCCGATTAAAAAAGGTATCACTTTTCCCCTTTCAAAGATCAATCTATGTCTTATTACTATATCTATGATATTTTGCGGCGGTTTTATACTGGGGGACAGTGTTGCCATATTTTGCTACATTTTTATTCAATGCTCATCAATAGTTCTCAGAAGCAAATATACGATACACATAATAGACGATTAATCTTCGAAGTGATTAGGCAACCGTTGCATTACATTTAAAATTTAGTTGTGCATATTGAATAAGTTGTGTATATTGAAAGTCGCAAAATTTGACAACACTGATGTTGGGCGTAAGAATACACCTATAAGAATCCATATTTCGGTTATTGAGATTCACGGATGGTCAACACCATTTTTGAGCGTCAATGTACTCAATAATGAGCACGTTTCAAATTTGTATTTGTTTCGGATCTATTTGTTAGAACATTATAGACTCCGAAATTCATATTTAATATTAACCTAGAAACTTTTTCATTTAAAGAACTCTCATTTTCAGTACGTGATATGTAGATGTATTAAACTCAATTGTTTCCGCGTTCTCGCCACACCCTGCGGGTTAAATGTAGATGAATCTGATGTATCTTTTTTCGCCTCTGTGAAACTGTTTAGTTTTACGAATGTAAGTGCTTCTTCGAGTAAGAGCGAGCTTCGAGCTCGCTCCATAAAAATAATACTACAATAAATATTCAAGAAATCAATTATTGATTAATTTTTACATGAATACAATTCACCAAAGATTAATATAAAATGTTATAGATTTCATTACAGAATGAGTACTGAGTCCCAGAATAAAAAAACTGGAGAATGCAGACAATCACCAGTCAAGTAAGATAATATAAAAACAGATTTTCCAGTAAGAAGATTTACAGGTAAGCGAAATTTTACTTACCTAATGTCTATTTGACAAGTGATATAATATTGAAAAATAAATATCTCAAGGTAAAGTTTGAATAAGAGGTAAAAACTTACTCACGCATACTTAATAGGTGAATATTTTATTCAAAATAAACTAATAGATTATGAGTATGATTCGATAAACTGTTTTTTCAAAGAAACTATTCTTGCTGAAACAAACAAAAAAAAAAAAAAAAAAACAGTTGACATTTATATACTTTACATTGAGAAATATCACAAAAAAAAAAAAAAAAAAAAAAAACTGTTTATATTTGTTTATATTTCAAATAAACTATTCTTGGTGAAAAATAAATTACGAACACTGATAACTATCTTTAAAATAAAAAAAAAAAAATAACTGTCTACTTATATACCTATATATTAACGAATTGAAACAAACTGTTGTTTTTTCAAACAGACTATTTTGGAGAAATAAATTAAATAAACAAAATGAACTTATTTAAAGATACCAACATTGAAGCACTAAATGCAAATAATTACGACATATGGAAATTTAGAGTTGAAAGTTTGTTACAAAAAGATGATTTATTCATAGTTATAAGTGATGAGCCTCCAACGCCAATAACCGATACATGGAGGTCTAAGGATCGTAGAGCGCGTGCAATTATAAATTTATTAGTTGATGACTCTCAAATAGTAAACGTTAAGAACCTATCCACAGCTCGTGAATGCTGGGAAGCTCTTAAAAAAATACATGAGAGGTCATCGCTCTCAAGTAAACTATTTCTCCTTCGCAAGTTATATTCCATTAAATTAAGTGAAGGAGGTAATATGACAGAGCATATCACTAAAATATACCAAACGCGCGACAAGCTGATAGCAATTGGTGAACAAATAAGCGATCAGCATCTATCAGCATTAATGCTTTGTTCTCTGCCGCAATCTTATGATGTATTAATTACTTCTTTGGAAAGTAGAGATGAAGCAGACCTTTCTCCCGAGTTTATCCGATCCAAACTGATCGACGAATATTTAAAGAGAGAAGAAAATAAACACGAAAACAATATTTCAGCTTTGAAAATAACTAAAACAAAAAATGAAAACGTGAAATTCTGTAAGTTCTGTAAAAGAAATAATCACGATATCGACGAATGCTGGATTCTAAAGAGAAAAAATAACTCGAGATCCAAACAAAATAATAGATATAACAAAAACAGACAGCCCTTTAGAACTGCAATGTGCTCTCATGATAGAGATAACGCAGACAAAACACAGACTTCGGCAACTGATAAAAATAAATCAAATAAGGTATTTACATTATATATGGGTATGAAATCAGATAAGTGGTATATTGATTCAGGGTGTTCGACACATGTAAGTAACGATAAAAGTAAATTTTATGAATTCTATCCTAGCTCCTCCTGCGTGACGATCGCGAATGGGCAGGAAATAAAATCGTTTGGACATGGATCTGTAAAATTACATACCATAAATTCAAATAATACACAAAACACCATACTGTTAAAAAATGTCTTGTATGTACCGGATATTGAGACAAATCTCATATCTGTGAAAGGGGCAACAGAAAATGGGTGTATAGCAGTATTTAAAGATAGATCATGCAAAATAATGCATGAAGGCGAAACATGTATTGAAGGGTATATCAAAAATTAAAACCTTTCGGTTGTCGTGCCTATGCTTATGTACAAAAGGTACACAGGGGAAAATTAGATGATACCGCCCAGCAAGGTATATTTGTAGGGTATGATAATAGGAGTAAAGGGTATAGAATTTGTACGAATGGTAAAAACATAATTATAAGTCGTACTGTAAAATTTGTAGAACATGAAAATAAAGAAATAATAAATAATGAAACATTAAAAAATAATGATGAAAGGCCTGATAACATAAAATTATCACCAAAACTGCAGATAATAGACTCGGAAGCAGAAAACACAGATGATAGCAGTTTGTCAGATAATTCACAAGACTTACTGCGAAGATCGCAAAGATCTAATAGGGGGGTACCACCTGATAGATTTACGTTCACAGTAAACAATAAAAGAATTGAAGAACCGAAATGTTGGGACGATATAATGAAAATGAAAAATCCCATAGAGAAAGAAAATTGGATTAAAGCCACGTTAGAGGAAATAAACTCACTTAATGAAAACGAAACATGGGAATTAGTAGAAGCCTCACCAGGAACTAAAGTAATTGGTAGTAAATGGGCATTTAAGGCAAAATTCAATAATCAGGGACTAGTGGAAAAATATAAAGCGAGGTTGGTAGCCAAGGGATTTTCCCAAAAATATGGCGTTGATTATGATGAAACCTTTGCACCTGTTGCATCACACACAACCATAAGAAGTTTTCTAGCAATGTCCCTGTACAAAAATTTGAGTTTAAGACATGTTGACATTAAGACGGCTTTCTTACATGGGGAATTACAGGAGGATGTATATATGCAGCAACCAGAGGGTTATGCTGCACCAGGCGAAGAGCATAAGGTTTGTAAGTTGAAAAAGGCCATCTATGGGTTAAAGCAGGCCGCGAGGGCTTGGAATCAGAAATTAAATGATACATTATGCAAATTAGGTTTCAATCAAAGCCAGTACGATAAATGTCTTTATAAAAGAAAACAAAATAATTCAACAACGTATGTTCTAGTCTATGTTGACGATTTATTAATTGCGGGTGAAAATAAAATTATAAACATGTTAATAGACAAATTGAAAGAAGAATATCCGTTGACAGACTTAGGCGAAGCTAAGTATTATTTAGGTATAAATTTAGAAAGACCCAGTAAAGATACGATAACGCTCGACCAAACAAACAAAATAATGGAACTAATAACCAAATTTGGGCTTGAAAATGCGAAACCGACAGATACTCCCATGGAGCCAGGCTACATAAAGTTAGTCGATAACGAAAACCTTCTACCGCACAACACCCAATACCGACAAGCTATCGGAGCGCTACTCTACATAGCCACGGTATCGCGACCGGACATTAGCGCTGCAGTGGGGATTCTAAGCAGAAGGAATGAGTGTCCCAGATCAAAGGATTGGGAGGCGGTTAAGAGAGTCATACGCTATCTAAAAACAACAATAAACTTAAAATTAACATTTAGCAATAAAGAAGAACCTATCCTGAGGGCATATGCAGATTCAGATTGGGCAAATGATGCATCCGATAGAAGATCAATCGCAGGAAACCTGTTCATGGTCGGAAGAAATCCCATTCAATGGAGCTCAAAGAAACAAAATTGCATCGCTATGTCCTCCGCTGAAGCTGAATATGTGTCCGCAGCGAACGCTGCACAAGAAATAATATACATTAAGAATTTATTGCACGAACTAGATTTAAATCAAGAGGAACCAATAACTTTGTATGAGGATAATATGTCCTGCATTAAATTAGCAGAAAGTGACAAGTACCATCATAAAACGAAGCATATAGATATACGATATCATTTGCTTCGTGAAAACATTAAAGAGAAAAAAATCCAGATGGTTTATAAATCTACAGAAACTATGATTGCAGACATCCTCACAAAGGCTTTACCCAGAACTATCTTTGTTAAACATAGAAACAAACTATTGAACTAAATAAAAAAAAAGACTTTCAGAGTCTAAGTGGGGATGTTAGAACATTATAGACTCCGAAATTCATATTTAATATTAACCTAGAAACTTTTTCATTTAAAGAACTCTCATTTTCAGTACGTGATATGTAGATGTATTAAACTCAATTGTTTCCGCGTTCTCGCCACACCCTGCGGGTTAAATGTAGATGAATCTGATGTATCTTTTTTCGCCTCTGTGAAACTGTTTAGTTTTACGAATGTAAGTGCTTCTTCGAGTAAGAGCGAGCTTCGAGCTCGCTCCATAAAAATAATACTACAATAAATATTCAAGAAATCAATTATTGATTAATTTTTACATGAATACAATTCACCAAAGATTAATATAAAATGTTATAGATTTCATTACAGAATGAGTACTGAGTCCCAGAATAAAAAAACTGGAGAATGCAGACAATCACCAGTCAAGTAAGATAATATAAAAACAGATTTTCCAGTAAGAAGATTTACAGGTAAGCGAAATTTTACTTACCTAATGTCTATTTGACAAGTGATATAATATTGAAAAATAAATATCTCAAGGTAAAGTTTGAATAAGAGGTAAAAACTTACTCACGCATACTTAATAGGTGAATATTTTATTCAAAATAAACTAATACTATTTTGAGTATATGACATTCTGAAAATTTACACCATTTTAATAATTTTTGAGTAACCATTTTTTTTTTTTTTTTTTTTTACAATGTAAACAAAAAATGTTCAACTAACATTTTATGAAACTTCCAATTATTACTTTAAGAAACAAATAAAACCTTTCACACGCACAAAAATATTTTGAAAATTTATCTGTTTTAACCTTGAAAAACAGAATATAAAAAAATCGTCAGCAAGATGAAAAATATCTTTAACATTTCAAATAGGTTTTTAATTTAAATAAAAAGGCTGTATCATATTTTGTACCCAATATTTCATTCCGAAAGATACGATAAAATGCCTGTTGCCATCAAACATTCAAAATAAATGCAAATCATGTTCTTTTTACTTAGATATATATCTTGATTAACTTCCTCATTGATTCACCGATTACGTAAACTGATCATAAAAATGTTCCACATATCTGTTGCTGTGAAACAGCTCGAGAAATTATTTAAGACAATTTGATATCTGTTTACCGCGTGTTTTCGATTAGTTAACATGATTGTAACTCTTCACCTGTTATTATAGTCACAAGGTCATCAATGTCTTATCAAATTTTCAAGTAACATCTTTAAAAGTTGAATAGAAGCATCACTTTCCAATCATGTAAAAATATACCAATAAGAATCTCTTATTTCTATATAAAAGAATATTCTTTTTATGGTGAGATGCAATAGAATATTATTTTGTTAAAGGTTAAGTTATGGCCAGTTAGGTAATCATTGAATATCGGGTACAATTATTTAATTTTCATGATATTACATTTGTATTATATTGTAATTTGTATTATATTGTACATTTGTATTAAATTATATTACATTTAATTCAAAATTAGAGCATTGTATACAGTGTAAGGGAAATTTGAATGCCTCTACTTTTATATAGTAATTTCACCTTTCAGTCTTAAGTAATAATTAATATCCGTTGACCTCAATTAAAAAAAGTACTATATAAAGATTGTGGTATCCACTGTGAAATCTCTAGGTGCATATTAACAAAAATATCACGCCATTCTACAAAAGTTAAACATGGACTTGTAAACTTGGTATGTTGTAAAAATTATATTTTGTTTAGCTCAAAGTTTCGTAGAAGGAAGTTTAATTGATAATTTTATCATGACAGTTAAAAAATGCATTTGTAATACACTGATATGTGAATAATTTACATTTTTGTACAACATGATGCATTTTTGAGTATCTGAGAACTTTTGTTGTTTCTTTACGTTCGAGAAATTTAGAATAAACTAAAAAAATAGACAAGTAATTTTGACTCAATCGGAAGAGTAGTTTGGCTTATTTTTTCTATCAAATGGCTGCCGTTTTTAAACAAAAGGACGGATCAAGTTTATTAATAAACTTTTGTGAAATCTTGACATGGGCTATGTACAGTCAGCAGGAAGAAAAAACCGCTAGCCTCCGACTAATTTCTCCCCAATTCGTGGCATAAATATGAGGCTGGTGCTAGTCGACACGTCTAGTTTATAATGGTATTATATTTTGCTTATGAGGTCGTCTATATATTAAAACTTGCACCAACTTCACTTTTTTCTTCCTAATGAGAACACCTATTTTTGACATTTTTTAAAAAGTTATTTGGATCAAATTTGCGCGGAATATGGTACAATGTACAATTTATATATTTCTCTCAAATTTTCATAAAGTTATAAGCAGTCAAAGTCTGCGGGCGCTAATGTTAAATGAATGAGACAGATATTTCATATCTTACCAAAATGTAATTAAGATCAATTTTCCTTTATTAATGCGTTAAAACTTAAAACGAAGTGTAAATGTTACTTTGTATCATAGTATTAACAGTGAAAATGTGTGCAAAGCGATTGTGTGTTGCAAAAAGAAAACATTTTCAGAAATTTTACTTGCGGTTTTGGATAGCGTGACGCAATACACAAATCAATTTACTAAACTAGATAACTTCAATTTATAATGTAAATTCAGTGAAAGTTTGATTATTTGACAGTATATTTGAAAATTAAAACCATTATTTCAATATGTAAATATACTTTATTCAACAAAACAAAAGTGATTGTTATGAAATTTAAAAAGAAATCTTTTTAAAGTAACACTCAAGCGTCACTGAAATTATATCATTTCTTTTAAAACTCATATTTTGAATTCACGAGATGCAAATGAAAAAGCATCAGTGAGTAAATTCTATATATTTTTTCACGTTGAAGTTGAAAATATTATGAATGCACTGTGATGTAAATATAAATAGAAGAAAAAAGCAAATTATGAAATAAGAAAAATCTATGTATATTTCAATTAATAGCAAAGCGTCACTCAAAATTTGATATCATTATTTTTAAGACCCATATTTCCAAATCATATCGAAATAAAGTGCTGCGCCACAAACTTTTAACCCGTTAAGGGTTTTTGTTCTGATTCCTTATACAGAATTTTAGGCAAATCGATTCATAAATACATTTTCAAACAACCGACACTTGAAAGCAAGATGGCGAGATAAATAGGCTAATGTACTTATAAAAGGTATTTCTTTTTCATTCTTCATACAGAATTTTAAGCAAATCGATTCATAAATACATTTTCAAACAGCCGACACTTGAAAGCAGGATGACGAGATAAGTAGGCTAATGTACTTATAAAAGGTATTTCTAAGAAAATTTACTGTCAAAATTTTTTGAGGTTTGGGATTAATTCAGTATTTCGAAACTTACTGCAATAACAAATTTTCAAGTTGCTATCTTATATATAAAAACTGACTTTTTAAAGGAAGTTGCAGATCAAGTTGATTAATAAATTTGATTGAGATCCTTGTATTGGTGCATACATCGAGTTTTAAGTAAAATCGCTCTGTAAGACTTTTTTTAAGATGTGAGTTTGACTCCTGATAAGGTAGATCTGTTATACATCTTGGAAATGAGTGCTACAAAAAATAGCTTTTTAACTCTTTATGAAAACTCTGTTTTATATATCTTCACCGTGTATGTGTCAATTTGCTCTTGCAGGAAAATTGTTAAGTGTCTAATTTGTTAAATCAATTTTATGTCTTTTGTCCACACAGTTTCCAAAAAGAGTACAAAATATATGTAGCAGTGGGTAATGGAAATCGTGTAGGTGTTACACACTAGATTATTTATTTATTTTATTTATTTATCTTTATTTATTTATTGATAAAATTGAAAAAATTCGCTAACTTTGTTTCAAAATATCGCTTTAAAGGTACTAACAAGTTCTTTGAAAAAAATTCTCATATTGAAAATGTACCCTCTTGAGAATTAATGTACCCTCTTTACCCACCCTTTAAGGAGATGCTCCTTCATATGCAAAAATTTTATCCTGGCTTCCTATTACTGTTAAAAATAATTCATTTTAACTTCACAATCATTAGTTAGTCTTCATTGTGTTCCTTTTATGTTGTCATATTAAAAATTATGATAAAACTGTGCGACAGCTCCACCTGTTAAGCGATATGCACCAAAAGTTGATTGACACCAGCTTGTTTCAAGGTTTAGCAAAATATCACTTTTTATCAAGTTCTGTACATTAATTCTCGTAATAGAGTAGACAGAAATTTTTTGTCACAAACAGATAGACATTTTCTAAAAATGATCAAATCATGTTTAGGACTTCTCAAAACATGTAAAACAACTTTAAAATGGAAATACAAAATTCTTACGAATCCAATACTTTCTTCTGTTTAATACAAAAATACGTAAAACGAATAGTTCATTGTTTTAACAGTTCCAAAATCTTTAAAGCAGCATTATTTTAATGTTCTAAAAATGTCTTCCTTTCCTTATTCCAGTGACCTAATAGTTCACTTTCTGTATCTAAAAAAGAGTGTAATATGAACTGCGTATATCCGTGATAGCATACTTTATGGGCATTGGAAATGTTTTCGAAGCAATTCAGAAAATTTGCTTAAAGCTAAAATGCCGATGAAGTAAATATTGTATTGGTTTAATTTGTTACGAGAGAAAATATAGCACTGCAAATTCATCTAGCAATAGATCAGTGTTGGTGTTCTGAATTAAGGCCAACTGAATACTCGAGGTCCCAGAGAAGGGTGGAATACTCTCTAATAAGGATCTCTCTAAAGTGTCCCTATCAGGCAATCATGTGAGTTTCGAAGAAAACCACCGAAAACTCCGAATGTCTAGGCCAATGAGAGCGACCAGGTTTTGAACATGGCATCTCCCCATCTTCCAGCAATAAATAGGATATTGTCAATAGAATAGAATATTAATAATATAAGCCCAATCAAGCAGAAATATAGGGGGGAAAAATTCTCATATTTGTAATTTCATTTTATATTTAACATAAAAATTGTAACACCTAAATAAAGAGTTCGAAAATCTACTTTACAATGACAAATCACTCTAAATTTTAGATGTAACAGTACAGGTACAGACTAATGTAGTCGATCGGGTCAAAAGTTAAATGTACACTTGAATCGCATTTTACAATTAAATACACATTTACCGTTGAAAGAAAAAGTTTCAAATTCCATCCCAACTAAAACTTAAACCATCATTTCTATCAGCAATCTTAACCAATTTTAGAATCTAGATCAAATACCATTAAACCAAATGTTAAAATATAAAATGTATGTTTGATGCTCATTTCAGAACAACTTGAAATTTCGATAAATTTTTATTTTAATATTTTATTCCTGTAAGTAAAGCACAGTTGAATTAGTGGGGGGGGGGGGGGAGGGAAGGAGAAGAAGGTGTAGACTATATATTTTAACCATTAGTAAAATTTTGTGTCCCTCAGAAATTTTGTGCCTAGGGCACGAGCCCCTGGTGCCCGTGCTTTAGTCAGGCCTTGCCCCTAAGTCCTTACTACGTGAGCGTGTATTGCCATCGGAATTAATGTAAAAATATAAGTACATCGAAATATAAGTAAGTCGGATGATAGAAAAGGGGTTAAATTCGAAATCACTATTTTAACTGAAGTTGGGGGTCCCCCCCCCCCCCTAGGGATTTACTCTCTAAGACCGTTACTGCTTGAGAACATATTGTCATTGGAGTCATATATATGTGCAAAGTTTCAGCTCAATCGAATTATAATAAGTGTGTTAAAATTTGAAATTCAACTTTTAAGTGGAGTTGGAGGTTCAGAAAATCCAGGACACCCCCCACCCCCTCTTTCTTCCTCCACCAACCCCGAAGTACGTTACTACTTGCATTGTCAATGGACTTATACATCTATGTGAAATTTTAGCTCGTTCGAATGAAATGAAGGGGGATTATAATTCGAAAACAAATTTTTGATTAAAGTTGGCGGCCCACGGCCTTCAGCTCTTCTTTCCCTCAAGCCTGTTACTGCTTGACAGTATATCGTCATCAAAATTATACATGTATGCTCAATTTCAGCTTAATGGGATGATGAGAAATGAGTTAAAATTCGCTTGTAAGATTTGACACTGATCGACAACAAATGAAGTTAAATATAAACGAGTAAAAAGTTGAAAATACATACCTTTTAAGCAAAATTTATCAACCTCTAAAAAGTTTTGTGATCGTAACTTGTTCAAATTCGATGTCTAAATCTTAACGTAATACTATTCATGTGTACCATGGTTGCAATTTATAATTTAATATGAATTATGTTATTTAAAGATTAAATGAGATTTTATTTCAGAATTATCATACATTTTGCATTATAATTACAAAAATATCTATGTGTATTTTTCGTTTTGTACATTACTTATTAACAGCAAATTATTTAACTTTTCTTATAAAATTATTAATCAAATATGTCTAAACCTTTTCTGAATATTCTTAAAACTTAAAATGTACCACCAGCAAATTCCAACTATATCCTGTAATGAGTCGGGGTTGATAACGTATCATAAAATTTCATTATACTATTTTCTTCAGGTAACAATCATCTTAGCATCTGAAATATATATATATTGATTCCTATGTCTTTAGAGCAGTATATATGTAAACATTCTCAAATATGTTTAAAAGAAATCTCTCTCTCTCTCTCTCTCTCTCTCTCTCTCTCATCCGAATTCTTTTATAAATCTTTTTACTCAAACTAGTTTTGCTACATATTTTCAATAGGGAACAATGTAATATTAGTCATATATAAAAATAATATAATATAATATAATTAAGACAATATCTTGTTTTAACTTTTGCTCCCCTTCTCCTTAAAAATCGCATTTTTAAGAAAACGAAAACTGTTTAAAAATATTATTTTGATTATGCCCTAGTTTAAATTATAAAAAAAATCTTTATTTTTACTTAAAATTTTTAATAAATAATTTAAAAAAATGATAACTTAAATTCACAGAAAATTTTATTTTCTGTGAATTTAACTTGAATTTAGCTTATATATACATATATATATAGGAATATATAGATGTAGAAATATATAAACAAATGAATGAAATTAAACCCCAAAAAACACTGAGATCTTCATCAGGGAGGTCCCTCAGTGTAGGGGTGGACGAGAAGTTTCTGAAAGGACAGTAGCTATAAGCTAATAACTATCCTTAGTCCCCAACTTCTCACCAAACAGAAAACCACCAATAACTGAAGAGAAATCAAACATACATATAATGTATAAAACTACTACATTTTTTTTATAAAATTATGAAATTGTAAAAGTTACAAAAATACATCAATTCATTTAGAAAAATATACAATACACTAAAGAATTACTGAAAGTAAACAAGAAAGTATAAAATGAAATAAAAATACAATCCTTCATCTGGAAAACAAACTAACTTCGGCCGACGGGGCTACTCGTCGGTACTTAAATATCGCCCTTGAATGAGAAAGTAGAACAAACCCAGGTAGGAACACTCTGGAAACTCACAGTTAAAAATTGGGACGGGTAACAGTTAATTTGCAAGGTTCATTTTAAGTCTTCAAGTTCATATTTTAAATCTTCTTTATTATTGCAAATAGTACGAATTCTTTTAAGCTGTGCGAACATAATATTTTTTTAAACTTTTCTACTGATATTTGAAAACCAATTAGTAAGACTATTAATTTTAAAATTAAAATCCTTTCTTTTATCATATAATCCAATGAGCCATTTATCTTCATTTCTCTTTATATTTAAATCTAGGAAAGAAATTTTATCAGTATCTGTACGGCTTAAAATTAATTCTTTAGGATATATTTTTCCAGAAATATTTTCGAAACAATTACAGTTAAAAACAATTAAATCATCAATATATCTGAAGAAAGTAATATTTATAAAAAAAATTTCAAAAAAATATAAAAATAAATTTGCGAAAGCACACGAAAAACTCGTTCCCATCGGGATCCCCCTCCGCTGTAAAAAGTAATCTTTCCCGTTAAAGAAAACCCTTTTGGTTTTCTAATCTATAAAACTTATATATTTATAAATTCATGTCAATAGTTTTCCACATATATATATATGTATATCACATTTAATAATTTGAAATTTAAATTCAATAAGTTTAAATTACATTTTAAGTTATTTATTAAAATTTTAAGTAAAAATACAAAATATATTTATTTATTTATTTATTTTCAGAGCCTGAAAACATTGTATACTAAAATCTATGTAGGCCTTAGCAGACTTATTTTCGGCAAAAGATAAATAAATTTTTAGATGAGTTCACGATTTTCACAGATTATTCAAAGAATTTGAAATATATAGAATTTTTCCTGGAGCAATATATAAACATGAAACATCAATTTAAAAAAGAAAAGAGCCTAATAAAATTTCTTTACATTTTCCACAAAATCGAATTTAGCATTTAATATATGTTATTGTTCTCTGTAAGTGCCATTTGAACCTGTTCCATAAATTATGATAAAACATTTTTTAAAAGAATGGGTTTTAAAAAAGGTGCATGGCACAAAGAAAAGGTTTCTTAAATAATAATCTTATTTCATGCGGTATATTTTCTTATTCAATGAATTCTTTTTTTTTTTTTTTTTTTCGTTTTGTCTTTGTCTTTGACTTATTTTTTTAACAATTCTGGAAGGCATATTCAAGTTAGTTTTAAGTTTCTTTCGTTTATTTTTTCGGAAGTGAAATAGAAATTTAAGGAATTCCTTTCACACTGTATTGAAGATTTCGTTGATTTTTCAGCCCCCCCCCCCCCCAAAAAAAAAAAAAAAAAAAAAAAATGGCTTTAAGTTAAAATACGCTAGTAAATGCAAAAATGTAACTGTATGATTCTTAGAAAATATTTTTAAACTTCATTTTAAATTGTTTTGCTAAAAATATGTTTCCTTTTAAAATTAAATTATAAATATTTTTATATCTGAAAGCGTTTAAAATTTTAAGCATTGTCAGTTTTCTAAATACTAAACTGGTGGCATTATATAAATACTATTTACTTATAACTTTACTTTGTACTAACAATGCTTTAAAATTATTATTATTATTCATTTATTTATTTATTTTTTTTTTTTTTTTTTTTTGCTGCAAATTATTGAAAAGAGGCAATTACATAATAAAATAAAATAATATTAATGTATATAATTGAATGAATAAATAAACGGCTGTATGAAATTAAATGCATTGAAAAAAATGTATAAGCATTTCTTTTTTCATGTTTTTCTTTTCTTTTCTTTTCTTTTTTCTTTTTTAAATAAAATTTATAAACAGTTTTTAAAAATATGAAAATATAACATTTGCTTTTACTTCATCAAAATTTATATACGTTACAAAAATATGTAATAATAATTTATAATTTCATGCATGTTTTATATTAAAAAAAAAAAGAAAAAAAAAAAAAAAAAAAAAAGTTGAATTTTTATTATTTAACAAATACAAAAGTATGACAAAATTTTATCGCACTTTTTAAGTTTTGTCAAGAAATTTAACAGAAATTATATAATCCTATTAATATGATTAACATAATATACCTAATAAAAATAAAACAATACTTTAATCATTTGCTGTAGAATGGTTTCCATTGAGATAGCTAAATGTACAGATACTTACAAATGTCAAATAAATTTTAAAAAGAACTAAAATTTTTATATTATTATAGCAGAGAAATTTATTTATTTATTATTTACTTTTAAACTGGCAATAAAAACATCATCGGTGGTTTGTGAATGAGGTTTAAAGGGCACTGAAGCTAAACGTCTAGAAAAAGTACTTTAGAACGGAATCTTATTGGTTAATTCTCTTATTTCGAGAAGCAACGTAGGTATCATGATAATAAATGCTCTATTTTAATATACTTTTTCTATACGTTTAATTTCAGTGTCCTTATGCGTCATTTATGACACAGCTAAAAACATTACGTTTAATTATGTATTCTAAGTTACAGAAATTGTATACATATTGCAATCTTAAGTTTTGACATGTAGCTTTTTCTTT
Organism: Salticus scenicus; assembly: GCA_963930645.1. NCBI lineage: Eukaryota > Metazoa > Arthropoda > Arachnida > Araneae > Salticidae > Salticus > Salticus scenicus. Next base: position 220,110,583 of record OZ005648.1, read on the forward strand.
TGCTTACTAGATTTTGCTGTATAATACTTTACAAACTTACTGGTGCATATAAGTTGTGTGTTATTTTTGTGAGATAAATGTGTAATATGGTCTTGAGCGATGGATGCCTGCGTTCATGGATGATTAGTATTGGTATTGAGATTAAGGCCGATTGGCTGCACTAGGGTCCTACGTCTAAAGGGGAGTGCTCTGTGTGTGTGTGTGGGGGGGGGGGGGTCTTTCTAAAGAATGAATGATTAGTGGATGATTGCTTTATGTATAAATTGAAGAAATGAATGATAATTATAACTATAAATGATTTGGTGTTCAAATTTATACAAATTAAAAGGTATTTAATCTTAGCCACTCTGGCGTGAATTTATTTTTTACTGATATTTAATTCAGGCTCTTTTATATAAAAATGCATACAATAAATAAATAAATAAAATATATTATGAAAAATTTCAACGAGAATTAATTTTCTCCTCTTACACACACATATATTTCCATATTTTGCAATATATCACCCAAACAATAACCTAAATTATTTGCTAGCAGGTAATTTCCTTCTGATAAAATTCAACAAAACCACATAACAGTTTTTGGTTCATATTGTATTAAAGGCAGAATTGACTTACGGCATTATATAGTACAGTCGGCCCCGCTTAAACGAATATCTACCGTTCCAACTATATTAATTCGATTAAGCGGGGTATTCGATTATACGGGGAAGACTAGAAAAACAAATACATGTTTAACTAGAAGGATTTTAAGCTTACATGAAAAGATAAATGATCGATACCTCTTTCTTATGTAAATATTTAACAAAACTTTTACTAAGTTAAAATATTATAGTAATTTATATGTGCAATTAATGCTAGAATAAATACAAAATAAATAAAGTATACTTACAATTTTTATTTTTAATCAAAAACAAAAAATAAAATCAGTTATGATTGATTATTTTGATATAGACTTAACTAAATATTTTTTCGATTTCTTTTTCTAAAGCACATAAATAGATTATAATCGCTTCGATGCGATACAAAATTACGATGAATAATGTTAAGGATTTTGCAACTTCATCTATCGTTGGAGGCGGATGTGCTTGTTCTTCTTTATCACTTTCATTTAAAGATTTTATTGAAAGATTAAACTTTTTATCTGTTTCTCCATCTTTATCCACCATCTATGAGATCATAAAGTTCTATTTGAATCATCTGAAAACTTTCAAAATTTGTGATTTCTAATTCCTGGAGATTGTTTGTATTTTAATTTCTAATTTCATCGTCAGTTGATGATTTTATAAATTTGTTTTATCACCTAGGCAGGAATACCGTCTCATGTTTAAAAGACTTTAGTCACGTAAGGTTTTTAAAAGAAGAACGGATTTTTTGAGAATGAGAGGAAAAATCTGCTCAGAAATAGAGAAATCTTATTTAAGAAACTTTGAGTGTTTATGCGATTAAGCGGGGTGGCGTTGTAAAAAAATATTTCTTTAAGCGAGGAAATTTAACATTACTTCTATGGGGTAAAAAATGGTTCTATAACTTTATATTCTTATAAGCGGGGTATTCGTTTATCCGTTACCCGATTAAGTGAGGACGACTGTAACATGATTTGCTAAAGCGCATTTAATGCTGATGTCAAGCGCTAAAACCACTCAATTATGTAATAAGTGACTGAGAAACAGAGATATTTCGAAATGTACCTTACGTTTCTTTTGAACAAAATCATCTGTAAATATTTTCGATGCCATTTAATTCCATCAGCCATAACCATAATCTAGAAAATGTAACTGTTTCAGTCTCAATGAAATAGTCGTTTATCCTTAATGGAATTTTGTATAAATTTTATGAATTATGAATATATATTTTTTTTTTAAATAGAGTTTTATTATACTTATATAAACGTTATAACAGCATATTTCTGAAAAAAAAAATTAATTAAATTAAATATGAAGACAGAAAAATTTCAAAGTGAAGCAGAGAATTTTCTCATTAACAAAATAAATTTCTAACTCATTCGATTTGACTCTCAATTCTGGAGAGAGAGAGAGAGAAAAAAAAAAGTGAGAATTTTTCTTAAATTAAATTATTTTAAATTTTATAAATCATTCCGCACTAGTGCTAAAGGTTTTTACCACTTATTATAAGTAAGAAATAAGTATCCAAAACAAAAAGGTTAAAAAAAAAAAAAAAAAAAAAAAAAAAGCTGGCATTTCTTTTGAACAAAATCATGTACAGAATGGTTATAAATAAATTTTCTCTTTAAACGGCCTCCTGTAGCCAAAACAGATTAGTAGATTGCCACCAAAATTGCTATTTACATGTTTCACGAGATGCACTCTAGGAATTATATATATACAGTGGGTATTCAAATTATTAGAAAAACTTTTTATTTTTACATTTTTCAGACTTTCTAAAAAAAAAAAAAAAAAAAAAAAAAAAAAAAAACTGGACAAAATAGCTCGAGACTTCAGACACGCAAGGAACATTTAAAAACTCACATTTTCCCCTATCGATTTCGTTTAGCGTGCAATTAGGGGATCGACCACAAATTAAAGAAGAATGAATATACTTTGGATCACCCTGCATCATAAAAAGCTACAAAGGACTTGTAACTTTAACATATTCTTGCACATACTTATGTATAATATTTGTATGTTTTGTTTTGGTAAGGGAATTGCGTAATTATTATGACAAATATATATATATTTTTTTTTTTTTGTTTTACTTATAACTAGAACGGATTTCCATAAAACTTTACAAAATTTGCAGAAAATTTGACAAAACATTAGAAAAACATTTTCCTGAAATATAAAATTCCCACATGTAATATTCGTTGAGATATGAGTATTTATATTTTATATTAGCAAATATTGTTATACTGCGCATATGCGAAAGATATAAAAATTTTATTGCATAGGTTGTAAGCTAGATATATTGAACAACTTTTGTCAAAAGCTCATTTGAATAGAGTAAAAATTAAGCAAATTTTCAGCAAAAGAACGACCTAGATTTTAGGTATTTTCTAGAGTTGAAATTTTATAAAGGGTTTTACCCATGTCAAATAATTAATTTGAAGATCCAGTTATTTCGATCACGTTGCAAAAATTCTTTTTTGTGAAAAAACCGTTATGAACTCACAAATCTTAGTAAATAAATAAAATATGTTAAAGTTATAAGCCTAAAAGGCACTACACTGCAACGGTTACAACTATTCGAATAAAATTGCTACCATTTGGTAACTGGATAATTCAGTTATTGTTTGCGCAAGCTTAGCTCTTTTTAGGTAGATTTCTTATAGGAGATCTACCTATTGGAATGGTTCTCATGACACGACTTTTTGGAAAATTTCTTCGTATAGTCACCGACCATGATCCCTAGAACCCAAAATCACCCTCCGTTCAAAAGTTTATATATATATATTTATAACGCTTTTTCCCCTGTTAAGTTGTGAACACGATAACTGGAGTAATTTTTATTTAAATTTAACCAACTTGGGATATGTTGTCGGTACAGTAAAAATCTCGGTCAAGTTCGTAGATGGGGTGTTCAGCTCAAAGGGGCTGGAAATGGTGGGGGGTAGAAATTTTAATTTGCCCATAATTTCTTTAATATTGAAAATAAGAAAATACTTCAAATCAGGCGAATTACCGCCTTACCCTAAAGAACAACTTTTATATTCAAACTTTTTCGATAACTTCAATTGCTTAAAAGTAACAAGTTAAAAAATGATTTTTCCTCAATTGTAATGAAGCCGACTTTTCCTTTAGCTTTAATTGCTTAAATTTATGAACTGATGCTTACGTCACGTGCAAACGATAATAAAAAGATCACTGAAAATATAAAAACCATGGTAACAGCTTTAATTAATCATTTAAAAATATTAAATTAAATTAATACGTTAGTCTTGGTAAAAATATCGTTTGTGGTGAATGTCGTAAAAGTGTAAGAAAAACTCAAATAATTTGTGTTTTAATATTTCGATATTAAAGAAATAACTCTTATGCGAATAAACTTTTTTAGCCAAGAGAGACGATTTTCATCAATGTACGGGTAGCTAACAAGAATGTACCACTCCTGACTTTCAAACTGTTTAGTCATCACTTTCTAATCTCTTTCTCCCGCGTGCTGCGAAAATGTATATGTATCTTCACTGATAAAAATGTAATCGCTATGATCGGAGCTCTGTTAAAACGCTCCGTGATAGTAGTTATTATAATTAATCTTCTATTATAAATCATATAACGCATCTAATCAAGAATAAAATTTTGTATCAACAAGAAGCTAATTTTATGATGGATCTGAAATTAGAAAATAATACTTAACATAAATTAATATTTTCTCCATACACACAGTTTATTTTCAGATGCCGATTGAAGAAGTTTTATTGCTGTCTCTCTGTATACAACATTACGGACTGGTGAGAAGGTGAGTACAAATTCTTGCCTTCTTATAAAGCTTCTATGATCATTAACTTTTAAGTTATTCATAAACACATCAGCTCTCTAATAAAAACAGAATATTAAATAAAATATTATTTATATAACTGTATTAGAACTAGTGTGCGCTATGCGCTATCTAATCTATTAAAATTGACTATTCACAAGAGATGTATGAGACTGAGTGTCTCAGTTCTATTCAGTTTCAGTAAATAGCCCTATAGGCAATTTGAACAACAAAAAAAAAAAAAAAAAAAAAGAGAGCTGAATTATATAAACAAAAATATATGATTACAAAAGAAGAAATGAAAATAAAGAAAGTGTGTGTAGTAATGATAAATATATATATATAATTGGTGTATTAAAATATTATAAAGGTATCATAAAATATATATATAGAAAAAAAATATATATATATACATATCTGTTTAACAGTCATCCATAATGATTAAATATATACACAGATATTTTTGAATATAAATAAATAAATTAAACTTCAGTTGTGAAAAGCAAAATAATACAAATAAAAGTAAAAATGGCGTCGTCAATGAAGGACATAACATTAGTTGAAAAACTAAACGCTAACAATTATGATTTATGGTGTTTTAAGATTGAAATGCTCCTCATAAAAGAGGAATTATATAATGTTATAACTGATCAACCCCCAGATCCTCTGACTGCTGAATGGCAGGCAAAAGATAAAAAGGCAAGAGCCTTAATAAATTTATCAATTGATGACAGCCAGATAATAAACGTGCGTCATTTGACCACCGCTAAAGCAACTTGGGAGAATTTCCAGAACATTCATCAGAGATCGAATCTAACAAACAAATTATTCTTGCTACGAAAATTATACTCAGCTAAACTGGCTGAGAATGGGAACCTCATTGACCACATCACAAACATTTACCAAATCAGAGACAAATTGTTAGCAATAGGTGAAGAGATACATGACCAACATTTGGCGGCACTCATGTTGTGTTCTCTCCCCCCCCTCATACGATACATTCATAACTGCTATTGAGAGCAGAAATGAACAGGAATTGACAGCCGAATTTATACGAAACAAATTAACAGATGAATACATTAAAAGATCACAAAACAAAAACACTCAGGGAGAAAACGCATACAAAATGCAGGTTAAAAACAAAACACAGACTGGCAAATATTGCACTTACTGCAAAAAATCCTCACATACCCGTAATGAGTGTTGGCACTTAAAACCCAGAGGAGGTAACCCACACCGCAGTAACAATAATTTCAATAACAGTAGTGGGAACAGTACTAAATATAGAGGTAAACAAAAAACACAGTTAATAAAAGAGACAGAAAACAAACTGAAAAATTTAACTTTTATTATAGACAAAACTGAAAATGATAGTTTCGTTGTCGATAGTGGAAGCAGTGCGCATGTCTGCAACGATTTACGTAAATTTACATGTTTAAGAAGTGACGAAAAAGTAAATGTGATGTTAGCAAACGGACAGACCGTAGTTTCTCAGGGACATGGGGACATAAATATAGATGTAGTTAACTCCGATAGAGAAACGAACAGTATTACATTAAAGGATGTATTATACATCCCTGACATGGCTACTAATTTGATCTCCATAAAGAAAGCAACTGAGAATGGCTGCGTTGCCATATTCAAAGACAAAAAATGTCAAATTAAATACAACAACAAAACATACATTGAGGCTAACTTAACCGATAATTTATATGAGATAAAAACACATAAAAATTTATCGGAAAGTATAAACATTGCAGAAACATGCAATGATAAAAATTGTATTAGAATATGGCATCAGCGGTTAGGTCACAAAAATTATCAACAGATCAGGGAGCTCACCGAGAAGAACATGGCGACAGGAATAAATTTAAATAAGTGTAAACATAATGAGGAATGCGAAATATGTATAATCTCGAAACTAGAAGATGACTCATATCCAAAAAAGGCTAATTACCGAGCGAACAGACCCCTAGATCTAGTCTATTCGGATATATGCGGACCTTTTCAAACGTCGACCGTAGGTGGTAAAAATTACTTCTTAACGTTTATTGATGATTTCAGTCGATATACGTTTACTTATCTATTGAAATATAAAAGTGAAGCATTCGAAAAATTTAAAGAATATCATGCGTTAACTGCGAATAGGTTTGGAAGGAAAATAAAAATACTCCGCACTGACAATGGTGGGGAATATACAAGTAAAGAATTCGAAGAATTTCTCACCAATGAGGGAATAGAACATCAACTTATTGTACCTCACTGTTCACCTCAAAATGCCGTTGCGGAAAGAAAAAACAGAACCTTAGTTGAAATGACTAGGTGTTTACTAAAACAGAGCGGATTACCAAATAAATTTTGGGGCGAAGCAGTCATGACTGCAACTTATCTGCAAAACAGATTACCCACAAGAGCTTGCGACGTAACACCGTATGAAAGATGGACAGGAAACAAACCAGATCTTTCAAATATTAAAACTTTTGGTTGTAAAGCATACACATATACTCATAAAATAAATAGAAGGAAACTAGACAGCAAGGCTAAATTGGGTACATTTGTGGGATATGACCTCAGAAGCAAGGGATATAGAATTTACATAGATGATAATGTAAAAATATGTAGAACGGTCAAATTCATCGAAACAGATCAAATGCGCGAAATAAGTAATAGCAATGACGATAATCAGTTACTAATGAATGAAAATGAAAATGAAGCCGGTACTGGTAAAATAAATAGTAAATCATCCTTTCCGGTAGTTTTAACTGAACAGAATCAGGAATTAGATCACATTGAGGAACCAAATTTACAGAATGAGGAAATTTCAGATCAAAATATTCCCAGAAGATCAGAAAGAGTCAACAAAGGCGTTCCACCTGATAGATTCGCTTTGTCAACAGATACCTTGAAAGTAGTCGAACCTAAGACCTTTCGTGAAATATTAGAATTGCAAAACCCTGTAGAAAAAGAAAATTGGCTAAAAGCAGCCAAAGATGAGATTAATTCACTCAAAGAGAATAATACATGGACATTAGTAGACCCTCCACCCAACGCACATATAGTAGGTTCTAAATGGGCGTTCAAAGCCAAATACAATCATATGGGAGAAATTCAAAAATATAAAGCGAGGTTAGTGGCAAAGGGATTTAGCCAAAAATACGGAGTGGATTACGATGAGACATTTGCCCCGGTGGCGTCTCACACAACTATCAGATCATTTTTAGTCATGGCTCTATACAATAATCTAGAATTAAATCATTTAGATGTAAAAACCGCGTTTTTGCATGGGGAATTGGAAGAAACAATTTACATGTCACAACCAAAAGGATTTATAAATCCCGGGGATGAGAAAAAGGTCTGTAGATTAAAAAAGGCAATCTATGGTCTCAAGCAGGCAGCCAGAGCCTGGAACTTGAAAATAAATGAGACATTAATTAATCTAAATTTTACACAAAGTCAAGCTGATAAATGTCTATATAAAAGAAATATTAACGGTAGAAAAGTCTACGTGCTAGTGTACGTAGATGATATTTTAATCGCTGGAACTAAGAACGACATAAAAGAAATTACTGAAAAACTCAGCCGCGAATATAAAATTACTAACCTAGGGAATGTAGTTAATTATCTAGGCATAAACATTACTAGACCGGATAACAATACATTGTTATTAGATCAAACCAATAAGATTAAACAATTAATAGACAAGTTTAACTTAACAGATTCAAAACCTACTAATATCCCAATGGATACAAATTATTTAAAAATTAATGATAACGATAATTTTTTGCCAAACAATACAGACTATAGAAAAGCAGTAGGGGCATTATTGTACATTTCCACAACATGTAGACCAGATATAAGTGCGGCTGTCAACTTTCTGTCCAGACATAATGAAAATCCCAGGAAATGCGACTGGGAAGCCGTTAAAAAGGTCATGAAATATCTCAAATCTACGACAAATTTAAAGTTAGCGTATAATAAAAACGCAGCACCAGTTTTAACAGTATATGCGGACTCAGACTATGCAAATGATCCAGGTGACAGAAAATCTGTCACAGGTAATATTTTCTTCATTGGAGAGAACCCAATATACTGGGTGTCCAAAAAACAAAGCAATATAACATTATCTACCGCTGATGCAGAATACGTTTCTGCCAGCAATGCAGCTCAAGAAACTGTGTGGCTGTTGCAACTGCTAAATGACTTAGACATGAAACAAGAAAAGCCAATTGTAATCTTCGAAGACAATCAAGCATGCATCAAACAAATCGAAAGCAACAAATACCAATCACGCACGAAACATGTGGACTTGAAATACCATTATATAAAAAAACTGTATGAAAATAAGACAATAAAATTGCAATATATTGATAGCAGCAACATGACTGCCGACATCATGACGAAACCATTACCAAAGACAAGTCTACTTAAACTCAGAAAGAAACTGAACTTACTAGATTACAGCGAAATATAAAACAAGTAGGGGTGTCGTAAAAGTGTAAGAAAAACTCAAATAATTTGTGTTTTAATATTTCGATATTAAAGAAATAACTCTTATGCGAATAAACTTTTTTAGCCAAGAGAGACGATTTTCATCAATGTACGGGTAGCTAACAAGAATGTACCACTCCTAACTTTCAAACTGTTTAGTCATCACTTTCTAATCTCTTTCTCCCGCGTGCTGCGAAAATGTATATGTATCTTCACTGATAAAAATGTAATCGCTATGATCGGAGCTCTGTTAAAACGCTCCGTGATAGTAGTTATTATAATTAATCTTCTATTATAAATCATATAACGCATCTAATCAAGAATAAAATTTTGTATCAACAAGAAGCTAATTTTATGATGGATCTGAAATTAGAAAATAATACTTAACATAAATTAATATTTTCTCCATACACACAGTTTATTTTCAGATGCCGATTGAAGAAGTTTTATTGCTGTCTCTCTGTATACAACATTACGGACTGGTGAGAAGGTGAGTACAAATTCTTGCCTTCTTATAAAGCTTCTATGATCATTAACTTTTAAGTTATTTATAAACACATCAGCTCTCTAATAAAAACAGAATATTAAATAAAATATTATTTATATAACTGTATTAGAACTAGTGTGCGCTATGCGCTATCTAATCTATTAAAATTGACTATTCACAAGAGTGAATAGTTTAGAACGCCGGTTTACGCAAGAATTTAAAATTTACGAATGAAATTGAGAGTAATACGTTAGAGCTTCCAATATGTTGGTCTGTGAAGGGATATGAGGTTTTTGCGTGGGAAGAAGATATAATGTCGTCAAAGCTGCCATTTGTCATCGCCAAGCTCGCCAAATTTTGTCATCAAATAAAGAATTTCGTCACCAAGTCAAAACTTTCGTCGTCAACTATCAAATTTTGCCGCCAAATCACAAATTTCATTGCTAAGCCGCAAGTTTTGTCACCAAATTGTATATCTTTATGGCTTCTATTTGTTGAATTATTATGAACTTGCATGTTAAAAAATTGAATCATTTACTGACCATTAAATCTAGCCTAAAATTTTAAGTAGCATGAATAGTAGTAGTTGATAATTAAATCTCTTAAAAACAGAATAGCGACGTAAATAATGCAATGTGTGGGAGCAAAGCCATTGACTAAGTATGTGTTAAATGCATATGTAATATTTCTTTACTTTTGCAACATTAACTTAAAGGAATCTACCTTTGCCTTTAAGCTTGCCGAAAAGGGATATTTTTTGTAATGCTACCATCTGCATGGGAACAAATATAACTTACTTTTTGTATGCCCTTAGTAGCGGCGAAATATTTGTCTCCTTGATTATTTTGTTTCTAATACTTATTTCTTAGCAAAATAAGTACTCTAACCCCAGTAAAATAGCGGTGCTGGTCAGCATTGACCATAGCTGGATAGGCCATTATCTAACGGCTTTCCTTCCCCTCCAATACCTACACAGAGTTTAAAGTGTTAATAATTTTTTCTATATATCTGTTTTTTCTTAGATTAGAAAAATTAAAGTATAAATGTAAATAAATAAATAAATTAAACTGGATATTAACACTTTGCTCGCAGGTAACGTAAAATTACGTTTTTCAGGAAGAACGAGCCCCGCCTTCAAGCGTTCCTCTAAAGAGATACTTTACTTTAAAAAAAGATTTTACATGTTCGTGTTTAACACTTTATATGCTGCTGTTGCATATATATGCCAGTGACATTTATAGATTCAATTACTAAGAATAAAATTTGAATCATTTAAACATGAATAAGTTAACTCATTTTAATAAATAATATAACGTTTTACAGGAACGCCTAAGGGCGGGGCTTAGTGTTCAGAATAGGAAAATTCCCCGACGACAATTTTTAAACTTTTCAGAACTTTCAATTTCAGAGATTGGCCGGCATTAGACATTAATGATCAAATCGAAATAAAAAGTTCGACTTTTACAGTAGAAAGTCATGGTTGGACAATAGTAGGCTATGTCTGCCAAATACCGCTGTACTACTGGTAAATTTTAAGAACCTATAATTAAATCCAATTTGGTCATTTATTTTGCTCAACATTGATAATTCAATGTAAAAAGATGATAGTGCCACTCAAATATTCCAGCTTGTTCAAACATGGAGATGGAGGCCATAAATGAGCGACTGCAGAAATACAATTAACCCGTTAGTAGTCGCTAGTTGGTCGATTCGCCGCCCATTTCTTCAGTGTTTATTCAACAGCCATTAAAAATTTTTAGAAGTGGCATTTGATATACATAATCAACGATTATTCGAGTCGATTCAGCTTTTATGTATATCAAATGCCACTTCTAAAAATTTTTGGTGGCTGTTGAATAAAAACTGAAGAAATGGGCGGCAAATCGACCAACTAGCGACTACTAACGAGTTAATATTGGAAATGTTTTACATTATTACGCATTAAAAAAAATACCATAAATTCGCATATGAAAAACAACACAAATTTATTTCGACATTTGCAGGGAAAATATAAATAAATAAATAAATAAAGTGTCTCCAAGTGATAGAGCCAAATGTAGAAAGTTACTAAATATGCAAATTTTATCATGATTGCGCTTTTAAGTTACACTGAAATTAAAATTCTGAAATGAGAATTTCATCTGCTTTCACTATCTAACGACACGAGTTTGAATTTCTCTCAAATTTAACATTGATGTAGTTATTGTGCGTGCAAAATCATTATCTGAGTTAGAAAGGCGAAAGATTGAGAAATTATACAAAAATAAACTGTCTGCTGTCAATTGTAAGAGCAATTAAACGTTCTAATGAGGTGGTAGAAAATTATTTGAATTCCCATGGGACGTACGGAATCAAGAAGCCTACTGGTCGCATTTCAGTGCTAACATCAAGCTTAAACCTTCCAAGATTCACTAGATAAACAGCTGCAACACAGGTATCAGATAAATAGCTTTTTCTCAAAACACAGCGCTTTGCGTACTAAAAATGCAAAGACAAGCTAAACTCACTGAGCTGAAGAACAACTGGAGGAAATGCTGGACCGGTTTTTGCGTGCCGTTTTTGGAAGGTTTGCCTTCCGAGCGTTGCACGGCAGAAAGCATTTGATATCTTTATATTTCAAAGTAAAATTGTGTAAAGGTTGTCTGTTCGAACAAAAATATGCTAAACATGATATTACAACTTTAAATTTTAATTCTTTAAAGAGTATAATAGTAATAGACGACCCGACAAATATTGCCTGCCGTGCAAGGTTTGACTCTGTACAGCAAATGGTTGCAGAAAAACTGGCACACACGAACACTGTGTGAAGGTATTGGAAGTATTTGCTCCAGTTGTTCTTCAGCTCAGTGGCTAAACTAACAACACTACACAAAACTAAGAGAGTTAATAGGATAAAGTATCACATCATGGACAGGACTTGATTAACTTCATGTAAGGCTCGGAGCACACATACTTTTCTGCCTCCCCCCCCGCCCCAACACTGTCCACCAATCAGCAAAGGTACGTATATATCTGTAAATGGGACGAAAATGACAGAAATTTGCATTTTATGATAAAATTTTTGCCATTTTTAGGGGCAAAAAAGCGAAATGGCATTTTCAAGGTCCGTTTTGGGGGCTCATACTACTCTGGGCCCGGAACACGTTTCGCGTGTGTTCCTGAGTTAATCTGGCTTTGGTTTTGAACTCAAAATTGGCATAAAATTATCTGGAATGATGAAAAAAAATAATCTTGTCGGGTCAGGTGGTAGAAAAAAATTTTGATATGACCTTAAAAGAAATAAAATATGTTTCTGTAAGCTACAGTAAGGAGAGGGGAAGGACTAACCATCTGGAGGAGATTTAACACAAGTGGAAAATTACCAGTAGCCTTCCTAGAAAGTTAGTTAAATGCACAAAGTATCTGGAAATGTAGAAGGATTACCTGTCACCTCTTTTAAATTACAAAATGACTCAACTGCACAATTTCAACAAGGTAATGTTCGGCCTTTAATGTAAATTCGACCTAGGAGTGCCAATGGAATCCCTGTGATGAATTGGCCTCCTCTCCATGTTCTCCAGACTTCAAACTGATGGACAACATGTAGGCAGAAGTTGCGCGTAAGGTATGTGACATGGTTGGCACAGTACCATTCAGTATCAGAGCTCAAACTCGCAATCCTTAAAATTTCGGAAGATATATCTATACAACTCTTCTATCCGACCAATGCCTAATCGTACATTTGACATCATTGCTAAAAATCATTAATTTATTGGTTGTTAAAAGCACGATCTGAGTTTATTTAGAGGTATGGCACTATCAATTTGAGAAACTCGATTGTCAATTTTTTCTTTTGCAATTTTCTTCAAGCATATAAGATATGTATGAAGTTTGAAACTTTTCATTTGTTTTAATCTCTCTCTTTGAAGATCTATATCCCCCCCCCCAAAAAAAAAAAAAAAAGTTTATTTTTATACAATAAATTTTGTTAATTGCAAGCATTTATGTGGGCTCTGTCATTTTGAGACGCACCTTATAATGAAATTTTATAAAGTATAACTTATAGCGTACTGCAAAAGATCATATAAAAACTTAAATTAAAAGAATATTTACAGGAATGTATAAATTTACTTACAACTTTTATAAAATAATAGATTTTAAAATTTAAAGTTTAACTTTTCTTTTTTTCAGTTAGAAGTATATTTTTATAATAAATGTTTGAGGAAGTAGTTATTAGCTGATACTGGTAGCAGGAAATGTTTTATATTTTCTATGTACCTAGTAATCGAATATGGAAGTAGAATTTGAGAAAAGGGAGCTTTGAGATTTAAAAATTAAAAACACATATTTAAAGTTATTTTATTACAATATCCGAAATTGAAACTATCTGTTGTAAAAGTTTTACTAAATCAGAGTGGAAATCTCTATTCGTCCCTTTTTGTAAAAAATCTTTTAGTATAGTAACTTTTAGAATAAAGATAACGTTTTTTGTTTTTTGTACAAAATAAATTAAATTTTTTCTAAGTCATTCCACATATCAATACGTAAGAGAAATGAATACGATAATGATAGGAAATATTTTAAACCTTTTAATCCTATAGCATAATGCTAATGAAAATTTACGCTAGAAGCTGATTCAGTTTTATCGCGAAATGGATTGAGATCTATTAAGCACCGAACAATGAAAAAAAAATTGGAGCTATTTCAAAACAGTTTCATTAATGGTTGTTCTTTCTTTCATATTTCTCATCATAAGGATAATAAGAAACAGAACAATACAGAAGAGATTATCGAAAAGAAAGAACACAGACCATGCCAAATTTTTCTTTTCGCCATGTTTCGTACAATTTGCTGCTGAATCTATTTCGCGTGATTGGTCGGAAGAATGGTTCGTAATAAAAGGAAGTCGCGGCGAAAATCTTCGCTGGGGCGCGGTTCGAGGTTAGGCCGACGCAAAAACTATCGGAATTACTAGAGCGCGATAACAAAAGAACTGACCCGCGATTCAAACAGGAAAGAGATGGTGTACCTAGAAGTGCTAACTGTAAAAAATCAATAATAAGTAAACGACTTCGTAAAAAAAAAAAAAAAAATAAATAAATAATAATAATAATAATTATGGAATTTAATAATGTCAGTAATGGGGGATAGTCATGGGGGCCGTGGTAGCCCAGTCGGCAGAGCACCGGGCTCGTACTAGAACGATTGCAATTCAATTTCTCAATTCTCAACTTTTATATTCATTTATCCGGATTTATTTTTGCTATTTGCTAGCGCAAATTTTTCGATTTACCCTCTTCTCTGGTCACTATATTTAAAGGAATTAAAATAATAATAATTATTATATTTTATATCACCTTATAACTAAAAGCTTTTTTTAAAAAAATCCAAAATTATTCAAAATTTCACTTTGGTTCCCCGCTGCCGTCGGCAAAAACTTCCTCACTCGCACTATTTCGATTCTGGGACCTCATCTTATTTTCACCTTTATCGGATATTTCAGTTTAAGTGCTTATTGGACGACTGGTAGCGTTGCTATTATTCAAGAACTATGTTTTTACAGATGGCTATACATCATTATTTATTGAATATTTTAGTTTTGGCATAGTGTTTTAACGAGACTTAGTATCACATACTTAAGAAACCATTTTTGGGAAAAGTGAGATTTTAAACAATTAAAGGTCAACAACTGCTTATAACAACCAAATATTATTTCTATAATTAGTTACAGGAATTTTACGCATATAGTATTACAATATGCTGTGAGTGGTATATCAACTCTATGAGGAAAAAAAAAAAAAAAAAAAAAAAATGAAGTTTTTTTTCTTATTTGCATCAACTTAATGTGCTTTAAGGCTAATTCAAAAACTAATATAATGTTTTTACTTTGCTTTAAAAAAAATCAAACTTCCATAGGTGGTTGTTTATTAATTAATTCAAATCTTTCTTTGGAATTTGATCATTGTAATCATGTGATATACTTTCTCTCTCTCTCTCTCTCTCATACACACACACATACACTTATATATATAGATGCATATAGATATATATAATTATTTAAAAACTGACTGAACAATTTGGAACATTAAGGTAATTTATCAAAATTGTCCTATGCAGTTCTGTAAGCAACCTATAAATCTTCTTAAACATACCATAATATCAACCAGGATAATAAATATTTACCTATTTTTCAACATATAACAGAAATTCGATTTATCAATTTTACAACCGCAATAATAATAATAGAAAAAAATTTGGTGTGACTCCATTCGACTTTCCGAACTTTGAGTAATTAACGGTTTTGTAGATAAAGTAAAGTAAGATGAGTTTTTAATTAAACAAAAGAAAGAAAATTATAATAGGGTGTTTGAGTATTTTTCTCCATATAGTACACGATGTTTAATTTAACGCTACTGAACTTTGAGCCCATAGATCATAATGATCAAGAATTTTTTCTTGTGTCCCAGTAAAAAGCTATAAATGCTAGATTCACCAAAATTCTTATAGTTAGTGCAACAGTGACTTGTAATATTCATATAATTTTTTAGCTCAATTGAATAAGGCGTTTAGACGCTATCGCACTTTTAAAAATTTGATCCCTTAGGCCTTAATGATAAAGAATGTTTCTTTGTGTCCCTGTAAAAAAAATGTCCGTGCTAAATTCACCAAAATCTATTCAGTTCGTGCAACTGTGACCTATAACATGTGTATAAATTTTTTGCTCAGTATAATAAGGCGTTTAGACGCTATCACACTTTTAAAAATTTGGCCCCGGGGTCATAGTGATAAAGAATTTTTCTTGGTGTCCCTGTAAAAAAACTATACGTGCTAGATTCACCAAAATCAATAGGGTTCGTGCTACGGTAACTTACAACATACGTACCAACTTTCAGCTCATTCGAGTGAAGCATTTAGACGCTAGCGTATTCACTCACACACATACATACACCATCGTAAAAATAGTGAAAACGGAATCAGGGGACCTCAAAACGTATAGAAATATCAAAATCTATTTTTGACATGATTACAATACTTTCCTTACATAGGTATGTTCGTAAAGTAAAAATACTACAGTGTGCTTTAATTACAAATACCTATATACGTAGAACAACATAGTTATTATCATTTTTATAAGCATATGTTTTATTAGAATGTAATATAGGCTTTTTAATAAAATAATAATAATAATAACAATAAAATAAGAAGAAGAAAGAAAAGATTTTTTTTTTTTTTTCAGCTAAACTTTAAACAATGCGAGATATTTGAACTATTATCATATCGAATTCCGTAATGGTTCATTGCTTTAACGGAAGGTCGCATGGCCGAAAAATGTATCTTATCATTTTAGAATTGTAATACATTTACAAAAAACAACTTCCTCGCATGTCGTGACTAATTGTTTGTCTTCACAACTGAACTTGAGATCCTCCTACTTAGGATATTTTCACAAAAACAACCTTCGTTACACCTCGATGAGTACATCGGATTTGAAACAAACGACTACCATTGCATTAAAATAAAAAAAATAAAAAACTTTGAATTTTGTGGTAATACTTTTGTTTTCTTTTCTTTTTTTCTTTATTTATATTTATATTTATTTTTATTTTAGTTTATCGGTGAAATATGAAGTTTAAATCATATTTGAGAAAATAAAAACTAACTTTCTTCTACATTTTCCTATACAAATTTACGCAGTACAAATTACTTATCAAAATTATTCTCCGTGATGAATGCAGACGATTTTCGACGATTTTCATATCACAGATGTATATTACTCAGTTTCAAAATAAAATCAATTTTATGCCCTGTATACAATATCTCAAAAATTCTTTTTTCATTTCTTTCTTTTTTTTTTTTTTTTTTTTTTTTTTTTCAAATTAAAAAATGATAACTTTGTTTTAAATTATTAAAGATCTATGATTCAACCATTCGTTTTAAAGATATTCACGAGTTCCTTTTAAAAATACTCGTATTGAACATTTAACACCCTCAGCGGGTATAAGCAATGCATTTACATGTACAAAAAAATATTCGTTTTCTAATTAATTTTTACTTTCCGAACATACATATGTAAGGAAAGTATTGTAATCATGTCAAAAATCCGAATTCGAGATTTTGGTGTTTCTATACATTTTGAGGTTCCCTAAGTCCGTTTTCACTATTTTTTTTTATAATAGTTATGTATGTATGTATGTGTGTGCGTGTGTGTGTGTGTGTGTGTGTGTGTGTATGTGTGTATTTATGTGAGTACACAAGTACGTTAAAAAGAATTCAAATTAGGTTTAGGAGCAGTTTTATTTAAAAATTTGGGGTGAGGGAACCTACTGTTCCTTTCCTCCCCACCTCCGTTTGAATATAGTACCTACAGAACTTTATTTAGAATTTATATAGAATTTAAGGCTGTTGTTAAATTTAACAGTTTACTCCAAATTATTCAGGCAATTTTTATCCGCCCTGCTTCTTGAACCTTAATAATCTCGATCTAAGTTTTCAAGTATATATAAATTTCAAAATACATCATTTGAATTGACTGCAATTATTTGTTTGTAAGTTACGCGCTGATAACAAACATACACAAAGATAAGTCGTTAAAAACTTGAGTTTAGTATTCAAGGAATCTCAAAATGCGTAATTATACAAAAAAAAAAAGAAAAAAAAAAAAAATAGGACATGCACTTAAAATTTAACTTAAAAAATACTTTTTTTACCATATGCATATCAGTAATTAATTTTCATTATTGATCAGTTTTCCGGCAATTTCCAAATCTCTTATATTCTAGTACTTTCGCGTAGCCTTGTAAACGAATGGTGAATGACTTTTATACCCCCATTCTACACTTTTATACACATAAAAATTATATGTTCGTTTTTTTTTTTTTTTTTTTTTTTTTTTTTTAAGTGCATCGTATGAATGTTAAACTGTGCCGATCAAAATATTCGCCCATAGACGTAATGTATTTAAATTCTCCTGGATGTCCCTGTACACAAACCATTTGCTTGATCTCAATGAAACTATTAGTGTATCATCCCTACATGATGCAGATTTATACTACCAAGTTTGGACTTTATGCTACTTATTTGTTCTTGAGATACGCTGATAATATACAGACCTACCAATAAAAATCTGATTTTTTGATTCTGGGGACGTATAAATATAACAAAAACTCAATTTCGAAAATTTAACCCAAAAACTTTATATTTTCTCTACCATTTATACGGGTAAGAGAAAGTAAAAAAACAAATAACAGTAAATAATGAAATTGAAATCTCTTTTACAAATGTTTGTAATTTCGCCTCACAATGGTTATTTTTCTCATTTTGTAACAAATAGTGGAATATTTCATAATTTATGATTGGTGCAAGATTTTCCTGTGTGCGCGCATGCGCGTGCATCTGTGAGTTTACATGCATGTGTTTATATGCAACTATAACTATATTTCGTAGTATGAAGAAGTGTTTTAACTTATCCTTTATTCCAGGTTTCGAGTGACAATATTTTTATCACAAATTAAAAACACTAGATTTTGTAAGCTGAATTGTAGACCAGGACCAGCTCAGTTCTAATAAAAATAAAATTGTACTTTAAAAAAAATAAAGATCACGATTTTATTGAAATGTAAACTGAAAAGTACAAAATATCTGTTTTTATAGTATTAAAATGAAGTGTAAGAGAAAATCGTGTGAGTGACACACCACAATACGTATTTGCATATTTTTAAATTTTTAATAAAATGATTTAGAATTAAACAAAAACCATTTTTAAAAAACCTCCTCTGACTGGGCTCGAACGTTATACCTTTAGGTTCGTAGCCCGGACCTTTACCTCACAGCCACAGCGTTCACGTAGGGAAAGTCTTTTTTTACAATATAGATTTTTTGTTTGCTCCCAGAGCGGTTACAAACATACATACAGGTGAAGCTAATAAAAGCGTGTCAACAAAATTTAGGCAATTAACCGAACTACTCAGATATAAGTATGTGATTTAAAAACTGGGCTATTCTGCTCATTCAAACATTTGCCCATATATGACAAATATAACACATTTAACATTATTTCAATATGGAATTACACATAAGAAAGCTAAATTTTAGTAGACTGGGAAAAAATGAATGAGATCTATATGAAATAATTTGATGTACATACATACATAGCAATACATATCTCTTTAAATTTTCCAATATGCAAAGTTTTTACATAATACACAAAATTCTAAACTTTCATTTTTGGAAAAAAAATCTTTCTTTTTCCGACTTTGAAATAAAAAAAAAAAAAAAAAAACTTTAGTATTTAATTGGCCTGGCTCGATCCACTAGAAAATCCATCATAATGTTGCCGGTTCAACCCGTTTAACAATTTAATAACTCTCTGTCGGATCAGCAGGGTAGGGGTCTTGGGTTTAGCCCTGGTCCGTGCCTCTAGTGCAGCTATATGTGAAATTCTGTGCATTAGTTATTGAGCTAGAGCTACCACAAAATTTTTGTCACACTGACAGATATTTTCTAAAAAGGGTCATATTCTATTCTGGACCTCTCAAAAGCGTGCAAGTTCATCGAAAACTGGAAGTCGAAAAAATTTACGAATCCAGTTCTTTCTGCAACTGAATATAGACGAAAGCAATAATATTCATTACTAGCAAACCCATGCGAATATTCCGGATTTTATTTCTTTCTTATTCACCTTTAAAATTTGAGACTCGTGAATATTATATGACTTTCACCACGTAATTAAAATTTTAATTCACCAGTCACTAAATTATTATTAGAACCAAATTAATATTGTGCAGTCGTTAAACTAAAATCATACAAAAAAAAAGGTTTCGAAATAAAATTCATGTTTGACAACCCCTGTTTTTGTTCTTCCACAACACAATACTGTTTTAGTATAGGACCCCCACGAACGAATTTTAAATTTTTATCGCCATGTTGGCGATGACTTTTTGTTTATTTATTTTGCCATAATAAAAAAAAAAAGGAAAGGAAAAGAAAAAGAAAAAGAAAAAGGAAAGAAAGAAAAACTAATTCCTATTTTGATTATACATTTTATGATCTGTTTTTTAGTCAATTTATGATAATAATTCATAATCTGTATATATCTTTAAAGTATTGCTAGATTTAAAATGAGGCTTGCAAAGATTCTTAAGATTCAGCTTTTAAAAATACATTTTTCATAAAATACTCTTATAAAATGTTCGTCATTTTTTCTTATTAGATTATTGAACTGAGTCCGCGTGCGTAAATATTGTCTATTTTTAAATATTATTATTATTATTATTATTATCCTCGCGTATTTTATTAATTGCATCATTATCATATCGTTTCGACAAAACTTAATCGCAACTGGACCACGTTAGAGAAATATTATATAGATTATGTAAAAGAAAACAGACTGATATTTTTAAGCAATAAAATTTAGAAAACAAATATGGTTAGCGAACGAATACAGCAACTGTGTTTTAAAACTCCAAAATTGCTTGAAAACAAATGACAGTACCTTTATCCAAAAGGAAAAGAAAAAAAAAAAAAGTAACTTATTTAATTCATTCAGTCCTCGAACTTTTCTTTTCTTATATTATCTTGATATGATAATTATAATAAGCATTGTGCATTTCGTTCTACGTTGTCAGTGTTTTCATTTATGTCGTCTGAGAAGGTTGTATATAGTCATTGTGGTGAATTTTTACAATGTAAAATGTAGAATATTTCCATAAAGGTCACAGCGATTGAATGATTTTTTTTTTTTTTTTTTTAATCTTTACTTTTTGTTTCTTTTGTTCTTTTGGAAAATGAAACATTTTTTTAACCAATTAAAATTAGGGTATTATGGAATAATCGTTTTATCAATTCGATGTCCTTGTTAGGACACATTTAAAAAAAAAATCAAATATAATACAGTTTGAAGTAATGATTTTCTTTGTATAAATAATTTGCAATTTGTATAGTAGATTAAGAAAAGTACACAGTGAAATTACATTGAAACACTAGAACGTACGTTCATTGAGCATTGAAAAAACAATGAAACTACCCTTAAACATATAAAACTACGAAATGCAGTAGTGTTTGTCAACAATTGAACAATTAACAAAACTCCAGAAAGTGGTACAACTTAAGACTGATAAACTTTAATTTTTCTTTATTTATTTATGTTATTTTTATATTATTTTATTTTTTTCAGTATTGAACATTTAATCAAATGAAAACATAGAAAAATGTATCATGGAAAAATATCGAATCATGGAAAAATATTATAAATATAGATAATTTTGTGGAAGTCATTCTTTTTCTTTTGACGTCCTTGAATGTTCTGTATCTACATTTACGTAAAAAACTAATTATTTGAATTATGGAGAACCCTATTTGAATTATTATTAATATTATTTTTCACCCATGTGAAAATGAAAATAATAATAATAATAATAACTGTTATTGTTAAAAAATTATGTTTGACGTTATTCTAAAAAAGTAAAATAGTATTACATACTAATTTATATAACTCTCCGAATCCAGATTTAAAATTTTGACGATGAGATAAAAATTTTGACGAGTTCTTGAATTTTACGATTGTTACCTTAAGTATTATACTAAAAAAAAGTAAATTAATCAACAAATTAATTAATTAATAAAAAAAAGGGGAAAAAAGCTTTTTAACCCAATAATATAAATTAAACCAACACAATGGGCAAAGGATTATTTCCCTCAATTTACTGACAAGCCATAATTTACAAGATTTTATTACCTGTGTACACGAAGCATCAGTAGATTTTTTTTTTTTTTTTTTGCTTTTCGTGCATTCTTTCTTAAGTGAGATAGCTTAACCTGAATTTATTATTACTTAATTAATTAGCTGCAAAAACTGAAAAAGTTGTTTTATCACGAATTAATTAAAATGATTTTTTTTCATCTTGCTCTTATTCAAGAACATTCACTAATGATTGTCTCTGTTGAATTTATAAGTATGTGCCATGAACTCACTTTAGCCCATGGGCACAAATGGCAGGTGAGAACTAATTGAAGAAGAAGATAAAGTTGCTCTTAAAAGGTTCTTGATGGAAGCAAGAGATTTTTTAAGGTCATTCAAAAATCTTGCAAAGAGGGAAGGGGGGGGGCTAAATTGTTCTTGAAAGTTTTTTTAAAGAAAGTTCGAGGTATGGTTAACGTCCTTCGAACATCATAGGTTCATGAACACAGCCATCGGTCAATGACGTGTTTAAAGAAGTTCATAAAAAGTAGAATAATTTAAATGTAATGTATAATTCCATTTTAAAAGTCTAGATTTTGCTTTTTAGGATAATTACAAAAAAAAAAAAAAAAAAAAAATGCTAATTTTACAAAACTTTTTTGAAAATTTGAAAAGTTTTAAGCTTTACATAATTTTAAAAGCAGAAAATATTTAAAAAGCAGAAATTTGAAATATCTCAAAATTCTTAATTTATTTTATGAAATAATTTTGTATAAACATTTTTAAGATGATAAAAAAGCTAATAGATTAACTTCACAGTAATTTATCTTCCGGATAGTCTCGAAAAAAGCACTTTTGGAAATGCAATAATTTTGGTTTTGATATATCAGTTACAATTTTGCTCATAACTTTTGAACTCAAGTACGTAGAATCATAAATAAAGCCTCCAAATGTTCAGAATTATTCATATTTCAACATATATTTGTTGTAAAAGTCAAATTGTATTATAATTAAAATCCAAAAGATTTCTTAAGATTGTTTGAATATGTTCAAAAACATTATCTCTTATCTCAGTCGTAGATCTAGAATTTAATTTTTGGGTGGGTCTAAGATTTTTTAAGATTTATACCAGACCAATGAAAAACTTACAGTCGTAATTTTAAAGTGCATTCCGTTGATATATTAGATTGTAGATATATTAGACTGTAGATATATTAAATATATTAGAATGTATCTCAGCACCTATTAAATATTTTAGTTTTTGAGTCATGCATTTTATAGCCTTGCTTTTTACACTATATCGCCGTATGATTCCGACTAATGTAATAAATCAAAGAAAAAATAGACTTTCCTTTAAAATAAATTAAATAAAAATAAATAATTTTAAGTAAACTTAAATTTTAATAAGTTTAATTCTTTGTACTATATTACCATTTTTTCTGTTGAATACAATAAACGAAATAATAGTAATATTAAATAATAATAATAATAATAAATAAATAAGTAAATGGAGAGCTGTTATATTATAAAAATTATACATAAACATAAATAGTTTTCTTAATTTAAAATTTAATACATATTTTCTACTGTTTTACAATTTGATATCAATAAAAGTAATAAATAAAAAAATAATAAAAAAATCACCTTCTAATGAATGAATTAAATAAATAGTATAATAACCGTTGCTTAGATGCTGGCGATTGAAATGAAAGAATAAATTTTAGAAAATGAAACAGAAATGACAATAAATATAATCGAAAAGAAAATTAATTTTAAAAAATCGAATTCGAAATTGGAAAAAATCTCGATGAAGTGCACACCTGCAGGGTCCAAGGTACCCCTCTGCCAAATATTGTTGCTCTGTGATGAATAGTTTTAGCACCAAAGTGTAGATACATGCGCACAGACAGACACTTCTCTTTATTTATATAGATAACGATTTTATCCCTATAATTAGTATAACGATTTTATTACAATAATTCCCGAAGTAATTTTTTTTTTTCCTTATAATGATTTTATTTGTAAAATTTGGATAATGATATTACTTCTGTGATTCATATATTTTATAATCTTACTTTCTTCCATACTGAATAGGAGAAAGTATGGAATGCGTAAAAATTTTCGACTTTTGGTTTTTGATAGATCTGCTCGTTTTGAGAGGTTCTGAATACGAGCTGACCATTTTTTGAAAATGTCTGCCTGTGTGTGACAAAAATTTTCTGCTAACTCTAGGTTGTGAATAGAATTTTACCAAAAAGTTATATTTAATTTCACCTTGACTTAAACTGGAATCTAACAACTTTTGGTGTATATCGCTCAATAGATGGCGCTGCCTGTCCCCTATTTTTATTTTTAACATGGGACAAAAAATCGTATAAATGTACACAATGAGGATTATTTTAAACCAATCATTGTGAGACTATGCATATATATATATATATATATATATTTAAGCAACAGCCAATCAGGATATAATTTTTGTATATGTAGGAGCATAGCTTCCCTTCCTGGAAAAATTGCCCCACAGTAAGTGTAAATTTTCAATATTATTATTTTCAAAAGAGCTCATCAATACTTTTAAAACGAATTGTTGATCCATTTCTATGTGATAATTTGAAACAAAAGTTATCTATAATTTTCATTAAAAAAAGAAAAAAAAAAAACTTTATTTCCAAAGATTTGTGAAGGACAAAATTAATTTTCTTTGCGTATTTAATGTTACAATTTTCTGAAAGATGAAAATCGTCTGCTCTCATCATGAAAAATAATTCTGATAAGTAACAATTTTAAAAAATAGTTGACAGTGTGCGATTTTGCATCATTTTCTGTTTAGAATACTATCTTGGGCAAGGTGGTGATCATGAAAATAATTGATATGTTATTACTCCTGGCAGTAAAAGCTCGGAGTAGAATAGTTACATCCATATATATATTTTTTTTCCTTTTAGTGTAGTTATCGATATTTGATCTGATACTAATGATGATCATCTCTATTGACAGTGATTTTAAAATAATTATCTTTGCGGAAAAGTGTTCAGCATCAGCGACTTACGTGTGAAGAGGGTGAATGTTTTATGTTTTATTTCCCTGAGCTATAATCGCACTGTGTCAATGGAATTAACGTTTGGAAAATATTAATAACACTGGCTATACATTTTATCGTTAAAATATATTAATTCTACCACAATAGTAAATTTATCAATTTGTGGAATAGATTTTCTATTTCTCTTCCTATTATATAATGAATTAAAATAATAAAACTTTTTCTCAAATTAATTAACAATTTTTGGTGAATGATTTTCAAAACGGACACAGAAATAGACGTAGGAGTGCATGGATGGATTAATGTAAATTATCTGTATGGGAACCTAGCTCTGAATTTGAATGAAATGCTCTTCGTGTGTGTGTGTCGTGTGTGTGTGTGTGTGTGGAGGCGGGGGGGGTGTTTTTCTAAGGAGTCCTTATCCGTATTCCAGCAAGTTTAGAAAAGAAAAAAAAAAAAAAAAGGAAAAAGGAAAACTCTGAATGATTAAATCGACAGGAGTGACCTGATTATCTCAGGTCACTCCTGTCGATTACTTATACTAAAACTTATACTAAAAACTTGTACTAAATAATCATTCAATAAAAACTCGTTAATATTTATAAAATTATATTAGAAAACAAGTATTACATTAATGCTTTTAAGTCTTGAACTACAACAAAAGTTATTTATGGGGTTAATTTGTTTGGTTCGTATGGTGGGGAATTCGTCTAAGAAGTGAGTATTTCTTTCTTTCTTTCTTTCTTTCTTTTTTTTTTTTTTAACATATTAGACCGTCAAAAAAATTACTTCCTCACTACAACAGTCAATTAAATATCAGTTTTGTTTATTATTATCATTATTATTAATTTCATGTGTTACTAAATATATTTGGTACTGCAATATGACTAAACTTATTATATAAATTACTAATGGTTTAATACTTCAACACCACTGCAACCAGTATTCAAGTCAAGCATAAATTTGGAAATTAAACTTTTTTTTCTCTTCTAATTGCTTTAACATATTATATATATATTTTTTTTAAAAAATGCGTTACAGCATAATAATTATTTTTAAAATAATGCGTTGCATAAATGTTCCTAAGTACATTTTTTACTCAATTATAGGTGATAATAATAGCCTGTGAACGGAACATTGTTTATGCAATGATATTTGATAATCAACGATGCGTATCATGCGAAAATATTAATTTATACGTTTGACGACTAAAGATATGTTTAACAGAGTAAATGCATTACGCAAATCTTGCAAAAGTTAAAGCAGGGTTCGTACAGTCCGTATTTTTCAGCACCAGTAAAATTTCACAACAATTTCTGTCATAAAATAAGTTTAGGACGGGTCCGAACGAATCCAGTAAAAAGCAATAAATTTAAAATTAATTCCTTCTTCTGTTGAGAAAGGTTCCATCAGCTGCCAATAATTTACAAAACTGTATAAAAATATATTTAAAATTTATTTCTTTGTTTTATCTTATTTTGTATTGTTTTATATTTTATCAGTTTGATCTTATTAATTTAAAGACTCATCAGAGGAAAACCCATGATTCTCCTTTCTACATGATAAACTAAAAGCAAAATGTTTTACAGAAATATAGTATTTGTTAAAATAATTGTACTCTTTATAAAGTATTTTGTGTACATAAAAAATAAAACATATGCAAAAAGAATAGTGCAAATTCGTTATTTCTTAAATTGTTAATGACATAAAATAATATTTTTCCCGTTTCATATAATATTTTGATTCCCCCTTTGAATATATCTTAATAAGCATTTGCAAGGATTTTAACGAGAAAAAATTTGAAGTTGTTTATCAGAATCTTATTTAAGTTAACTGTGTGCAAGCAATGTCAAACAAACTATGCTAAAATGTTCTGAACTATATAAGTAACTTTTTTCTCGTGCTTAAAAACGTGAAAAAAAGAAAAAAAAATTACGTTTTTTTTTTTTTTTTTTTTTTTTTTTTTTTTAAACAAATATCTTACTATTACAGAAGGGTTTATTATATACAATTATAAAGTTCCGTCACTATCGAAGTAAAAACAATTTGTTAGAAGTCAATAATGTAATGTTTTAGTTACGGTCACTGGCGTCTAATGTTCGCGCGGGACAACGTTAAAAAGAACTTTAATAACAATTCTTCTGAGAAACAAGCAAGAAGATGTAACCCAGATGACATGCCCGTAGACGTCGGATTTTTTCTACGTTGATTTTATATGTCAGTCAGAAAGTTCAAACACGCTACGAAGTAAGCGATCAGGTTGTTCTGAATAGTAATTTTGTGTTCAAAGACGCTATAGTTTAATATGAAAAACAAATAATTCAAGTGGAACTGGATTTCAAAGTACCAACAAAATAATTCAGTATATTAACCGAAGCTTATTTTTGTGTTCCAAGCAATAAATAAAAAAGCCTATGCAAAATGTTTTTTTTTTTTTTTTTTTTTTTTTTTTCAGTACGGCAGGACTATTTCTTTCAAGCGATATTTCTTTGTGATAGAGGCAATAAACAAACATGGTATAACATAGATCATAACTATTGACAGTTATAGAACAATGTTTATTTTTTTAATAATTCAACAAATTTGTACAAATTTATTCCCACAACGTGAGTTCTACTTTCCACCACTATATAAATCTTAAAATTTATATTTTACGATATGAACAACATATGAAATTTTTAAATGCGTAGGATTTACAACATAGAAATGCTTACATGCAATCAGTGTTAGCCATAATTGATTAAAAAGTAATTGAATTACAATTGAATTAGATTACAATTAAATTATAATTATAATTATTTCACTGTCAATCGATTAGCAAGTAATTGATTATAAATAAAGTGAATTACTTATTCAGTTTATCTGTAATCAATTACTTGTTAAACGATTGACAGTAAAATAATTATAATTGTAATTTAATTGTAATTCCATTGTAATTCAATTACTTTTTAATCAATTACGCCCATCACTGCATGCAATAACAATGCAATTAAGCTTACATATGGAAACCTTTCAATGCATGCAAAGCAATATAAATACAATGCGTTATACTTACAGGCTGTAACAAAACTAATGGTCATAACTGTACAGGTGATAGCGCTTGACAAAATAAACAACTTTTACCATAGAGCGAGCCGCAAGAGGACGCCTCTTGAGTGAAAATGGAAACTACAATAAGGACGAGTAATAAAGGATCAAGAATTTTTATTATTGAGAACTTTCAACAAATGCTCAAATGAACGATCATCAGCTGCAAATACAGGCTTCACGTCGGCACCGGAGTAAATCACGCAGACATTGGAAGATTGCTTGTATTTGCCTAAAGTCTGCAACTCTAAGCTGCAACTCTAATTAAGAAGATAAGATCCTCTGGATATTCGATAGGCGTGTTCAGAAGAAATATTTAATAAATTTCTGTATCTCTGGTGATAAATAACTACTGAATGACAAGTTCTACGAAATACGAAAGGCAACTTTTAATCCACTCCAGAGAAAGCGCCCTCTCGCGGTTCACCCTTTGCTTTCCGCCACATAGTATTGCGAAAACATCCAATAGAAAACATCCAGTAGTGAACTTGAATAACATATTTCAATTTTATTAAGATTTGTGTAAAGTAAATGTATTAAAATATGGTTTTATAATCACCTCTAAGTAGAACGCAATGCTTTGAATACTTTGGGGTGTCACTGTACTCAAACGATTAGTGATATTTACTCCATTTTCAAAAAGGAGCGTTTAATAGTAAACTTGAATAACATATTTCAATTTCATTCAGATTTGTGCAAAGTAAAGGTATTCAAATATGATTTATTGAAATACTTCTCACAGAACACAATGTTTTGGAATACATTCGGGTATCCCTGTATATAAACATAGTCGTGGCATTTACTTTATTTTCAATAGGGAACATCCGATAGTGAACTTGAATAATATATATCAGTTTTAAGAAATTCCACTAATGTTTAAGAGAGTTAGAGCGCGGACAGACAGAAAAATCGAAGTAAGTAATAAACACTTTTCAACTTCGTTGCAAAGCGTTAAATATAAATGCACGTAAAGCATTTTTTTTTTTTTTTTTAAACATTTTTATATAAAAAGAATGGATATTTTGATTTATGGATGCATTGTGTATATATTATAATCAATTCGATACGAATGTTGAAGGTAAATGCAACGTATGTTGTGCAGTTTTAACTTTTAGTTACTTATGAAATGCACTGAGCAAATAATTTTCACAGAGTTTTCTTTTCTTTTTTTATGTATAAAACAATCAAAGCATTTAAAAAATATAGTATGTAGTTTTGTGCACACTAAAAACGTACTAAAATTGCATGCGTAAAATTTCTCATGTAGGAGCAATCAAGAAAATTCCATAAAACTGTATAATTGGAAAGTTTTTCATGATGTATGGTTAATTTGGGATATTTTTCTTCTTATAGTTGATTTTACAAAGAAGCGATATTATCTTGTCTATTGCACGTAATTATTTATTAGTTTTTCTGCCTTTTGTATTCTTGTTCTGCCTTAACTAGTTATCATGTGCCTATTTCACTCAAAATTTTATATATGAAGAATTATCTAAAATATGTTAATAATAAAACATGAACGAAAAAACATGCTGCGCGCATTGATTCCTAACACTTTCCAAATGTACGTACTCCTTGTATCGTATAACCTTCAATGTTCTTTGCCTACTTTATCACTCACTGAGCAGACAGAAACACAGAAAGACAGACAGGTAGACTAATTGAGTTTATAATCACTTTTGAACATTGTTAGAAAGTGTTAAAATTGCTTAAATACAAACGGAAATGCAGCCTTTAATTTCCGATTTCAGCTCTTAATACATCTAAATATTTTAGTGCAGTCCTGTAAATTTGAAGAATAAGCATATCATATATTACACAAAGCATTATTTTATCATATTAACAATAAATATCAGTTTTTTGTGATTTTTGCAGTAGAAAGTTATTTAAATGTGACTTATAAAAATATCTCTCCTAAAACGTAAATGCATTGACAATTCTTTTGGGTGCCTCCGTATACAAACCAGTTGTACAGGTTTGTATACAGACCTAATAATGCCCCATTTTAAATAGGGAACATTCCAAAGTGAACTTGAATCACATATATAGTTTTTAAGAAGTTCTGAAAATCTTTATGGACGCTGGAGTCGTAAAGACTGACAGATAGACAGCCAGATAGACAAATACACTAATTCAAATCGTATTCACACTTAAAAATTGTTAAAAACGCTTAAGTTATACAAAATTGCCAATAATAGTCTTTAATCTAACTGCATACTTTTTGTGAAGCCCTGTAAATCTTATTGCTATTCATACTATAATCTATAGAAAACATTCTTTTGTGCATATAAATAACATATTTCAATTTCATTAAGATTTGTGCAAAGTAAAGTTATTAAAATATGGTTTTTAGAAACACCTCTTATAGAAACGCAATGCTTTGAAATACTTTCGGGTGTCCTTGTACACAAACCATTGGTAGTATTTACTCCATTTTCAATAGAAAACATCGGATAGTTAACTTAAATACCATATTTCACTTTCATTAAGATTTGTGTAAAAGTAATTAAAATAAAATTTATAGGAATACCTCTCACAGAACGCAATGCTTTGGAATATTTTCGGGTGTCCCTGTACATAAACCAATAGCAGTATTTACTCCATTTTCAATAGGAAACATTCGACAGTGAACTTGAATAACATATATCAGTTTAAAAAGAATCCATGAATAATTACTGGAGTTAGAACGGACAGACAGACAAACCGAAGTCATTAACACTTTCCAACGTGTCAAAAAGTGCATGTTTCAAAGTGTATAAAAAAGAAAGTACTAAGGGAATATTTAACATTCGAAGCATGTTATTTAATTTTTTCTTAAAAACATTCAATAAAAAACATTAAAAAAATTATTTCGCAATTTTTGCAATCTGTTTTTCATATCTTCAAAACAAACGAAATGACATCTGTCATATATCATATTCATATCTCAAGATGTCAAGAATATTTTTAAACACCTGTAACTCTATTTAAGTTCTAAGAAATACACATTGTGTTTATTATTTTGCAAATCTGCTATTGCAAATTGCAAGTGTGAAAACTATTGAGATTTACAGACTTTCATCATGATATTTTTACAGATTTTTTTAGCGATAAAAAAGAAAGAAAAACTAGCTGGCATAAGTGGTCTGTGCTTAGTTTACATTCATATATTTGTCCTCATACATTTCTACGTTAGAGCATAATATATACATGTTAAGAGAAATTAACTCTGCCGATCGCCCAACACGGTCTCAGACTTAAATGTCTAATCCACTAGGCTACCTTCCTTTCGTTTCGGTATTTATCTTAATCTAATTTGTTGATAAATTTTATTACGGTGAGTTTCGTGTTTTAGTTTACGTGCAATTCCATGTTACTTACAATGCAATAATCCACAAAAAGCAAGTTTATGTTAAATATTGCCCTATCTGCCATGTTATGAAAATATTCAATTTCAAATGACTTAAGAAGGTTTTGAAATACTATTTTGATATTCAAAACTTTCATAACAGTTTCATAATTATATTTTTAAACTGAGCCGACTTATTTACTACATAAAAAATCCTCCAAATGCACGTTTATGGGAAATCTAGCCCTGTTCTCTAATGTTATGAAAATCGTAAATTTCGAATAACTTATGAAATTTTCAAAATAGAATGTTCATAGTATATAAAGTTTATGCCAGCATCATAAATAATATTATAAAACCAGTAAGACATCTTTACAACGAAAGTAATCTTCATAAAACACTTTAATGAGAAATTTTGTCTTAATCTCCCATAAAAATAGTGAATTTTGAATACTTTACGAAGTTTTAACATTAGAATGTCAAAAATAAATGATAGTTTTTGCCAGTACCACAAGTGACATTTTAAAACTCGTCCGACCACTTTACGATCGTTCGTTCTTGAGGTATTATCTAGACAGACTAACAAACTAACTAACTAACACATTAATATATTAACAAACACACTAACCTGAAGACGCATACCATATCGATTTTTGGATTTTTGGATTCCTTATATCTGATATCAGTATCATAAGTTATTTTTGAAAACTATTCCGAGCTCCTTACGATTATTTGTTCTTGTGGTAATATGTACACAGATTAGCAAACTACCCAATTAATTAACATAGACTATCCTAAAGACGGATATTATATAGATTCTATTATTTTTCGATTCCTCACACCTCAAAACGTCTAAAAACATAAAAAAAACGAAGTCAAATTTTTTTTTCTCTCCTGCACCCCCCTCCCACCCCCGCCATAGAATAATGGGCAACTAAATCATCAAAATAGATATGCATAAGACAATTACATACTTAGGGGGGGTTAAAATTTCAACTTTTTATAAAAGTTATTCACCTGAAAATTCTATGTATGCGTAAAATAATTAAATTTTACGTTAAAATCAACAGAAAAGAAAAAGAAGAAAATAAATAAATTAGAAATAAAATACAAAAACTTGATATACATACATTTAACTTTACTTTATACAATGTATAATGGAATGTAAAATAATTTTTAATGGAAAAGAAAGAAATATCTGGCACCTTGTAATTTCAGCTAAATTTGAAAATAGAATTCATTATAAGTCGTGTTTTTATAATTATTAAACTATTGGGAAGTGGAAAAGTTACACCAACAATGAAAACAAAGAATAGACTCATATATATAGTGTACTTTAAAAGTAAACTTGTACTTGCAAAAAGTAAACGATTCAATCTACAAATAATTTTGGATATTTGGCGAACGCTGAAATTATTTTTTTTTCAACAACAGGTTCAAGCAAAATAGCAGCTCTAATATGGATTAAAAAGGGAAAAAAAAAAACATTTAGAACTTTAAGTACAGATAAAGGTCACATCCGCAGCTTAACACTTCAGGAATGTTATACTAACTATTATGATGCCCGTAGATTAGTGTCAAATGCAGACTACCAGAGGTGCAGAAAATTCTCAGACCTCTGAAAATTCCCCAAAACACATTCTGAATTCCCCTTAATATCACAAGAATTTTGTTATATAAAGTGATATCTTCTATGTAATAAGTGTTTTTAAGAGAATAAGTATATACTATAACATACAAAAAAACAGCTGTTTATATTTTAAGTATTATAAAGTTTTATTTATTTGTTTATTTATTTTAGCAGATTTTTCTTCAGACTTAGAATTTTATTTTCTCCTAAGAAAATATTCAAAATTTCCCTCAAACCTCATTCGGGCATTCTGACATATTTTGCCCTTCTACAGATTGCCTTCCTGCTTTCTATTCGGCAACCAAAATAACGATTTTATATCGTTTCAGTGAGTTGATGATAGTTGCATGATAGTTAATTTCTGACTAAATAGAGTTCCTTTCCCACAACTGTAACAAGAGTTGTCAGGATAGTTCATATTCATTCAAAGCATTCTAAAATAAGAAATAAACACAACCAAGCTATAAACAAATGATAATATTAAATATAAACATAATCTATAATAATAAAATAAAGTATCTGTTTGTTCGCGTGCAACGTACAGAAAAAATTATGGCATATAGAGTTCTGGAATTTTTTCCTAGATAAAGGAATGCATGCAGATTTTCAATATACTTTTAGATTTTCGATATTCCTATAAGATTTTTTAAAATGTTATGTTTTATGTGATTTTTTGAGGGATTTCTTCTTCTTTTTTTACAATATTTTTCTTTGCGTTGCAATTTTAGGTTGTGACCAACGAGATATATAAATTAGAGTGCTGATTTAATGGATGAAGGATTAGCTTTCCGTGGTTCAAGATGAATCACGTGACATGCTCCAATAGGTTGCTGTGTTTGGTCCTTTATCGCTATTTTTGGCATTTAAAATATCAGTTCGACAAATTATCATTATTATTAGGTAACATGACAGTCCTATGACAGAAATAAATTGTTTTTTAAATAATTTTACACATATTTCACATTTTAATAAATAATGAAATACCTTTTTTTTTATCGTTTCTCAACAACGTTTAAAAGTGTTTATAAAAGAAAATTTGAACTTTTAAAGAGCTAAATTTAACAACAAATAATATTTTTTCAACTATTTTTAAGCATTTTGTCGGTTAAAGTTCAACTACACGAAATAAAAAAGAAGTAAAATCAAAATCAAAATGATGAAGAACAAAAGAATATTAAACTACGTAAGTAAACAAAAACATTGGCAATCATGACTTATGCGAAGAACAATCACCAAATCGTTGCCATAGGAATTTACTGAAAATAAGCTGTTACCAAGGGAACCACCGAATACGCAGGTGCAAAGAGAGCATGTCACATGACTCATATTGGACCTTCTCAAGGGTTACCATTTATCACTCCACTTTATATATCTCGTTGTCGTTGGTTGTGACAATAAAATAAAATACTTTCAACATTTCATTTGATTTTTTTTTTTTTTAAATCATAAAAAGAAACATTTCTATACACGTGAATAAAAGAAAATTGCAAAATTAAAAATGTATCATCAAAAATTTTTGATAAAACTGACGTCATAATATTTACAAATTTTTATTTTTATCGATTTATATTTAAAATATTAATTTCAATTAATCAAATAGTCTAATATATATATTAGTTTTTCGTTCTCAAAGTAATTTGGTTACAATTTTAGTATTGGACGCACGTAACGGCTTTTATTATTTTTTGCCCTTTCAGTGATGAATTAAAATAGTTATCACAGTTGCGTAAGCATAAGATATTTGGGCGTCTGAACTATTTTCAAATTTCAAGAAGATCAAAGAGAATCCCGTACAAAAGCTGTTTCCTAATGTGAATGAATATTCAGTTTATTTCAAATAAAACGTCTTTTTTTTTTCTGAACAACATAATGAATAACTCATATAATTAAATACTATTTACATTTCATTAACGGCTTTATATCACGGTATTTGGCCATGGTTTTGATTTACCGAAAATAGTTGCCAGTCGAAATACACTTATTCAAACTTTTCAGCTGTGCAATTAAAAAAAAAAAAAAAAAAAAAAAAAAAAAAAAAATCATTTAAATATTGTGACCAGCGAAGCGGGCAAAGCCTGCTAGTTCATTTATAAAATCGAATCAAGAAACATTGTTAGCTTGTTCTATATATTATTTTTTTTTTTTCCAATCTGTCTTTTTAATAATTGATTTTTCATTTCACAATATTTATTGCATTGCATTTCTCTACAACCAAAGATTTTAAAAAGAAAACGAGAGCTTCGTTTTTTGATGATCATTTTCGTTTTCAGTAGCGTCGAATCCATACAAATTTGTTACTTTTATTTCATTTACAATTTTGTTGTTGAACAGGGTTGATTCTCCTATTCCGTTACACTAAAGAACATGTCATTTTTACTTTCCAAACATACATACGTAAGGAAAGTATTGTAATTATGTCAAAAAACCGACTTTGGGATTTTGGTGTTTCTTCACGTTTTCAGGTAACTTCAGTTCATTTTTGCTATTCTTACGGTGATATATGTATTTATGTGTGTGTGTATGTATGTCAGTGAACACCATAGCGTCTAAACGCTTTGTTTAAACGAGCTGAAAGTTGGTACGTATGTTGTATCCCTTTCCGACCCAGGCCGTACGATCGTGCGGGTTAGACATCCACTTATATTTTTGCATCTGGAACAGTCATATGTACTAAAATCAGGAAATGAACGATCGAGCTATTTAGCCGAAAGTGTAAAGTACAATTTTCAATCAACAAATGTCGGTTATACTCCATATATATATATATATATATATATATATATACTAGCAGACCCGGCCACGCGTTGCTGTGGCTATGTTATACGTTGAATTATAATGTAGTAAAATATTCAATATATTAAAATTATTATTTACGAATAAAGACCATCCTTGATAACATCCTTGATCTTAGCAGACTTAGCCCGCTTCGCTGGTCCCTATTTTTAAATGATTCACTATAATTAAAGAATTCTCAAAATTGCATTAATTTTTAACATGTGAAAAAAAAAAAGAGAAAAAAAAAATCTGATCGGGAAAAATGTTCGACACTCATAATGAATCCATATATTATCGAAAGGAAAATGATATAAAATACAAAAAAATCTTCTCTCATTGGTGGAATAATCTGTTCGGACCCCCACTGCCTGCGGCAGTGTATACCTGCGCAAACCATGCGCACCGTTTCTTCATCCACCGTTCCCGCCCTTCTTAATAACTCTATACTTTCGAAAATATCCGCAATCGATTTATCGGGCCTTAAAACTTAATAATACTAATTTTCAAAGTTCTAACTCTTATTTCTATTATTTTGCCCCTTTGCCCTCCCCCCTCCCACTATTCTAAATAATTTTACAAATTCGAAAATATCTACAGTTTATTTGTAGGTGTCAAAAACCTGTATGCACCAATTTGAACGATCTAACTATATTTTTATTTTTTGCCCCTCTGCCCCCCTTCCCGCCCCTCCTAATAAATTTACAAATTCGAAAATATCCGCAATCGATTTGTTGGTATCAAAAATTCTATGCACCAATTTTGAATGATCTAACTCCATTTTTATATTTTGCTCCTCTGCCCCCCCCCCGTTTCCCGCTCCTCTTAATAATTTTACAAATTCGAAAATATCTGCAATCGATTTGTACGTATCAAAAACTTCTATGTACCAATTTTTAGCGATGTAACTCTATTTTTATTTTTTTGCCCCTCCGCCCCCTTACCCGCCCCTCCTAATAACTTTACACTTTCGAAAATATCCTCATTCGATTTGCAGGCCTCTAAAACCTCTCTATACCAATTTTGAACAGTCTATCTGCATTTCTATTTTTTTTTTTTTTTTTTTTTTTTTTTTTTTTTTTGGTTGTTGTTGTTTGTTTGTTTGTTTGTGAAATCACGTTTTGGCCCCTTCCCCCCCCCTTTTGGGAGGCGAATTTTGCAATAAAAACTATCCTATCTCTCAAGTTGGACCAAATTGCACACAGTGTCCAAATTTCATTAAAATCGGCTCATTAGTTTAGGAGTTCATCGCGGACAAACATAATAAATTTTATATATAAAGATATATATATATATATATTATATTAAATTATAAAGTTTTGATCAATGAAGCACAAATAAGTAAAAAACAGGATTAATTTCACTGTATTATCTTCATTATAATATGAATTCAATTTACACTTCAGTCTAAGTAACACGTGGCCGGCTATGCTAACACCAAAAATTTAAAAAGTGGAAATAATTGAATTATACGAAATTTATTAATAGGTTAAAAAGTTGAAGATTCTTTGTGTAGATGGCAGCACCAAATATATTTCAGCTTTCATTTCAACCCAGTCGAAAGGTATCGACATCTGTTAGAATCATTTGGAGTTAACAGATAATTGTGACTGTCAAATAATAACAGACAAATAATTAGCAATAAATTAAAATTGCGACTATAATTTGAGATTTAAACTATCCTATCTCTCAAGTTGGATCGAACTGCACATGGTGTGCGAATTTTATTATAATCGGTTAAGTGGTTTAGGAGTCCATTGAGGACAAACATTGTGACACGAGATTTATATATATTAAGATATATATATATATTTTTTTTTATTTATTTTTTTTTTTTCAGTTTGCAAAAATAAAAGAATGTAATGTTTTAAGATAAAAATGTTTCGGGTCGGAAAGGGTTAAATAAGTCACCGTAGCACGAACCCTATTAATTTTGGTGAACCTGGGACTTATAGTTTTTTTCACACTAAATAGACACAACGAAAAATTCTTTATCATTATGCCCTATAGCCTCAAATTCTTTAAAGTGCGATAGCGTCTAAACGCCTTATCCGATTGATCTAAAAATTGATATGCATGTTATAGATCGCCATCGCACGAACTGTATGAATTTTGGAGAATCTGGTACTTATACTTTTTTGCAGGGACACAAAGAAAATTTCTTTATCATTGTGGTTTATGGGCTCAAATTATTATTTGAAGGGCATTAGCGTTAAATTAATTATTAAACAGTATATTATACAGAGAAAAATACTAAAGCAACTATTATAATTTTCTCTTTTGTTTGTTTAACGGCTTCTCTTACTTTATATATGGGTCATTCTCCTGAAAGGGTACATTTTATGTCTTTCTGACAATACATCTCTATGTTTATATATATCTGAAATATTTTACATTTATATTTACCATAATAATGGACTAAATAAGATTAATGTATTTTTGTATATAAATATAAATAAAATTTGTGATTTTTTTGTATCAGAGTATGTCAAGCCTCACCTCCGTGATCTGTCCCTACCTCTATGTAGTCATACATTTATTTTCTTATTCATTTATATTAAGAAAAATTATTTATATACTTTTTAATCCTGAATTTTAAATGATGCAAATTAAGCATTCTAAGCATTCTTTTTTTTTTTTTTTTAATTGAAATAAACAGTTAATACAGCAAGAGAAAGTTTTGTCTCAAGAACTTTTTTCACCTCCGTGAGTATTTAAGAAAGCTGCTATAAACTGTCACAAAATGGCAGTGATGTTATCAGCACATGGTGTCCTGAGAAGCCACTATTAGCTATTTTGTTTTTGTGAGCAAAGCAAGTTGCAACAAGATTGTTAGTATTAGTTGTGATTGAAGTTCAATGTGAAATCCATGAATGGTTATACATAAACCTAACCTCCGTGAGACTCTAAATCAGATAAGAATATTATTCAAATAATAATTTTAATATTATCAGAAGTTTAGTTGTAGTGAACATTTATTAATATTAAATTTGAAGTTTTATGATTCTATATGTTTGGAGTAAAATGTTGTGTAAATATAATATTTCTCATCTCCGTGAACATCACCTCCGTGAATGATTTCTGAGCTTATTGTTCAAGGAGGTGAAACTAAATTATGGAGGTGACAACTAAGTTTATTATTTATGGTTTTATTGTGGAAAAAGCATAGTTCTTGATTTAAAGTAAATGTCTCATTCAATACTTTTATAATATTTATCATCATGTATTGAAAATATATTAACTATATGTTAAATTATAGTAAAATTAACACAATTTAAAATATTATTAGCAATTTACTGAATAATATAGTTAATAGTACTTTTATTTTAAATGTATGATGTTAATGAATTCATACTAGAAATACTTTCTTTAACCGAAGTATATATTTTCTGTGAAATATATCACACTGTGAATTCTATCTCATCTCCGTTAACCTAAAATTTTTTAAATTCTTAAATTAAATACAAAATATTTTTCTTCAAGTGTTACCATAAATAAATCTGAACTACTCTAGGTAAGTAGAATGTAATTATATAAAAAACTTAAGAAAAATAATTAATTAATTTCTGTGATTTTTATAGTTTGAAAATGTACTGTTCTGGGAGAATGACCCATATACAGCCGTTAATTATTTAATGTTCGGAGAGTCGAGTGGAGTTTCTTCAGAATTTTATTATTATTATTATTATTACTAAACTAAAGTAACAGGTATACCAAAATCTGCAGCAAATTTATTATTTCATATTTATCGGATTTTTTTTTTTTTTTTTTTTTTTTTTTATTAAAATTCTCATAAGATCAGAAAAATTCTCTTATTGATTGAGCATGTATTATAATTGTAATGCAACTCATGAGGAAAAAAAATCATTTTTATTTTTTTATATGTACAGGGTGGTTATAATTAAACTTCCCCTATAAACAGCATCCTAAAGCGCAAACGGGTGAACGGAATGCAACGAAATTTGGTATATAGACTCTACACGGAATTACGAAAAAAAAAAGTTCCAAAATGTCCACCAGAGGGCGTCTTTTCCGGAGAAACACTAAATTCAACACAATAAACAACCAATATTAAGAACAATATTAAGAATCCGGAACAAGAATTATGAGTAATAAAATGTAAAACCGGGGAAAGCTGTTAGTTCTAGGAAAACAATGTCGAGATTTGCATGCTTGCGAAGAAGAGGAAGCTTCATGCAAAACAAGTTAGAGTATAAAACGTTTGCAGACGTCGATGTTTTATGTCGATGTTTCCGGCTGTAATGATGACGGTATCTTTAGTTGAACGTGCGTTACTGGCGAAGCTGTTTTACGAAAACAAGAGGAATGCTTCTGCTGCAGTTCGTGATTTTCGTCGTATAAAGAACCTACGGCGTGGACCAATGTCTACTAAAGTTATCCGGGCCATGATTAAGAGAGCTGAAGAGACGGGGACATTAGGAGTTCAACCTGGAAGAGGCCGTAAACCTGTCGCACCGGTATACTTGTTGATGCCGTCAAGACAGCTGTTACCGCCCAGACATCAGAGTTTGGGGACAGGTAGCGCACGTGCAGTTTCTCGACAGACAGGCTATTCTTACAGCACCGTCCGAATAGTGCTCAGAAACATAATGCACTATTTCCCATACAAGATCCACCATATCCAAGAACTGCTTGACAGGGACAAGTCACAACGCCTCTCATTCGCAGTCAGTTTTCTCAACAGAATGATTGTTGATCTGTCATGGCCTTGGAATATTATATGGAGCGACGAGGCTCATTTTTACCTCAATGGGACAGTCAACACAGAATTGCCGCATTTGAGCTAAGGAAAATCCGTGGATGCACAATGAAATTCCCCTACATTCTCCAAAGGTGGATTCACGACAAGATTCATCTTTAGACCATTCTTCTTTGAGGAAATAACTGCACGTAGTCCTGTCACATGTTCCGTAACGAGCCGTCGGTACCATGACATGCTGCAGACGTTTGTTGTGCCGCAACTACAGCAAAAACGGGTCCTTATATCGATCATTTTCATGCAGGATGGTGCGCCCACACATATCCATGAGTCCGTGAAGGCGCTATTGGTCTAACACTTCACAGATGAACGTGTTATTAGTCGCTTCTTTCGTAATCCATGGCCACCACGTTCGCCCGATTTAAAACCAGGCGATTTCTGGTTATGGGGCTACTTAAAAAGTGTGGTGTATCGTGGAGGTGTTGCGACGTTGAATGACTTAAAGAACTCCAAAATGTTTCATGTACGAAGCATCACAACTGATCATTTACGATCTGCTGTTGAACACACTGTCCATCGACTTGAAATTTTGCAGGTGAATGAGGGTGGCCACATGGAGCACCTTTTAATACGTCATCCTGGACACGATTAACAACTGCTCCTCTTGTGCAGTTTCATCCTAATCTGTTCTTGTTTCTGCAAACTAAACTGTTTTCTTTTGTTTTTTTTTCCTCTCTCAAAGAGCGTACTGTAATTTTTTCTTTTCCTTTACTTAATGTGGTTCGATGACAAGGTGATCAAAAATTAGTCGATAAATGTTAATATTGTTTCTGTAATCCGTTTTGGTCGTTTATTGTGTTAAATTTAATGTTTTTCCGAAAAAGGCCTCTAATGGACATTTTGGAAGTTATTTTTCCGAATTTCCGTGAGCGCATCTCGTGTATACTCTATATACCAAATTTCATTGCATTCCGTTCACCCGCTTGCGCTGTAGGATGCCGTTTATAGGGGAAGTTTAATTATAACGACCCTGTACATAAAAGGAAAGTATTGGACTGGTGAAAATTTTCAAACTCAGCTTTTCGAAAACTGGCCTTTAAAAGTATAAGACAAATAATTTCAGGCAATTTAAATGTTGTATTTTTAAGTTACTATTAGGTTGTTATTTGAAAAAATTTATCAAATTCATAAGTTGTAAGGAATTGTGTGGGGGAAAGTTGTCTGAATAGTTTGAAATAAACATTTAAATTTAATAACAACTTTTGAATTTTCTTTAAATGTAAATACAATATTTAAACGAAGGTTGATAGGGGCGGTAGCCCCCGAGAATTATTATTACCAGCATACTGCATACCGGCATTATTACATATAGAATTATTTGTCAAATGAAGCTCTTCCGAAACCTATTTAAATTGTTTTTCACGAATGTTGATATGATGGTATTCGTTACCTTATTACTTAATGTTCAAAATGCCTTTTTAGTTCCCCATCATACATGGGGAACTTAGGTAAACGTGAAAATTTTCGACCTCAGTTTTTTTACTTTTTTTACACGTTTTCAGGTGTGAGGAATCCGAAAATGACAAAATTTGTACGGTGTCCGTCTGTAGGGTGTCTGTTAGTTTGTTAGTCCGTTAGTGTGTTAGTCCGTTAGTCCGCTAGTATGTGTACACGATATCTCAAGAACAAATTGTAGCAGA
This sequence comes from Salticus scenicus, assembly GCA_963930645.1. Taxonomy (NCBI): domain Eukaryota; kingdom Metazoa; phylum Arthropoda; class Arachnida; order Araneae; family Salticidae; genus Salticus; species Salticus scenicus. The sequence goes on from OZ005648.1 coordinate 220,152,926, forward strand.
GAGGTCAAATCGGTTTTAAAATATTACTTTCGACACTGGCAAGAACCGTATTTATTTGCAACATTCGAATTAAAGAACTTTGTAAGTTATTTGAAATTTACGACTTTCTTAACTTGGGAGAATAAGGCAAAATTTCACTTAAACTTGCATTAAATGAAACAATTTTTCTGTAAAAATGTCAGACCAATTTTAAAATATCATTTTTGATGCCGGAATGAACATCAGTTACTATAAACATGCTACTTTAAAAATTTCGCAAGTTATCGGATATTTACGAATTTCTTAACATGACAGAATAGGACAAAATTTCACATAAACGTCAATTTTGAGGGATATTTTCATCGTAAAGATCCCAGACTACTTTAGAAATATTATTTAGGATACTGGCATGAATGTTTTTAACTATGAATTTTCCAATATAAAAATTTCGTAAGTTATTAGAATTTTTCGAGTTTCGTATCATAACAGAATAGGGCAAAATTTACACAAACGTTAATCTTGAGGGATATTTTCATCATAAAGATGTCAGGTCTCTTTTGAAATATTATTTAGGATACTGACATGAACATCCCAGACTAAGAATTTTTTTATTTAAAAATTTCTTAAGTTATTTGGAATTTACGATTTACTTAACATGGCAGAACTTGGCTAAAATTGAGCATAAACGTCTGTTTTGAGGATCATAAATATATCGAACAACTTCAAAATAACATTTATGATACTTCTTTGAACATCATTTACTACAAATATTCTAATAATAAAATTTCGTTAGTTATTCGAAATTTAAGATTTTATCAACATAGCAAAATTGGGCGATATTCCATATAAATATGCATTTCGGGGATTGTTGCATTGAAAATAGTAGCATGAAAACTAAACTACTAAATTCACCCCAATAAAATAAATTAATAGATTAGAATAAGATAAATATATCGAACTGAGTGATGGGTAGCCTATTGGGTGAGGATTTCATTCTGTCACTGTGACAAGCGTTTGATCAAATTCATTTCTCTTAACATGATTATAATATGTTTCGCACTAGAAATTCATGAGAACATACGTATGATGGGGAACTGAGTAGAGTCCACCTATGCCAACTTGTTGGTATTAAATCTGAGAGTAAGAGAAAGTCGTGTGAGTGACTGACCAGACTATTTTATATATTTAGTGTTATACTTCACTGTGATGTAAATCGTCTGCAATTCTCATGATAAGTAATTTTGGTAAACAATAATTTTAATAAATTAATATTCTACTTGAATTTATATAGGAAAATATAGAAGAAAATTTTGTAGTGGCTACCACATAACTAGTTTAAAAATGTTATCAACAAGTATGACCTGAACGAAACAGATTCGGTAAAAATCAATAATCCCGACGATACAAACGTAAAACGAAGTTTTTTTAAGAGAAGTGTCAAAATGTATTTCTTAGAAACATATAGTGAAACATATTTCCCACGATCTACAAAAAGATTTGTTTAAAAGTCAAAACAGGAAATTATTAACTTTTTTTCATCTTAAAATTCACATCAAAAAGAGATTAAAAGAAGACGAAAAAAATTTAAAGTTGTTGACCCTGAAAAAATTGTGCGAATTTTCATGTTCATTTCTTCTGACGCATGTTTCCTTGTCTAGCCTAGTTTCGGATTTATTTAAGATCAGGGCAAATGTCACGCTAAACAATCTATTTTATGTTGATTGATAACAAAAACAGGAAAATTTGGTTTTCGTGATAAATAACTTCAACTAATTAAACTTAAAATATCGTTTAACTGTTTAGAATTAAATTAACGCGTGTACGTTTCTGAAAAGAATTTCAAGGTTTAAATGTGCTAAAACTAATTAGTTGTAGTGCGACTAAGGCTCCCGTTGAAAATTATCATTTCATTTTATTTATTTCTCACTTTAAATAATTCATTTGCTTACAAACGCATGCGAAATTTAATATTATATATATATATAATTTTTTTTTCCCACGTGAAAGAATATTTCCTTTTATGCTGAAAAAAAAAATGGCAACAATTAAAAATTATGTCTATTTTAAAGCTCTGTTTATTTTCATATTTTAATTAATTAAAAAAAAATCTTATCAAAAGTTCGTTACAAATAAGGTACCAAATAAAAGGGGCGATTTTTCTGAATCCGTCGGATTAAACATCTTATCGATCGGACAATTAGTTTTTTTTAAAATAACTAAAGTATGAAAATTAGGTGGCAACTTGCGTTCACACACAGACAGAGTCCAAGGAAATCTCTTAGCCTTTTTAATCGTGACACAGTCAGTCAGTGATGAGCGTTTCTCGATTACAAGTACATATGCTAATTGTAATCAAGAAAAATAAACTTAAATTAACATGCCATATAAGATTTGATTTACACACCGTATAGAAAAAAATAAATAAATAAAAGGTTCTAAGCTATTGAAAGGTTTTCTTTGATTTCATTTATAGATTAAAAAGATGCTCACATAATATATAAGGTTTTATATAGTCATTGCCATATATTATTTTTTAACCATTTTTTTTTTTTTTTCCAGGAAGCGTCTATGTTTCATATATTTTCTTATTTAATATAAAGAAAAGCAGGCTTATAAAATTCCCATGCAATTTTAGAAACAGACAAATAAAGTGACTTTCTTCGAGAAATACACTGACACACACATACACTTTTGCAATTTGATATGCAGCATATACAATTCTGAAATAAAAGCAACCATTGCATATAACATATTCTAATAGGGACGAAATAGTTCCTTACGGTTTGGTTTTTCGTGGGACGATAATATTTTGTGCATTAAGGCAATTAGACAAGGGCCTACTGATGACACTGGATTTAGAACCACTACGAACATCCATGCTTGTAACAGGATTCGGACTCGACACCTGATAAGTGACGACCAGAACGCCAACCATTCAGACACCAAATTCGGTTCGCCTGGAAGATTTGTACATTTGATGTTATCTTACATTTAATGTATATATTCGATAATAATAACAATAAAGCAGATCATACTGATATTTCAAAATGCTTTCATTAAAAGCTTTTATGTGAGAGTATGTGTATGTTGAAAGCTATTCAGTTTTATAATTTTGAAGTTATTTCAGCAGGAATTGTAAACTTACCGTATAAATGGTCCAAAGAAAAGTGGACATGGTATAGTAATCACTAAAAAGTTTTAAAAAATAATAATAACACTTTGAAGAATAATCATAAAAATTATATTGTTCATTTAAGAGCGTGGAATACCTATCCTTGCCGACAGCCGATGCCCATGTTATTCTAAAGGGAAATATAGATACATACACAAATAAATTCCAATTTCACATTCAGCAAATTAACAACCGTTAAATACGTACTCCTTTCCTAAAAAATTATTATTATTGTTGTTGTTATTACTTAATTTGTAATGTTTCATTATTCAGTTTAAAAATGCGAAAAATACATTTAATTATTATTTTTTTCTTTTTTTAAATTAAAAAAAAAGTATTAGAAGTTTAAATTTATTCATTTATTTATTTGTTTATTTTTATTTTTATTTTTATTTATTATTATTATTATTATTATTATTATTATTATTATTAAAAATCTGATGTTGGCACCACATGACTTCCTTATGCACTTTTAGAAATATGCATAATGTTAAAAAACATTGACATTGAACTCGAAACAGTTGGCTAAAAATATTTTAAAAAAATGAATTATCACCGTGTTCTGAGCTTTTTTGAAAATTAGTTAAAAACCGATTGCAAAATTTGTACTGGTAATGCTGACGAAGGCAAGCAGGGACCCGAAAAAATTGGCCAAAAGTATTAAAAAAAGGCATTTTCACCGTGTTCTGAACTATTCTGAAAGTTTCAAATGTCTAGCTAGTTGGGAAGTTAGTTAAATAAATTTTCTGTTGAACCATATAAACGCTGCCGAAGGCAGCAGTGACCCGAAACAATTGGCTAAAAATATTTTAAAAAATGCATTGTCACCGTGTTCTGAGCTTTTCCAGAAGTTTTAAATATCTAGCTAGTCGGGAAGTTAGTTAAAAATCGATTGCAAGATTTGTACTGGTAACGCTGCCGAAGTCAGCAGGGACCCTAAACAAATGGTTAAAAGTATTGAAAAAATGCATTTTCACCGTGTTCTGATCTAGTCTGAAAGTTTCAAACGTCTAGGTAGTCGGGAAGTTAGTTAAATAAAATTTCTGTTGAATCACATAAACGCTGCTGAAGGCAGCAGGTATCGAAACAGTTGGCTAAAAATATTTAAAAAATGCATTGTCAACGTGTTCTGAGCTTTTTTTAAAGTTTCATATGCCTAGCTAGTCGGGAAGTCAGTTAAATTGCAAGATTTGCCCAAACCGATTTTGAGTTATTACCGTTTTTTGATACATTATGGCCAAAACCTATGTACTTTTGGTCAATATGAACCTAATTTTCCTAAATATCTCCAAAACGGAAAATCATACAAAGTCCAAAAAGGGAGGTGCACAACTAGATGTTATAACAAACCTATGTACCAATTCGCAACTTGCTACGTTCAACCGTTTTTGAGTTATGCCACATATACACACACACAGAGAGAGAGACAGACAGACAGACATACATACAGACGTCACGAAAAATCGTGTAAAGTCCCTTATATCTCTAAAACGTGAGCTCGTGTAAAGACGACACTTGCAGGTGTACAACTAGACATCATGACAGTCACACGTATAAATTGGCAACATTCAACGATCATTCGTCTTCGAGCAAGGTGAAATACAAAATCCATTTCGCAAATCGGGATTACTATACTTCCTTATACTTTGTATAAGGAAGTAAAAAACTAATACAAATTTAACGGTTAATTTTTGAAATGGGAAAATGGAATTAAAAAAAAAAATACATTAGGCAATGATTAATTATACCAACATATTTTCCCATAGTATAACATGCATTTTAGCTCCTGGCGAACAAATATTGTATGTTCTTTTAAACGTTATTATATGGAGTGGAACCGTAACATTTATGAGTTTAAAGATATAGAGACAAGCATAAAGTGATTCTGTGATGGAAACATCATCAATCTTTTTTTTTTTTTGCGTTGCGTTATATTCTATCACCAATTAAGAATTAATATTTAGGAATAACATGGCTGATTTTTCGCTGGTTTTACACAATTAAATACAGTTCTTTAAATAGGCTCATATAAATAACATTAAAACAGTATTTAAAAGAGAAAAAAATTCACCAACTACTTGAGTGTGAGAACATTGAAAATCAATTTAATTTTGCGTATTTATTTGGGGCAAATGTGCACTGTAAATAACTGAAACCTCGCTATTAAACTTTAGCTGTAAATTTTATGGTAGGCTGCAAAATTTACGGCAAATAAAGTATAAAAATTACAGCTCATCGTAAAATTTATGGCTAAAGTTTAGTAGCAAGGTTTCAATGTATTACAATGTAGGAGCCAGAATACAGCAAAATGGTATAAATCGCAGCATAGCACTTTCACCTATTGGGGAATTTTCTAAAGCCATACAGTGGATAGGTTAAAGTACAACTAATTATAAATTTGTATGATATTTTATAAATTAGTTTTTAAGCTATTACTGCCAAAATGCTATGGTTACTCAAAGACTGGCGGTATTTTTAAAAAATGCTCAAATATTGTTCTGGTCATCATAAAGCGTACAAATCCACCGAAAAACGAAAATTTTTACATATTGAATATTATTTCTTGTGCGTACAAAATAAATAAGCTATTTAAAAAACTTTTAAAATCCACATTCTTAATGTATCGTATCACATAAATCTTTTCGAAGTTATGATTTTGCAAATTTTATTGCATTAAGGTGAAGGTATTAAGGTATTAAAGTTAGAGGTATTAAGGTGATTTGCATACTTTTCTTTTTTTTTAATATATTTTAAAATACTTTCAATATATTTTGGCATAAAAAAATAGAGTCAAATTCAAACTCATTCGTAAATAATTCATATAACTCATTATAACTCGTATATAAACTCATCTTTTAATTCTGCATCGATAGTTTTTTAACATTACAAAATCTCGCCAAGCAAACTTTGTTGGCGACAACAATACATTAATGGATTAAAAGTTAATTTGTAACTTAGGTTTATTATTTACGTCACGTGAAATTTTTAACACCAAAGGATTTTGTATAATTTATTTTCCTAGACATTTGTCTGGGATGGGCATTAGAAATATTAGTTTAGTTAGTTAAAAAAATTCTAATTATCGTGTCGATTAGCGAATTCTATTCCTGGATTCATAAAAATTGTCCCTATCTAATGGTACCAATTCTGAGGAAATAGGATCCTAACTTTTATTTTATCTGGCCCTTTTAATGGTCTTGCGGCTGCTATCGCTTTTAAACGAAATTTCAAACGATGAAATTCACAAACTTACTGTTCCAGATGAGAGCAAGTACATAACAATTTGGGATAAAATAAGGTAAATTACGTAAGTAAAAATCCTAAAATTTAGAAATGACTCTTTTCAATGTAGTCAAAACATCGATTACACGGGCCTGCAGTCAAATAAGTGTTTAAAAACCAATAACTGATACTGACAGATTTTTGGACGCTGATTTCAGGAAAAATAGTCAAAAAATTCCATAACCTACCGTTTTTTCAAAAAATTGAAAATTAGAAAGAGGTGGAGCGTAGATACCAATGTATATGAAACGTCAATGTGATGGCGGACTATTATTTGATGCTACACAGTGAAATCCTCCGTACTGCCTACAGTAGACTAAGTGACAAAAGGAATTTTCTGGTTAAAAGGAAAAGAAAGCATTAAGGATATATGAATTTAAGATGTATTAAACAATGTTAGCCATTAACTGTTCTAATTAATATAATTTCTAATTAATATAAAATCAATGTATATTTAGCAAATCATTTCCAATTGTTTGATATATTATTTATTTTATAATTAAGACGCTTGAAAATATTTTAAAAAGACCTTCTATTCTCCTGAATATGTAGGACACAGGCTTTCTTGCCTTTATATTTAAGCCCATTTAGTGAAATATCCTTACGTGATTGAAAAAGATGGATACCCTATTTGAAATCAGTACACCAAATAATATAAAAATCAGTCATTGCGTTGCACACATTTTTTCTTGACTCAAATCTTGCAGACCTGTGTTTTTATTAATATTATTATTATTTGTTCTTGAAATTATTATTTCTTTCTATCAAATTTTTAACAATTATCAACATTGGAAAACTTTCATTTCCTTCTATCCATATTAATTTTTTTTTTTTTTTTTTATACAAGAAGTTGAACAAAGTTAATTTTGGTATGACATAATCAAATTTTGCATTATATGAATTTAAAATTTGCTTTACAAGTTTGAGGATTTTTATTTGTACTCGTATAACTGCTTTTTAAATATTGGCGTAGGAGATGGATAAACATATTTCGGTATAAAAATAAAATTCGACACAAGGAATTTTTTTTTTTAATAATAAAAAAATTATGAAGTGGAAGAAGATATAAAGATATGCTTCATTAACTAGGCCAAGGTCTGAATAAAAATGCGTTTTAGTATCGTCTTTGACCGTGACATTTTTATTTACATTAGACAACGACAAATTCTTTATGGTTTAGGT